>CAUDMG010000395.1:360000-405000 GCA_958450375.1 Homarus gammarus | reverse complement strand
AACAATTTGTCAATATTGTTTCAAAATCCGCAAGCCGCGTTAATACTCCTACTCTGACCACTAATAGCTTAGCATCATCAGGCTCAGTGCACCACAACAAACTATATTTTATGTATATATATTTATGTGTGTGAATCATTAAGTCTTATAGGAAAGTGTTTTCTGGAAGGGGGATGACCCATGGTGACTATGTATGCATATTTGGTCTCGTTATCTTCTGGTGTTTACTTTTCAAAGGTATGACTTAAAAGGCCGCGTCAACTGGTACACTTGACGTCAGGTTGATATGGGATAAATATTTTCCTGGACGATTAGGATTCAACTGTATAAAGTAACAATAGTTCAGGGTGGTGCTGCCTGCATTATCATACATGTTATTTAAACGAGTTCTCAAAATAGAAACCAGCAGCACACACACACACACACACACACACACACACACACACACACACACACACACACACACACACACACACACACACACACTTGGTCTACAGTGGACATAAAGTGCCACAACATAGCGGAGGGCTGACCTACACGATGGTACGGGAATGGTGTCGCTTGTATCAATAATAATCATTTGTTGGAGTATTATTGTGGGCTTCATGGTACACACTTGTCCTTCATCACACACACACACACACAGGTAGAGGGAGCTGGGGGCGTGAGGCTGGAGAGAGGTGGTGGGCTCTCTCCATCACCGCCAGGAAAACATTGATCCATATATGGCCTCACATCACGATGGTAATGTGGGCGACCTGATCTGCCACCAGTATTCACACACCAGCGACGTCCTGGTAATAACGTGAAACACCATCTCCCTCTACACGTGTCTCCCTGTCTACGATGACAAATGTTGTATATTTTCTGTTTGTCATTATAGTCAAAAATAAAATTGTTATTAGTATTTCATAATTTTCTTGAGCTAGAGATTGAGATGAACTTGTCGGGCGCAGATGATCTTGACACCAGTATGAGGACAAAATATTTCGGTCATTTGAAATTCCATAAAAGGAAGACAAGAGGAAACTACAAACACAATACTTAGTCTAATCCCCGAGGGACGACTTCACAATTATAATTTTAATTAATTTCTCGAGGGAGATAATTACAACCCACCTACCACGATATTCAACTCCTTTGACCATTCTTCTCTTGGTTCAATAATGATTTATGTTATATTAGAGTTAAGAGTTAAATGACGTCTTCTTTTATAGTATCGAAAATTCATTATTTTATTAACACAAGATAAATGTCTCTAAACTTCACGTGAGTCTGTGTTGTTGTTTACGTAAATATTAACCTATGTAGTGATATCATTTCCGCTATCTTAACTCAACATGGTTTTAGTGGCCTGATAATTAATATTAAAGGAATTACCTAGACATATAAAATAAATAGAAATTTAGTAATAACTTTGACCTTCACATACAATATGCAATTAACCTTCTACACTACACATTTGTTAAAACATTTTTCAAAGTAAAAATATTAAATTAATAAAATATAAAGGTTACATGTTGGGTATCTCTTTTCATTCGGGGAACCCACTGAGTTAAACAGAGAGTTTGTTATATATTTGAATATCATTTGACTATTTATTAAACCTGTAAGTTTCTCTGTCATAAAGGTTTGGTTAGGTTAGGTTGGGGTCCAGGTATGATCTGTTACGAATATATTTAGAGTCAGTTTTTAGTATTTACCAGAGAGAGAGAGAGAGAGAGAGAGAGAGAGAGAGAGAGAGAGAGAGAGAGAGAGAGAGAGAGAGTGTGTACTGGTCTCATCGACATTTTTTACTCCCTTTGATACACCTGAACCTCTGTTGTGGTCAGGTGTTGACACCATTGACCGAATTGTTCTACCCTAGTAATAAATTTATTCAAAAGCTGTCACACTCCACCAATTACACTACACTACACTACACTACACTACACTACACTACACTACACTACACTACACTCCACTCCACTACACTACACTACACTACACTCCACTCCACTCCACTCCACTACACTACACTACACTACACTACACTCACGCTGAACGACTTTTTAAAACCTCTGATATGAGCCTTTGTAAACAGGTTGACCAGTCGACGTATCATAAGACTGTTATAGGGGGGAAGGATGTTGGATGGAAGGGAAGGAAAGGGGAGATGGGGGTGGATGGAAGGGAAGGAAAGGGGAGATGGGGTGGATGGAAGGGAAGGAAAGGGGAGATGGGGGTGGATGGAAGGGAAGGAAAGGGGAGATGGGGTGGATGGGTGGGAAGGAAAGGGGAGATGGGGGTGGATGGGAGGGTAGAATTGATTGTGGATGGGAGGAGGGTAGGATGTGATGGTACTTTTAGACATTTACTGAGAAAAAATAGAATATTAGGTATTTTTTTTTTAATGACTGAAGGTGAATAAAGAAATGTTTTTTGAATCTTTCACGGTTCCCTTAAAAGCTGATTCCATTAATTAACGTCACAGTGGCAATAAATCAAAGGCTTAGCTGAGTGCGTGTGTGTGTGTGTGTGTGTGTGTGTGTGTGTGTGTGTGTGTGTGTGTGTGTGTGTGTGTGTGTGTGGTACTAGTAGGTAGGTAGACGATCAATAGTGTGGGCTTCATGTGGTGGTGGTGGTGGTGGTGGTTGTTGTGATGAATGCTAGAGATGTTTTTGGTCTTGGTGGTGGTAGTTGTTGTTTCTGTTTCTCTTACACACACACACACACACACACACACACACACACACACACACACACACACAACGTACCATTTTTAGGTTTCCTCTGTTAATGACATTTACCCCAAGGCTTTATCACTATGTACTCCTGTGGCCTCTCTCACTGCTATTAGAGTTTAGTATCTACCAGTATAAACACCTAATCCACCATTTAATTGTACTTAAAAGGTCGTCTTGACTCCCATTCCAATTCAGTAACATTATTGGTAACTTTGTGCCTAAAAGAAGATGGGACATATTTTTGCCCATAGAATCATATTTAGGAGATAATCATATGGCAACACAGTCTCTCTCTCTCTCTCTCTCTCTCTCTCTCTCTCTCTCTCTCTCTCTCTCTCTCTCTCTCTCTCTCTCTCTCCCTTTCTTCATTATCCTTTCATCCACTCCCTCTCTCTTTCACCCATTTACCCATACACCTACACCGTCAATAGTATATCCGGCACTAATACCCTGCAAGGTGCGCCTCCCTTCCCCTCGTGGTGGCACAGGTGGCACTATTCCCACACCAGGCATATCTGTAGTGTTATTTTTACCCCTCAAAATCCTTCCCCCCTCCCCACCCTTCCTACCCCATTTTTAAGAGAGACAGATTTTCAGATTTCTTTCATATTTTATCTCCCCAAATCCTTATTTTTTTTTTTAACCAGATTTCCCGATTTTTTTACATCTCTTACATTTTTTTTTTTGCTATTTTATAAAGGGATTTAAATCTTTTATCTTAGAGACCAATGTTGTTATTTCCACGAGAGGTATTTTACACTTACATTTACATTTACATTTTTTTTACTTTTATTTACACAATTCTCAGCGTCTTAGAGCCATTATTAAGGATATGTCTCTCATTATTATTGGCTGAAATTCCTCTCCCTCTTTCATTGACTTATTTTGTTTCCTTCTCCCTATTTATCCATAAAACATCCGATTAATTGGAAGTTGATTTTTTACATCTTTTTTCTTCTTTTTTACTCTATAATATTGAATTTAGGATCAGGAATATCATCCCTTTCTTGGTGGGGAAGGGTTGAAAGAGGAAAGGCGGGAAGGAAAGGGGGTGGGATGGATCTATTCATAAGACCCAAACCTAGAATACCGATCCTACTGCAATATTTACCGTATCGACTCTCTCTCTCTCTCTCAGGATCAATAATATCCCAGCAATACTTTTAATTCCTCTATCGGTAAGAAAAAAACAAAACATAAACACCTCATAAATTTTTTACCATTTACCCTCTCTTAAATTTCCATCTATCTTCCTGGGTCCAGTTTCCCAAGGGTTCGTCAAGTCAAGATGTAAAAGCACTCCTGAATGACTGACTGCCTTATAGTATGATAATATTGTCTAAGGGAAGTATTAATATTATACTTAGTTATATTAGCGTATTGTATGCTTTCATTCTTTCCTGTGTCTTCCTTCCTCCCTTCCTTTCTTCCTTCCTTTCTTCCTTCCTTCTTCCTTCCTTCCTCTCCCTCCCTCTCGCCTCTGCCACCTTCCCTATATGATCTTCTCCTTCCGTGAAAATCAGGAACCGTGAGGCAGCATCGTCCTGTTTTTGTGGTCTTAAGAGGCATGTTGTGTGTGTGTGTGTGTGTGTGTGTGTGTGTGTGTGTGTGTGTGTGTGTGTGTGTGTGTGTTTTGTGTGTGCTATCATATATTACATCAGGAGTTGTGTATGGTTATCTAACTTTAATATAAGAGCATCCTGTACTCGGGCAATTGCTGGACAACTTCGACAGGACGTCTATAATATTGGCTTTCCTGGGGCATGTATCAATAAGATGGGAGAGAGAGAGAGAGAGAGAGAGCCAGGTATCTCTCTCTCTTTCTCCCTCTCTCCCCCCTAGTATACAAGGCTTACAGGTTCATTATTAAAGCAGTCTCCAGCTTCTCTTTTGTGTCACCTGTATCCACCTGAATTTGTCCCACGTGTATTATTTTCAAAACCTTTACTTTTTATTACAGTTCAAGTTCACGACCTTTGTACTGAGCTAGAATAAGAGGAGGAAGGGTATTGTAATCGGCGTGTGTGTGTGTGTGTGTGTGTGTGTGTGTGTGTGTGTGTGTGTGTGTGTGTGTGTGTGTGTGTGTGTGTGTGTGTGTGTGTGTGTGTGTGTGTGTGTGTATGTGTGTGTGTGTGTGTGTGCATTTACACACACACGCGCGCGCAAACACACCATCGACAATAAGACCACTAGAAAAAAATTACTTAAAAGCTTAACAAGTTTTACATGGCTTAAGCCGACCAGGTAATACCACCACCACCTCACGCTTGATTAATGGCTCTGGCTTGGGTCTTCGTCAGGCGCTGCTCTCAGACCCTCTCTTAGCTTTAAACTTTCACTCTAATCATTGGCAGAAAAGTTTCATTCGTATTTCAAACTTTCAGATCTGTGAAAGGCTCTTTTACTAACGTCTAAAACCCTGAATCAGCTCCTGAATCATTACCTGTCCTAAAAATTATCCTAATTAGTTACAGGTGAACCTTATAATACCTGCTGAGTTTTCGTTTTCATTGGTATTTTTTGGGGGGGGAAAGTTACTTGCTATATTTTTTCTCCTGGACCTCTTTAACGTTTGATATTTTCTGTTGGAAGTTTGATGTTGTGTATTTTATCTATTTTTGTCTCAATGTTTCCAAGTTTAATTTTTTTTACGATCATTTTTTTCACTTGAACATAATTTCTTTTGTTTGTTTTGCCTTTTTTCTCTTTTACACCAAAGTTTTTTATTTCATATCAAGCAACTCTTATATTAATGTAAGTGTAGTCATAATGCAGTCTGACCATACCAGAGTAATAACATCACGTAATGGAAAGTCGAATTTAATCAGATTATCTATAAACCTCAAGAAAAACCGATCTGTTTCAGTAACTTAGTAAATATTATCACACACACACACACACACACACACACACACACACACACACACACACACACACACACACACACACACACACACACACACACACACACACACACACACACACACACACAGAATCACAATTTCAATAGATGATGTAACTTTAAAAAAAATTCTACCTTAATCTCTTAATAACTCAAACTCTGAAACTACACAAACTGACCTCTGATGACCTCGAAACTGGCTGGGATCCCATTATGTAATTTGCGAGGCATTTACCTGTGATTACGTAATTGGGTTCCTCTCATTTCGTCATGGTTGGATTAGGTAAGTCCAGGTATGATTTGGGTAGGTTAGGTAAGGTTACTCCTCCCCCATCAGTACCACATATTAACGTGTCCACCACCACCCACACAAACTCACATCACCCCATGGTTACTGACCTTCGTGGGTGAGAGAGAACGATAGCACCTTTTTGGAGCAGGGGCGTGTTGGAGTGTAGCCAACGGAAAATGTGGGCAGGTATACCAAAAAAACACTAATTAGCTGCCTATCAGGTGTATAACAAAACAAAATCTCATAATTCCGTAATGGATTCTGACTGGTACAGGTCTCTCTGTCTCTCTTTCTTTCTCTCTTTGTCTTTTCTCTTCCTTCCAGTCATGTTCCAATTCCTCTATTGCACCTTCTCCTTTCTTCTTCTTAAGGATATTACAAAATTAAGGAGTGTGTGTGTGTGTGTGTGTGTGTGTGTGTGTGTGTGTGTGTGTGTGTGTGTGTGTGTGTGTGTGTGTGTGTGTTTGTGTTTTCAAGTAAAAAATAAATAAATAAATAAATCTTGAACTACACTCATGGATTCCTGCCATATCCTTGGTTTTATTTGGGCAGAATAAGATATACACTCTGGCGATAAGGTTGACATACCAATAATAAAAATATGAAATTCTATTCCCAATCTCCATGAAGTTATTGATGTTCTTCTATCGTAAAGCTATCGTTTCTCTTCCCTTTTTCAACCATTGGATCTCATGTGGCGTTTGATGATATATCGCTCGTTTGGCATCAGTCGTTCGCTTTTTATGACAGGTGTTTGGTGATTCCAGCTCGTCGGACAGCCCTGATTTAGAGAGGACAAATGTCACTCTTTATATAGATGTGTGTAGGTGGAGTTCGCCAATGGGCCGAAAAATATTATTTGTTTATGTCCTTCTATAGTGATGAGGGGGGGGGGGGGTAGAGTCACAGTGTCATAGATTGGGTTATGTTAGGTTAGGTTAGGTTAGGTTAGGTTAGGTTAGGTTAGGTTATGTTAGGTTAGGTTAGGTTAGGTTAGGTTAGGTTAGGTTAGGTTAGGTTAGGTTATGTTAGGTTAGGTTAGGTTAGGTTAGGTTAGAATCCAGGTAAATTTCCCACGCACACTTGTAACTCACCTGTAAGTTTTGTTCATTAATATCTCCTTCACAGGTAGATTTCGGTAATTATTTCACTATAAACTGATATTAATGCGTCATATATCAAAAGAACAAGTCTGTGTGAGAGGTCAGGGGGGGTCAGTGATTAACATATCAGGTAATAGTAAGTAAAAAATCATGACAACCTTACATTATAAATCAGGGGTAAGTAATTAAGAGTTCAGGTGTTCGGTAATTAAATGCTCAGTA
The DNA here is from genome assembly GCA_958450375.1 of Homarus gammarus. Taxonomy (NCBI): domain Eukaryota; kingdom Metazoa; phylum Arthropoda; class Malacostraca; order Decapoda; family Nephropidae; genus Homarus; species Homarus gammarus. Next base: position 397,755 of record CAUDMG010000395.1, on the reverse strand, counting down.
ATTGAAAGGTTATATGTGTGTGTAACTCAAAGGTCAGAAACATTTAGTTAAACCATGAGCTAATCATTAAAAGGTCAGGGTGTAAGCTGTTAACATGCCAGGCGTTATTAATTAAATGGTATATACAGAAAAAAGGAGTGTAAGTAAGTGAAACGTGGGTAGCGATCACCGTAGACTTTTAATGTATCGGTCGGCGTTAAATTTGCGGGTACATAATTTTTCCCTTGAAGCTAAAATGCCATTAAAATCAAATACCTCAAAGGATACTTACCATTTGAATAAGATAGTGTCAGTAACTTATGCCCCAGTGGTGACTAAAATATTACGGTTTTCATTCAACAATAGACATTTAATGATTACTTAAGGAAATATAATGTTCTAGTCATTCACATTATGATATTATGCCTGCGTTTCAATAACTATAAGGAAGGTCTTTAAGCGAGTATGTTAGTAGTTAAGTGATAGATAAATATTAATAATAAGGGAGAGTATTTGATTTTCGTTTTGTCCTACAGGAAAGATAAGTCGTGTCTATATCAAAATATGTAAAAGCAAAATCCATTCCTCTCATTTATTAGCTTTTATCCTCTATCTGGGAATAACTGACACGACTCGTTAGTTTCTCGTCATTTTTATTTTCCATCCTATAAAAGGCAATGGAAAGTGTTGACGGTGAGTGTCATATCAATAAATGGTGAACTATTTTCCTTGAGGAGAATCTGTCTCATGTAAGTGGCTACCGGGCGGTGAAACATGCGACAGGTTGACGTCGTGAGTTGGTGTGTCTGACATGAGAGGTGTAATATTTTTTCCCAAGATGTTCATTTACACCGGGCCAAGATGTGGTACTTCTTCTGGAAAAGTTCTTATTACCTTTCATGTCTTACCTCTGTGAAGGGATAAATGGGGGGGGGGGGGGGGGGGGAACAAGATATAGGATTAATTACTGTTAATCTTATGTTTATTTGTTTCCTAGGGTGTTCGATTCTGTTGTATTAGGTTTCGATACTCTCAATAGGGGAAAATTCTTAATGATCAGGGAGGGGAAGACGGAGTTAGAAGAGATAGTGGAGTTTGTCTTTGTGATGATTAATAGGATCTAATGCCGCTTCATATGACTGTGAAAAGTAATATAAGGGTCACACACACACACACACACACACACACACACACACACACACACACACAGCAACACACACACACACACACACACACACACACAGCAACACACACACACACACACACACACACACACACACACACACACACACAGCAACACCCACCTACCCACACACACACACACACACACACAGAGCAACACCCACCCATACACACACACACACACACACACACACACACACACACACACAGAGCAACACCCACACACACACACACACACACACACACACACACACACACACACACACACACACACACAGAGCAACACACACACACACACACACACACACACACACACACACACACACACACACACACACACAGAGCAACACACACACACACACACACACACACACACACACACACACACACACACACACACACAGAGCAACACCCACAATATACCAAATTTGAAACATGTTGAATTGACGGACAAACTTCACAGGGGCGACACTGGGCAATCACCAGCCATCACATTCAGAATAGTCAATGATTTTCTCCCCCAAAAAATTATTCACGAGAGTAAAACTATATATCTTTTCGTCGACGGTGGAAATAATTCCTTACCACAGACAAATATACGTGATATACGAGTACAATGATAGTAGTGTTCATAATGAGAACAGTAATTGTAGTGAAAATACTACTACTACCACTACTACTACTACTAGATTTTAATTACTATTATTCTCATGTGTTCCGCCAGCGTCGTCTTGGTTCAACTGAGAATCTTTGCTTCACAACTCTTGGACAATATTCATACCTGGGATATAAATCATTCAGTACAATCTCCACAGAACGTGCTATTTCGGAGGTCAAAAGGTCAGGGGTCATGACCTGGCATAAAAGCATTATCAGCGGCGACAGTTTGATCCCTGTAAGACGTGTATTGATTACATTTGGTGGTTGTATACTCCTAGAAACTTCTGGAACTCTGCCATATTTATTGTTATTTACTCCAGTCTAGTCATTTTATCTTAGTAAATATCTTTATCGTAACGTAAATTTATCTATATTTTTATCTGTCAGACACTCAGGGTTCAGTAAGACGGTAGGCACTGAGGAGTAATTTCCCTGTACAAAGATTCTATTAGCAGGACAATGGTGAGATGCTGTCCTCTGTCATGACCTGTTATTATATTGGGTTTACCTCCACCGTCTTAGATTTTAACATTACCACAACACCACTATGCCATTGCACCATCACCACAACACCGCTATGTCATTACACCATCACCACAATACCACTATGCCATTACACCATCACCACAACACCACTATGTCATTACACCATCACCACAACACCACTATGTCATTACACCATCACCACAACACCACTATGCCATTACACCATCACCACAACACCACTATGCCATTGCACCATCACCACAACACCACTATGCCATTGCACCATCACCACAACACCACTATGCCATTGCACCATCACCACAACACCACTATGCCATTGCACCATCACCACAACACCACTATGCCATTGCACCATCACCACAACACCACTATGCCATTGCACCATCACCACAATACCACTCTAACATTGTACCATCATCAACACACCACTATGCCATTGCACCATCACCACAACACCACTGTGTCATTACACCATCACCACAACACCACTATGCCATTGCACCATCACCACAACACCACTATGCCATTGCACCATCACCACAATACCACTATACCATTGCACCATCACCACAATACCACTCTACCATTGTACCATCACCACAATACCACTATACCATTGCACCATCACCACAATACCACTCTACCATTGCACCATCACCACAATACCACTATACCATTGCACCATCACCACAATACCACTCTACCATTGTACCATCACCACAATACCACTATACCATGGTACCATCACCACAACACTACTATGATAATGCCCTAACACGAAGTCTCCATGCCACAACACAGGACAATTACACCACAGTCACTATAACACCATAATGGTAATACAACACTGGCTATCCTCCTCCTCCTCCTCCTCTTCCTCCTCCTACTCATCATCATCATCATCATCATCATCATCGTCTTGACAACTGCTGGCTTCCCTCCATATATTTCCTCATTCTTCTGTCTCAACCTTGGCTATTAAGACCGTTCCCAACTTACTGGTTTCTGACACACACACACACACACACACACACACACACACACACACACACACACACACACAATTCGAGAAGGAAAAAAGCAGACGGAATATTTTGTTGGCTTTCATTCATTAACTGACTCTCCATTTTGACAGTCCTCTGATATGGCACGACGCAGTTTACCTAATAACGTTTATGTGATGACAAAAATAAAAAAAAAAAAAACTATGAAATTTAGTGCTGTCACAAGAGAGAGTGAGAGAGAGAGATAGGTCAACCCTACGAACCTTTCGGTATTAAAAAAAAACTCACTCTTTCAAGGGGATGAACGTTCGTAGGTGGCGGGCCGGGGGTGTAAAGAAAGCGGAAACTCTAACATAGGATGGCATCTAGGATATTCAGGTGGAAATATTTTTGGGGGGTAATATAAATGGTGAAATATATTAAAGGGAATAGCTTATACGAAGAATAAATTGGGATAGTTTGAAGGATGTACATGATAGAGATTCATTCTCGATAGTAAAGAATTCTAATGAGTTAATTCTAATAGCCCTCGTGGACAAGATCCATTTGATCATTGACCTCGTGACCTGGACCCATTTGACTTTTGACCTCGTGACCTGGACCCATTTGACCATTAACCTCGTCATTTGGACCTGTTTGACCTCATAACCTGGACCCATTTGACTTTTGACCTCGTGACCTGGACGCGCTTGACCTACGATAAAATGACAACTTTTAGGAATATCAGCACCAAAGATAAATTATTGTCTGTAAGGTCTCACACCTGTTCCCCATCTGGCCTTACATCATTGAATATCGAGACCTTAACTTTACCCTCAGCGTCGCCTCCAGGTTTCTCAGGAATATAATCATCGTCGGGTGAAAGGTGTGTCGTGTGTGTATTTGAGATGCTTTTGATACCGGCGTTATTACACCTGCTTCGGCCAACACGGAAGTAGTAATATTACCATTCGTTATCCCAGCTCTTGTACGAATGATTAATAGTTGTCTTAGGGTTTATTCAATATATATATATCTGATAATAACTACTAGAAGTGTACTTTATAAACAGACAAATTAATATCATCTGTGAGGGAGTTGTGATGGTTATGAGTCATAGCTTATATATATACATAGGTCGAGACACTAATAGAGAAAAACTTCCAAACTTTTGCCAATTCTCCATCATCAACCTGCGCCCACCTTATTTTGCCAGAAGTTAGGCCAGTAAAGTTGCCAGCATAAGCATTCGTTCCGGAGAAGCTTTGAAGTGTATTCCTTGTGCTGGGGGCGACGGCATGAAGGAAATTGAATTCTGGTGACTTCCTCGAATGACAGAACCAAGGAAATCGATCTATCGTCCCGGAGGCCAGAAGTTACCTGGCTGACTAATTATTTACCGACAGGTATCGACAACGAGTGACAAACTCCTTATGTGATGAGAAGGAAGTTTACCATAACAGTTTTTCCCCAATTATATGATGCTAACAGGCAGTTAAAGTAAATATTAGCAAACATAAACTTACGAAGTGTGACGAAAACTTCAACATATTTGATAGGAAGACAAGTTGATAACACAGGAGGTTTGATATTTAAGGGGGACTAAATATAACTTTGTATATTATCTGGGAGACCTGACGATGTGAAGGAAATTAATGTAATTATAATAATAATCTCGAGATACCTGAAGTTATTTGTATTCCTGAGATATAAACTACAACACATATGCCCCTGGTCTCTATACTCACACCTTAGGGCTGCACCACCACCATAGACTTACCTGTAAAAGAGATAAAAAATGTAATTAGTGAAGAGTCTGAAAAATGGTTGAAGGTTAATAGTACCCGGGCCGTATAGAGGTCAGTGCCAATGGACCGCAACTCAAGCTACTGTGTCAATGGGATAATGGTCGGCCATAAGTGCCCATTAGGACCGATTAGTTTAGGTCAGGCCTGTGACTCAATAGACTAGTCCCTATTTTTTAATATTACTTTATGTTATGTTACCTGATACTGACAATATGGCGGCAATTTGTTATTTTATTATTTTTTAGAAACTGTCGGATAAGAGCACACAAAAAATTATTCGAAACAACTGAGAAAATTAATATAACTGATCCTTTACCCCTAAGTTAACTAGTGAAGGAGAGAGAGAGAGAGAGAGAGAGAGAGAGAGAGAGAGAGAGAGTCGATAGCGGTACATAGTTATTACGTCAGATAAATCACTCTAACGGTGTCCTCCCAATTACCTGAGTACAGTTACAGGTCCTGAATGAATTGTTGGGGGGCAGGACCATCAGGTAGACGGACTCAGGTATGGATCTGGGTTATATCCAGTGTGTGTGTATCCAAGGAACGGCTTCCATCCTGGCTCAGTATTACCCGATGTTATTGTCAGTTAGGATGACAGCCATCAGTGTGTACCCAGAGAGGTGTTGGGTGTTTGATAACTTTAATGTGCTCCTTAATAATAATGATGATGATGATGATGATGATGATGATGATGCCTCTACACAAACAGGTAAAGGTAACTGTATGGAAATGAATGTCCAAAATATACAGAAGAAAAAGTTATGGAGGAACACAGTGTCAGTATTGAAATAGATCTGAATTCCTGCATTTAACGCATGGCAAGTCTCACGTTCTTCCGCTTCCTGGACGACTATCCCAGCCAGAGTCCTTGGTGATGCCCTGAAACACACACACACACACACACAGAGGAATGTCCTAGTGGAGAGAGAGAGAGAGAGACATAGCTACAAACAGACGCACCTCCAGTAAGTGCCGAGAGAGTGGCAGGGGAGTGAGTGGCGGTAGAGGACTGCGGAGGGTTGCCAGCACTGCAGCAGAACACACATGGTGGGGGTTGTCCCGGGGGGTCAACAAGGTGGGAGATGTGTTCTATGAGCGTGAGGGAGGAGGGCGTCACGCTGTCCACAGAGCTCCGCCTGTGTCCCTCCCTCACGCTTCCGGCAAGGAGCGTGGTGGTAGCGGTGCTGGTGCTGCTGTAGGCGCTGCTTTCGCTGCTGCGGCTACTGTTGTAGTAAGAATCGAGGGCGGTGTCGTCGGCAAAGGCAAGGGGTCGTCACCGCAGTGGTGGCTGGTCAAACGGCGCCCGCGGTATGAAGGCACTGGAGCGCCGCCGGTGACCGCAGCCGCAGCACGCCATCATCAGGACTGGAGCCCACAGGAGGCCCATGCGGTACCGCAGGGGCGTGCTGGTAGGGCAAGGTGTCGCGGAGTACCTGACGGCGATGTCCTTACCTCAACACGAGTGACAGAACCAGCGGTCAGGAGAAGTTAACCCGTCTAAATAACATAGAAGCTTCGTCGAGTCACTCACTTACTTGCGGTCATTGTTCTCTCTTATCTTCGCGTATCTTATTACAAACTAAACTTGCTACAGCGACACATACATCTCACAACTTGATTTATTTATACGGACATTTGAAGCACCAGTAATAGATCAGGGTAGTATATATCAAACCCTGACGGAGTATCTAAGACAATTGAGGAGCACCACAGGAAACCAGGAAGGTGATTCCTCCCTTCGTCTCCATGTTATAGGGGATACCTCCGGGATGTCTTTGTTAAGCAAGCACTATATACAGAAGGCACGCGATTAGGCTAAAGCCCCAAGCTACGCAGTAGTGACACGGAGACTAAGCAACGTTTATAAACACTTGAAACAGCGAATTCACTACGAAACTGTGAAAATAAATTGGTAAACTATCTCCTAGATGTCTCGGAACTAGTGAAGCAGATGTGAAGCTGTGCAGACTACGAGTACAATGAGGTGCTACGTCGCTAGACCAGTGAGAGGGTCGTTCACAGGGCGGTGTTGACGGGCGGGGGGAGCGCGGCGACCACTGTTGTCCCTCCACCAGCCGGGCGAACACTGACGCTGCCATCCAGCCCAGACCATTCTCACCCGACCACCTCCAACACCACCCACCTAAGCCACCCTCAACCCACCATCTCACTACCCTGCCAGGCCTCCCTCACACACAGGAACACACACACACATAGCCCAGGCCACCCTCACCCTCACATCACTCACCCCAAGCCTCCCTCACCCCACCTAACCTACCTGTACCTCACCACCACACCCTCCTACTCATCCTCTGCATCATCTCTGCATAATTTATGTCGGAGGTCTTGGAGTTGCCTCTGTGTCAACACTCTGTACCTTCCCTGCGACACTTGTCTCGGCATCCCCTCCCTCTCTCTGGCTCATAACTCTTTTCAGTCGTCACTTGCAACACGTAAAAATATTTATGTGGTGTCTAATGAGCTTAACCTGATTGTCTTGATGGCAGTCGCAGCCTTCCGTAATAAATTCTTCTTCTCAGGTGATATATTATTATAGCAATCACACCTGTCTCATCTGTCTCACCTGTCTTAAGTTCATTACAAAACGACCGTCATTTATTCACGGTGTACTGTTTCATCAGCCCCCCCACCTGTCTGTTGTTGAACTGTCTCACTGTCTAGCTGATCTCTATTAATCCATAACACACACCTGTCCACCTGTGCCTCTTGTCTATTCATACCGAGAGCAGCAGGTAATCTCATCGTCATCAACAAGACCACGAAGGCTTCCTCGTACAGGCGGCGTCATACTATCCCCAGCAGATCACATTTCACCATACACTCTATCACCCTACAGTACAAATTGTGTGTTGACCTTCACCACATCCTGTAACCTCCGTCCCACCGGTCTCTTGCTGCACCTTTGATACACTTGTGGCACTTCCTCTTGTTTGTCCTTTCATGATATATTTGTTCCTCCAGTAAAATCACCATTGGTATTTTTTTAAATCTCTCTCTCTCTCTCTCTCTCTCTCGTCTATCACAGAAAGGTCTTATTCTCCAGCCAGTAAAGAAAGACCTATCCAATTATCCCTCAAACTAACGCTACACAGGTAAAACTGCTGACGTTCTTGGCAAGGCCGGGGGGTAAGGCTCTGGTGATAGGGTCGTTTGTATGTATCAGTAAATGTGTTGATACAGACGTTTGTATAAGAGTAAAAGTTTCTGTATATGATGATGATGATGATGATGATGATGATGATGATTGATGATGATGATGATTGATGATGATGATGATGATTGATGATGATGATGATGATGATGATGATGATGATGATGATGATTGATGATGATGATGATGATGATGATAGATTTATTCGTGAACATCCTCGTTAATAAATTGACGCGAAATAAAACAAATACAAAAATAAGGCCTCGGTTTAATTAGAGAATTGACGGAACGGAAATATAAATATTTTCCTAATTCAGAGTTTTATAACATCGGTGTAACTTTCAGACTCTAGAGAAGAATGATGTAATGCAGAATGATGATATGTTTAGTGGGTATTTCCTCACATTCTTCTTTGTTCCACTCCTTGTATTTATCATTATTTATTTATTTCTCTTTATTACTGTCACTCTCTCTCTCTTTTCTTTCTTTCTTTCTCCCTTAAGCCTGTCTCTCACTTTATCCTGCCCCATAGTCACTCACTCCCTGTCTCTCTCTCTCTCTTTTCTTTCTGTCTTTCTCCCTTAAGCCTGTCTCTCACTATCTCTCACTTTATCCTGCCCCATAGTCACTCTCTCTCTCTCTCTCTCTCTCTCTCTCTCTCTCTCTCTCTCTCTCTCTCTCTCTCTCTCTCTCTCTCTCTCTCTCTCTCTCTCATACCCGGTTCAAATTTGTATAAACAAGAGAAGTTTTTTGTAATCTCCAGGAAGCAAAAAAAAAAAAAAAACAGAAAAAACAGAAAAAACAGAAAAGAAAAAAGATAATTGCTTAGATTAATTTAATCCCCCCCCCCACAAATTTCCTTCTCGACCCGCTCACCCCCCTCCCCTCCCTTCGACCCGCTCACCTCCCCCCCCTCCCCTCGACCCGCTTACCTCCCTCCCCTCCCTTCGACCCGCTCACCCCCCTCGACCCGCTCACCCCCCTCGACCCGCTCACCCCCCTCCCCTCCCTTCGACCCGCTCACCTCCCCCCCCTCCCCTCGACCCGCTTACCTCCCTCCCCTCCCTTCGACCCGCTCACCCCCCTCGACCCTCTCACCCCCCTCGACCCGCTCACCCCCCTCCCCTCCCTTCGACCCTCTCACCCCCCTCGACCCGCTCACCCCCCTCCCCTCCCTTCGACCCGCTCACCCCCCTCGACCCTCTCACCCCCCTCGACCCGCTCACCCCCCTCCCCTCCCTTCGACCCGCTCACCCCCCTCGACCCTCTCACCCCCCTCCCCTCCCTTCGACCCGCTCACCCCCCTCGACCCTCTCACCCCCCTCCCCTCCCTTCGACCCGCTCACCCCCCTCGACCCGCTCACCCCCCCTCGACCCGCTCACCCCCCTCGACCCGCCCACGTCCCCGGCGTGTGCTAGGTGACCCTCCTCACCTGAGAAAGGTGAATCGTAAATACCCCGTGATTGCAGGTAGCTAAGTCTCCAAGGACCCGGGACAGTTGACACTACCAGGGTAAAGCGATCTAATATAATTCTTAGTGAATATAATATACACATACACACATATACAAAACACACACACACACACACACACACACACACACACACACACACACACACACACACACACACACACACACACACACACACACACACACACACACACACACAAGCACACACACACACACACACACAAGCACACACATAATTACACTTAAGATTAAATTTTGGTTGTAATATATAGTGTAACATAACAGTAAGTAGGTTTGGTCGTGCACCTAAACAAGGTAACTTACTGAAAATGAAAGGAACAGTAACAAGCAAATTACTTTAGCAGATTATAAAATTTGTACAACTTGCATCATGAAATAAATTATTCCTAGTCCAAGGCTCCAAATTTTTTACTAGAAATTATTACGGTTTAGAGATTATAATAAAATAACGATGTTTAAAGGAGCATTATCAAGTGTTCCTACCTGAAGATTTACCGTAAGATGGACTACAGGTCGCTAAAGAAAAAAATATGCACATCTAAAAAAAAATTGCTATATTCTTTCATTATTAATATTTTAGTATAGTATCATAACAACTGAAGGTATAACGTGAAACTAGACTATATATAAAGACAGTTATAATGGATGCAATAACGATTTTAATGAGCATTGTATCGTAGTATTCTGTCACGTTCACTCTCTGGCGGCGCGAGAAGCGAGAGTTAGATGAATAAGTCTACGGTCGGGACCACCCACGTTTCACTTACTCGCTCCTATACAGTATATTGAAAAAGGGATGCTTTATGTTAGTGGGAAAGATGCATCACTTACCTATGTTTCTCCACTACTATAAATGTATTATATGCATATTGGCTGTGTATGCATGAAACTAGTATTCGTGTATGATAACATGTGATGTATATATATTTAATGAAAAGGGTTTACCATACATACAATAGCTTTACTAAAAGGTACACTGTGGTAATATCGATCCAGGGTTTATGGGTGTTGACTCAGCGTTAGACTGATAGAACGGATCACTATAATATAACACAGCTGATCACTATAATATAACACAGCTGATCACTATAATATAACACAGCTGATCACTATAATATAACACAGCTGATCACTATAATATAACACAGCTGATCACTATAATATAACACAGCTGATCACTATAATATAACACAGCTGATCACTATAATATAACACAGCTGATCACTATAATATAACACAGCTGATCACTATAATATAACACAGCTGATCACTATAATATAACACAGCTGATCACTATAATATAACACAGCTGATCACTATAATATAACACAGCTGATCACTATAATATAACACAGCTGATCACTATAATATAACACAGCTGATCACTATAATATAACACAGCTGATCACTATAATATAACACAGCTGATCACTATAATATAACACAGCTGATCACTATAATATAACACAGCTGATCACTATAATATAACACAGCTGATCACTATAATATAACACAGCTGATCACTATAATATAACACAGCTGATCACTATAATATAACACAGCTGATCACGTATATTTTACACCATCACCAGAGAATGCCCTGAAAGTTTTCGTTTTCTCCATTGAGGCAAAAGAGAAAATGGCACTAAATAATGTCACCCAGACTTATCTATAACATTTTATTTACTCGTATCCGTCTTTATCTACATTTGTGTCACCACTCTCTTTGTAAGATGATCATTAATAGAGGAATCACGAACTATTGTGTTTCATATGTTGACGCAGATATTAAAATTAATACAATATCGTCTTTAAGGTCATATCAAATAGAGTTAGCAATTGAACTCATGAGATTTTAGTATGAGTCTCAGGATTGTGTTTTGTTTTCTTTACCACGTTCTATGAAACAGCATTTGAAATCAGAGAGAGAGAGAGAGAGAGAGAGAGAGAGAGAGAGAGAGAGAGAGAGAGAGAGAGAGAGAGAGAGAGATATTAAAAAAGTTGTGGTTCAAACTACTGTTCTGATTCTGTTTCTATTACGATTGTGTTTGCATCTCTGTCTCTGAGAGTTAACCAACAGTGGGAGAAGAGAAGGTTCATCCTGACCTAACATTCCCCCTTTGTATCACTGGTAAACATCGCCCATTAGACGTGTTTTAAAGGTACCACCACGTTGTACTGTGTTGACCTACTCCCCAGGGATCATCTTGAAATGGCACGTGTGTCAGTCTGGCCTTAATACTGTGTACAAAAGATTAAAAACCCAGAATAATTTTCTTTTCCACTTCGACTTACCCTTTATCATAAGTAAGGTCACCCCATGATTCAAGTTCACCCCATGATTCAAGTTCACCCCAGGATTCAAGGTCACCCCAGGATTCAAGGTCACCCTATGATTCGGGGCACCCCATGATATATCCAGTGTCATCAATCTGTTATCTAAAATCCACACTGCCAACACATCATTCTTACACATCATCAGTGAAGCAATACGGTAGAGCAAACAAGCGCGGCAGATCACCAGAGTTTGATACTGAGAGGGAAAAATAACTAGTGTTAGTCTTGTAATATGTAAACTGTATTAACAATAATGGAAGAACATTATGTAAACGAGGCTATCAAAGGTATGAAACGATGTGTTAATGTACTCTCGGGTGATAGGGATTGTGATAAAAGCTTCGTCAACATTATGATGAACGCACACACACACACACACACACAGAGAAACACACACATACACACACACACACACACACACACACAGAAACACATTTAACACCTCAATCATCCCTTTCTTAACTACAAAAATGTTGTATCTAATCAGAATTGAAAGTATTAATTTGATCAAAGTAGAAATCCGGCAGATGACTTCACTGAAACGCACCGTGATCAAAGCGCACAATTTTGTCCTGGTCGCTGAAGAAAAATTGATTTTGACCAACGTGGTGAATAGCGGAACCCATCGGTATTCCATCATATACACGATCACTTCACTGTGTTTGTGTGTTGAAATAGTTATACCAGTTCTTGTAATGTGTGTTTCGTGTGTGTGTGTGTGTGTGTGTGCGTTTCTGTGTGTGTGTGTGTGTGTGTGTGTAGTTAATCTTCAGTTTCCCTTTAACTTAGTCTTGATATTTTTCTAATCCTCTGTTAGTCCCAGTTTTCCCTGCCTCTACTACTCTAAGTTTTACCCCTTCTCTTTTCCCCCCTTTCTCTCAATCCCCTTCTCTCTTTCCCTACTCAGTTCTTTCCCTCATTCTCATCTTTCCTTCCTTCTCTCATCACCTTATCCCTCCCCCCCTCTCTTTACCCCTTTCCGCTCTTTTCTTTTCTTTCCTCTCCTTCCTAATCCCCTCATTCCATTTTCTGTGTTGTTCTCATATTCTTATTTTTCTGTTTTTTGTTTCTCTTTTGACATTTTTTTTTTACAATTTCCTTTATTTTCAAATTATTTAACCTTCAACCTAATTTTGATTACCTACCTACCTACCTACCCACCTACCTACCTACCCACCCACCCACCCACCCACCCACCCACCTTGTACCATCAGCTCTACCCTTCTTCCTTTCATTCCTCCCTTCCTCCCTTCATCCTTCCCTTTATCCCTCCCTCCCTTCATTCTTCCATCCCTTTTCCATCTCACCCTCCTTAACTTCATTCTCCCTCCCTCTCTCCCTCCCTTCTCTCTCCGACTCTGCCCCTCCCTCCACAACATCATCGTGAAGTTTTAATATCGTGACCTACTTATCGTGGACACTTGTCTTCTTCTGACAGGTCAATATATAGGCTGGCCTTATTGGGTCCTGTCTCTCTCTCTCTTTTTCTTTCTTTCTTTCTTTCTTTCTTTCTTTCTTTCTTTCTTTCTTTCTTTCTCTCTCACTTGTTTTCTTTCACCTGTCTTATATGTGATAGACTGGCCAATGAGCATGTTTCTTGTTGGAAACCTGACCAATGGGCGTGTCTTGTTTCCCCCTTTGTGTTCTGTTGTAAAATTTTCAGGAAGTTTCGCTTTTCCTCTTATTGCCTTTCCATCCTTGCTGTTCTCTTCTTACCTTGTAATTCTATCTTTATTGTGTATCTCGTTAGTTACTCGTTCTTTTGTTGTGTCTCTTTTGTTATGAGATATGGGCTTTTCACTGTGGCTACCACCTCCCTCATTCTTAGAGTCAAGTTATTGCCTTTCCTCTACCTTTGTTGTATTCATTATCACACCCTTTCTTCTTCTTGTTATCCCTTTATCACTGTTATTATGTTTTTATTTCTATGTTGTTGTTTTTATATCTGTTTATCATATTCATCTCTCTCTCTCTACTTATTTTATTCCTTCACCCCCTTTTCTCATCTCTCTCATATCACCTCTACATCTTTCTTTCTCTCACTTCCCTCTTCGCCCCTATTCTCTTAATTAACCTGACTTACCTGTTATACCTCGTGACAGTAGTTCGACCATCACCTTTATAACCCACTTTACCTGCACCACATTAATCTACTGAGCCAACCACACCTGGACGTAATAGAAGGTAATGTAAAAGGTAATGTAATGTAATAACTTCCTTCTGTCTCTCTCCAATAGGTGTCATGATCACATATCACTCATTTCTACTGCCTCTATGTATGTGTGTGTGTGAGTGTGTGAGCGTAATTCGTCTCAGTTCATTTATTAATTCATATAGGGAATAAGTATTGCACATAGGATCATTCATTCATTTATTTACTGGTATTTTTCCCATAGCAACGCAATTATCACTGTTTTTTTTAAATCTCTAATGAGGATTTTTTCATATCACTAAACACTTGATATTCCCTCATTTGGTTTTACTTCAACACCCATCTCATAAATCAACAGAAATATCAACCGTAAAAATATCAGGAGTCTGGATATATACTCGTGTATGCTTTCAGCTTCAGTGTGGAAACTTATGCAGCTGAGTATAACGAGTGTACGTGATTCATACTGAAAGACGCCATGAATTACTCTGAGTTAAAGCTGCCTGGAAACTGGTTTTGAAAATTGAAAAATCGGTGCGTTTTAGGGGTCCTTTTTTAAAGTTTGAAATATATATTTGTGGATTTCGTGCGATGACTGTCCGTAATGAATCATCCACACACACACACACACACACACACACACACACACACACACACACAATTCATCCACCAGCTTTCTGCTCTGCCATCTTTTTTTTTTTTTTTTTGCATTCAACTCACAAGAACACCTGGAGAGCTAATTACTAACAACTTCCAAATCACCTTAAGAGAAACTTTTACCAGCTAATTAATGAGATGAGAGAGAGAGAGAGAGAGAGAGAGAGAGAGAGAGAGAGAGAGAGAGAGAGAGAGGGCTGAACTGTGCTGCCACTGCCTGGGTTGACTCAGAGAGGTCAGAGTGAGGCCATATCTGTTGTCCCACTTCTGAAGAAAAGTTATTTAATCTATGCCCACAACTTGGGGGTAAAATATAAGTATAATAACAAACTTAGTTTTTTTACGATAATATAGTTTATGTAGTAAATCAATTAATAACATTTTAAAGGAAATTCTTTCATAAATTATTTTCTCTCACTCTAGACTCGAGTAAAAATGTTTTCCTTATCAGTTAACCAGTTAACCTGAGATAAATCTTTTCACTTACAATTTTTACGCAACTGGCAGAGAACAAACTATTATTATTTTTTTTAGGTAAATCTCCTAATTCACGTGTTGTTATTTGGGTGACCCTGGCTGACCTTTGAATGAGTGCAGCTCGACCGGTGATCAGGGAAATGGCCACAAAAGGTTACAGGTTCACATTTCTGAATTCGAGAGGGTCGTAGGTTTAACTAATGAATTTTGTTTGTCAAGGATGTATTCGTATTTCAATGTGTGTGTGTGTGTGTGTGTGTGTGTGTGTGTGTGTGTGTGTGAGTGTGAGTGTGTGTGTGTGTGTGTGTGTGTGTGTGTGTGTGTGTGAGTGTGTGAGTGTGTGTGTGTGTGTGTGTGTGTGTGTGTGTGTGTGTGAGTGTGTGTGTGTGTGTGTGTGTGTGTGTGTGTGTGTGTGTGTGTGTGTGTGTGTGTGAGTGTGTGTGTGTGTGTGTGTGTGTGTGTGTGTGTGAGTGTGTGTG
The DNA here is from genome assembly GCA_958450375.1 of Homarus gammarus. Taxonomy (NCBI): domain Eukaryota; kingdom Metazoa; phylum Arthropoda; class Malacostraca; order Decapoda; family Nephropidae; genus Homarus; species Homarus gammarus. The sequence continues at coordinate 381,866 of CAUDMG010000395.1, read as the reverse complement.
TGTGTGTGTGTGTGTGTGTGTGTGTGTGTGTGTGTGTGTGTGTGGGGGGGGGGGGGGGATTTATGTACGTGTGTGTATATGTGTTTGCTTCTGTAACGTAGCTTGCCAGGGTCCATACGTCACAAACACAATAACCAATAAGGTCATACGATATCCCAGATCGATTTACCCGTCACTCATAAATCAACCACTTAGATCGCGAGTTATCGATGACGGAATTTGCCAGATACATACGTCATAGGCAAATCAACCAATAGAAATGATGTAATTTCTCCGCCGGGAATATGTGATTGGATGAGCTAATTGGATTATGGCGGGAGTGTATCAGGTAGGATATGGGAATCCAGTCAATAATCCTTGGCTGTGATTTACGAGAACTGGAAACTTTAGTGATAATCAGTCCCAGTCTATCACACACACACACACACACACACACACACACACACACACACACACACACACACACACACACACACACACACACACACACTCACACACACACACACACACACACACACACACATACACACTCACACACACACACACACACACACACACACACACACACACACACACACTCACACACACACACACACACACACACACATACACACTCACACACACACACACACACACACACACACACACACACACACACACACACACACACACACACACACACACACACACACACACACACACACACACACACACACATACACACTCACACACACACACACACTCACACACACACTCACACACACACACACACACACACACACACACACACACACACACACTCACACACACACTCACACACACACACACACACACACACACATACACACTCACACACACACTCACACACACACACACACACACACATACACACACACACACACACACACACACACACACACACACACACACACACACACACACACACACACACACACACACACACACACACACACATGTTCATTCTCCTTATTATCAAATTTCAACAAATAAATGATCAGAGTGTTGCCTTTGTCTTGTTGTAATTACAGGTTATAATCATCCCACGTGTAACTGCAGGTTAAACTGGGCTATTAGTGCACTTAGCATCAGCCATCATCCCTGTGACGATGCAACGTGATAGTTTTGTGAATTAATACATGAGGTTAGGTTAGGTTAGGTTAGGTTAGGTTAGGTTAGGTTAGGTTAAGTTAGGATAGGTTAGGTTAGTTTAGGTTAGGTTAGGTTAGGTTAGGTTAGGTTAAGTTAAGTTAGGTTAGGTTAGGTTAGGTTAAGTTAGGTTAGGTTAGGTTAGGTTAGGTTAGGTTAGGTTAAGTTAGGTTAAGTTAGGTTAGGTTAGGTTAGTTTAGGTTAGGTTAGGTTAGGTTAGGTTAGGTTAGGTTAGGTTAGGTTAAGTTAGGATAGGTTAGGTTAGGTTAAGTTAGGATAGGTTAGGTTAGTTTAGGTTAGGTTAGGTTAGGTTAGGTTAGGTTAAGTTAAGTTAGGTTAGGTTAGGTTAGGTTAGGTTAGGTTAGGTTAAGTTAAGTTAGGTTAAGTTAAGTTAGGTTAGGTTAGGTTAGGTTAGGTTAGGTTAGGTTAGTTTAGGTTGAAGTTATAAGAATAGGTTAATTAGGTTAGATTAGATTAATAAGCTGAGTTTAGGTAAGATTAGGGTTAGTTTTAGTTAGTTTTGATTATTAGATAAACTTAGTTAAATAGGATTTGATTAATTAAGCTGAGTTAAGATAAGATCGTTTTATGCTGAGTTTATGGTAAGTAAATGAAGGTTAGATTAAGTTAAGCCAGAAGCTCACTTAAACGCACCAAGCGGGAGGATTATCAACGAGTTACAGATTAATATTCATCAAGTTTGCATATATCACAGACCAGCCTTAGTAACTACACTGATAGCCACTCCATGCAATAAATAAATTACAGTTCTAGTCGATATTGGTATCTTGAAATGACGTCATACAGGGAACCAATCAAAACGTTTCTTGGTAATGACGTCATACAGGTAACCAATAAAAAAACGCTTCTTTGTAGTGACGTCATATTGGGAACTAACTTAAAGGTTTCTTATTTATGACGCCATACAGGGAACCAATCAAAACGTCTTGGTAATGACGTCATACAGGTAACCAATCAAAACGTTTCTTGGTAATGATGCCATACTAGGAACCAATAATTTCTTTTTGGTAAGGACGTCATGTGAGTCAGGAGATTACAGAGTGCTTTACGTGACTCCCAAGAGAGAGAGAGAGAGAGAGAGAGAGAGAGAGAGAGAGAGAGAGAGAGAGAGAGAGAGAGAGGAACCTTATTGACCCACAGGTGACACTCAGGATATGGCACCTGACACGTATTGATATTGAGGCTCAGGTCTCCCGGGTCACCTGAGTCGAGGATGTTGTGTCACTAACTTATGGTTAAGGTGTCTTCCAGAAGGTCAGGTCAGGTCACGTGATAGTGGTGGAGAAGAAAGGGGGGGAGGGGGTACTGGTGGAGAGGAAAGGGTAGTGGTGGTAATGGTGGAGAAGGGGGGAGGCAGTGCTGGCGATGGTGGTGGAAAGTAAGGGGGTAAGGCACACACACACACACACACACACACACACACACACACACACACACACACACACACACACACACACACACACACACACACACACACGCCTTCCTGTGCTCTCTCTCTCTGTTGGTTTCGGTATTCCAAGAACTTGCCTCACAGGGAGCAAGACTCTACCTCATGACACCATTATCAAGATTACCTTCACGTTAGATATAAGTTGAGTTATATTACAAGAAATCAACATTGGAGTTAGTAACCCTCCAAACTTACATTTATCACAGTTACCCTCCAAACTTGCATTTATCACAGTTACCCTCCAAACTTGCATTTATCACAGTTACCCTCCAAACTTGCATTTATCACAGTTACCCTCCAAACTTGCATTTATCACAGTTACCCTCCAAACTTGCATTTATCACAGCTACCCTCCAAATATACTTCTGTCGTTTTCTCTCTTTTTTGTGATATTTCCTCGTTGATCAATGTGCGCCTGCCATTATGACGTACAATTGTATCGTTTGAGGTATTGTTTCTGTGTTATTCGCTGCCAGGTGTAACGAGAAAGGCTGTAGTAATGTATGTATGATTAATTCCTCCATTAATCTTGTTCGTACATAAATTTCATAATAATTTTTTTTTTTTCAATATCAACACCTCGTTAGTTGGGGTGATTTTATTTTTATTCCGGAAAGTTTGCTAAGTTCTCTCTTCTGAAGAAATTATATCCTTAACTAACTAACTGACTAACACACACACACACACACACACACACACACACACACACACACACACACACACACACACACACGTCAATAAATAGGAATGAAACAAAAGGGTTGAGTGTCTTGTAAGAATGTTTGGTTAAGTTCCTGTCTGTCTTCAGTAACATTCATCCTGGGAGAAAAAATACAAAGTTTTTAATCCATTCCGAAAAACACACACACACACACACACACACAACAGATCTCTTGTGAAGTATGATTCTTGGAAGGGAACATTCAAATACAAGTTACACTGAGAGGAAAATGATACTGATAGTGTCTTGAATTACAGTTTCTTGGAAGTAAGTAGTTTTAACGGGGTCATGATAAAGTCTCGTTTGTGAATCTTTTTCTCTTTGTGTGTAAGAGAGAGAGAATGCAGATGGCTGAGGGTTGAGTCTTGGTGCAATTTCGACATTATTTTTTCACCATCTTTGTGTTGTATTTTACATGGGCCGTCTAGTCATCCTTTTATATCAGCTGTCAGAGGAAACATCGATCATAAATTCATGTGGACAATACAGTATGTCTTGTCTTAAGGATAAAATGTTTTAAAGTACGAGTAGCCAAGAGGTAGAGTGAGCAAGGAATCTGTAGATGATGGAAGGTGTAGGACCAGTAAGTATGTCTTGATATTTGGTTGGTATTTAATAACTTGATCTTGACGAAACTGAACACGTGTATTGAGTATTGGGGCAACGAGAAACTACAGGTAGCCATGAGAAAAAAAAATGTTACGTTACTGCATTGGTCGTGTCGGATTGAGGTACATTATATAGGCTAACGAACTCTCTCGCTATTTATGATGTAATAGTAGCTAGTAATAAATAACATCGACGTCCTCCCCCCCCCCCCCTAAAAAAAAATAACTAGTCTAATTTTCGGTCCCCAGCCAAGTGACGGTCCAAGGAGTCAACAGATAGCGCTGACATTCCAATTCCTCGGAAACACAACATCGGGAGAACCTACAAGAGGAAGACAGAGACACGACTCGAGATCAAGAGATATCAGTGCCATCACACAGGTAAGCTATCTGTGACCTTAAAGCCGAAGTAGCGATAGTAAACTTAGAGGATTTACGGTCCTATCAACACGAGTGATTTGACGATGTATTCCCCCCTCCATGGAGATGTCTTAGAATATCCTACGTGGTACCAAATTGCTGGACTATATCTGCCAGCCAATTAGATACAATTATTAGTTAATGAATGCAAATCTGAATTACACCAGGGAGCTTATTAAATGCTGTACCGAATCACCTGTGAGATGTCTTATATGTTGTGTAATTATGATGATGTGATAATATCGTCTAATTATGTCAGGTAGTATTGGCTGTTCCTATAGGGATTGGAAGTTCATGTTAACATATAAATTACACGACGGACATAGTTATTGACCTGCTCATATATACATTTCTGCACGACTCTTATTTGTACATCATATACGTGCACACACACACACACACACACACACACACACACACACACACACACACACACACGAACACACACACACACACACACACACACACACACACACACACACACACACACGTAATAAACATATCCACACCATTACTACCGCAACCACTACCCATAAGCCTTCCCCTCTACTACAAACCTAACCTAACCTAACCTAACCAAATATAACCTAACCAAACCTAACCAAACCTAACCTAACCTCCTCTTCCTTCCTTCTTCCTCCCACAATCACCACCGCCACCCTTACCACCCTGACGTGCAATTCCTCTATGACAAATTGGCAACAGGTGAGGAAAGGGAAGTCCCTCCTCTGGCCCCCAATTTGCCCCAATTTAGCCCCTTGTCACTCCCACACTGGAGGTTCTTCACCAGGCCTCTTTACCTTGACGCCAGCATCTGTGGGACCTGATATTCAACATTTCCAAGTGATGGTGGGGAAGGAAGGAAGGAAGGAAGGAAGGAAGGAGGGAGCGAGGGAAGAAAGGAGTAAGGGAGGGAAGAAAGGAGTAAGGAAGGGAAGAAAAGAGGGAACAACGAAAGGAGGGAGAGAGGGCAGAAAGGGAGGAGCAAAGGAAGGAGGGACAGAGGGCAGAGAGGAGGGAAAGAAAGAAGAAGTGGTAGTGGAGGATCAGGGATGAGCAGTGAGGGTAAGAAGGAAGGTAAGGGATATAAGGTGTTGGATGAAGGAGGGGAGAGGGAGGGGGAGAAGAGAAGAAAGATATAATGGTAATGGAAGAGAGAGGGAGAGAGAGAGAGGGAAGGTGAGAGAAAGGGGATGGGTAAGGCAAAAAAAAAATGGTAAAGGAAGAGAGAGGGAGAGAGAGAGAGGGAAGGTGAGAGAAAGGGGATGGGTAAGGCAAAAAAAAATGGTAATGGAAGAGAGAGGGAGAGAGAGAGAGGAAAGGTGAGAAAAAGGGGATGGGTAAGGCAAAAAAAATGGTAATGGAAGAGAGAGGGAGAGAGAGAGAGGGAAGGTGAGAGAAAGGGGATGGGTAAGGCAAAAAAAAAAAAAATTGTGGAAAAGATGGAAAAGATGTTTCATATTTTCCCACAACAAAGAGATTTCACTCATTCGCTCCTCTAACTTGACCTTCTCTCTTGAGTGAGTACCAGGCTGGTCATTCTCTCTACGTGAACGAAAAGGAAGAAGATGAGAAAGGAGAGGAGGAGGAGAATAAAGGATTAGGAGAGGCAGGAGGAGGAGAAGGAAGAAAACTTTGTATGGAAGATAATTAATGAAGCAAGGGGGAAGAAAAGATGAAGGAGGAGGAGGAGGAATAAAAGGAGGCATTGTCAAGTCAAGTGAGCGTTCCGTGTATTAAATTCCTGGAGGGTACCTTTACCTGTAATAAACTCACCTGCAGGGTACTTGGCTTCGGGTACTCTCAGGCAACAACGACACTCAACACAAATACATAAGGACGAGAGAGAGAGAGAGAGAGAGAGAGAGAGAGAGAGAGAGAGAGAGAGAGAGAGAGAGAGAGAGAGAGACTCTATTTACATCCACGATATGTCATACCACATCCAACACATTAATGAGTAGGTCACACACAATATATGTATGTATGTATGTATTTATGCATGTATGTATGTATGTATGTATGTATGTATGCATGTATGTATGTATGTATGTATGTATGTATGTATGTATGTATGTATGTATGTATGTGCCTCCGCGTGCGTATTTGTACATGTATTTCAAAATGTAATGTTGAAAATCAATGAACCAATCTGAGTGCCGCTTCACACAAGCTGGGTCGAGGGAGATGGTTGTTGTCAATAATGAAAGAGAGAGCGAGGTCAAAGAGGAGATTCACACCTGTGTTACTCATTATAAACGCCAGGTGTTGTGGAGGAACTGATTCAATTTCCTGTGGAGTCTGAAAATTTTTTCGTGGGTTTAAAATTGTTGTGTAATTCAAAATGCTCAATGCAATTTAAACTGTCTAGTGTAATAATAATAATAATAATAATAATAATAATAATAATAATAATAATAATAATAATATGTTTGGATATTGACTCTTCCTGTCAAATTAGTATTTTTGGGTAATATCAAAATTTTCAGTGGAATTAACACACACACACACACACACACACACACACACACACAGGCGCGCCATTATACACATAATTTTGCATCAGTTGAGAAATAGACAAAGGCTTACATAAGCAAACACAGACGCCGGAGTAAACACTATTTCACATAGGAGAGAGAGAGAGACAGAGAGAGAGAGAGAGAGAGAGAGAGAGAGAGAGAGAGAGAGAGAGAGAGAGAGAGAGGAGGAATGGAAAGAAGAAACTGAAGTCATGTGAGACGAAAAGAGAGGGAAAAGGAGATAAGAGGGAAAGTGAAATGGAGAAACAAAGGCAGGGAGGTAAAGGAGAGAGAGGCAACAGGAGAATATACACTAGAAATACCGAAACGAGAAAAAATTAAAAAAATAAATTACGTCAAACACCATTACTGAGTTGGTGGTCACAATTTATACTACAGTAAACAAATTACTTTCCTTTATAGTCCTTGTCTCCTTCTCTGGCTCTGTCTGTGTGTATGTCTGTCTGTTTCTGTCTCTCTCTGTCTGTCTGTCTGTCTTGCACAACATCACACGAGGCGTCAACACAACAACAGCCACAGGGAACAAGAGGCCGATTGCTAATACAGGGTGGCAGCAGGTGAGTGAGATTGGCTCTGTCAATTGGTCGTCACTGTTAGTATTGTTGTTGCGTAGTTATGGGGCGGGGGGGGGGGGGGGTCAGGTGCTTCAACAGATAGGGTCATTAAATAGGCCAAGCTCGGCTTTTGAAGTTGGCGTGGTATAATAATGTGTGTGTGTGTTAAATTAGGTTTTTATCTATTCGGTCTGAGGTCTATTCATCCGGCAACCTATTAAATGCCTTTGATGAAGTTTAGTTTCAGATTAATTTGACGAGGTGTCTTCCGAGTCAAGTTTCTGCTGTGGTGAGTAGACAATATGGTGACGGTGACCACATTAATGCTGGAATGCCCTTAAGCTTTGGTTGTGTCCCTCGTATTTTGTTTTCACTTTATTGACAAATTCAGCCACGTCAGTGTTTGTGTAGAGGCCGGGGGTGGGGGGGGGGGGTAGTGGTAGGTGGTGAGGAAATGGAGAGGCGGGGGGGGGGGGGGTGTTGAGGCAGGGGGGTGTGGGGGGAGGTGTTGAGGCAGGGGAGTGTGGGGGGGTGTAGTGGTAGGTGGTGAGGAAGTGGAGAGGCGGGGGGGGGGGGAGGTGTTGAGGCAGGGGAGTGTGGGGGGGGGGGTTGAGGCAGGGGGTGTGGGGGGGGAGGGGGTTGTGTGAGTCTCTCGTTCAAGCTTTCCAATATAAATTTAGGAGTGTTGGTTTAGTTGAGACTGCAAATAATCTCTCTCTCTCTCTCTCTCTCTCTCTCTCTCTCTCTCTCTCTCTCTCTCTCTCTCTCTCTCTCTCTCTCTCTCTCAATATAGCCACATTTGACACTCATATGACTCATAAATAAATTTCCGCTTAACGTTCTACCACAGGAGCTTCAATCGTTGAGCTAATAATATGGCAATTATCTTTTTACGTGTGCGATGATATTTTCCTGCACTCGAATGATTTATATGAGAGCAATTCAATCATCGACATTGTGTGGGAGATGATGACAGTTGTGGAATTACTTATTGATGGATTATGACGTAAGTTAATCGTAACCTCTTAAATCTGATGGATAAAATATGATTATTTGTCCGTCTGTCTGTCCGCCTCTCTAGGAATATTACCAGCAAGAAACCAGGGAGTAAAGGTGGTGTAAAAGTGGGGCTAGGGAGGGAGAGCAGTGTCAGGGAGAGAGTCCAAGGGAGGTGAGAGTGAAAGCAGGGAGAATAATAGAGAGGGAGAGCAGTGTCAGGGAGAGAGTCCAAGGGAGGTGAGAGTGAAAGCAGGGAGAAGAACAGAGAGGGAGAGCAGTGTCAGGGAGAGAGTCCAAGGGAGGTGAGAGTGAAGCAGGGAGAAGAACAGAGAGTGAGCGTAGTGTGTCAGGGAGAGAGTCCAAGGGAGGTGAGAGTGAAAGCAGGGAGAAGAACAGAGAGTGAGCGTGGTGTGTCAGGGAGAGGCCGCACCATGCCATGCACCCTTAAAGCTGACCACATACAACAACACTGGGATATAATGACGATGGCATAGCTGGTTCTGGGCACACACACACACACACACACACACACACACACACACACACACACACACACACACACACACACACACACACACACACACACACGACGAGCGAGAGGGAGGGAGAGTGGAGGTTGAAGAGGGAGGAGAAAATATTTGGGGGAGAGGGAGGTGATGTGAGGAGAGAGAGAGAGAGAGAGAGGTAGCGATATGGAAAGATGAATTACTACACGTATATAGATGGATAAATAAAATGTGTAATTATTCATTTGTAGACGAATAGAAAGGCTAAGGTAAATAAAGATAAAACGATACCCGGAACTAGAGATAAATAACTAAATAAATAGACAGTATAATAACTAGAATGATATAGAGATAAAAAGAACAGACTGAAACAATATGTGAGAAAGAAAGAATGAAAGAAAGATATGGATAAAAGGATAGATAAATTGAGAAAGAGATTAACTGATTGATAGAGAAGAAACTTTCTAAATTACCAGAGAGAACAATTTTCTGCGCAATTCCTAAACAAAATTCTTGAATAAACTCCCGTAGGAATTAATCAATAAATGACATCTCTTGCTTTTTTTTTTTTTATCTTTTTATATTTTTTTTTCTCTCAAGATTTTTCCATTTCTTTCAAAAACTCAACAAAGACTTTTTTTCCCATCTCGCTAATTAAGGGTCCAGAGCCTCCTCCTCCTCCTCCTCCTCCTTCCCCCCCCAGCACACACACACACACACACACACACACACACACACACACACTCACAAAAAAATATGTTTACAGATAATTTTAAGACTCGTGGGATAATAATTGTGTACGTCATATTGTTTAGGCTGTTAGAGTAAGTTGGGAGATTAATGTCTAAAATTATAATGTCCAGCTCAGAAAATAATGTCCTCTTCAGATGATTGTGTTCCATTAATATCATATTCGGTGCACACACACACACACACACACACACACACACACACACACACACACACACACACTTCCATGAATCTTTGTGAAAGATAATGTTCTTCGCATGACTAATTGAATTTCTGATTGAACCAGACAGATGAAAAAGGTGACTTACTTTTACAGTAGAGAAAGAGAGAGAGACAGGGCGTATAACACAGGTGTGATGTGTAGACCAGGTGAAGGATTAATTAATTTTATAATGCCTGTATAGGATAAGAAAAATAGGGTGTTATCTGGTGTGTGTGTGTGTGTGTGTGTGTGTGTGTGTGTGTGTGTGTGTGTGTGTGTGTGTGAAAAGCAAGACGAATACATAACAATAAAAACAAATAAGAAACAAACACACAAAAAACAATAATAAATAGAAAGATGACAAAACTAAGCGAACAGTGGATAGAGCAACAGAAGGAAGGAGAAGTGAAGAAACTCAAGGTATCCCAAAGGGCGTAGGTCAGATCACACACCTCGTTTGAGTTATTGAAGGCGATGAACTATTAGGCTTGGATGGCCCTTTACGTGCTGGTGGTGGTGCTGTTGTTGTCATGGTAACCTTCTACGTGAGAGAGAGAGAGGGTTAGATATTGATAAATAAAGATAATGGTGAGAGGTGAGAGAGAAAGAACAAGATAATGTAGATTAATTAGTTTGAGATAGATAGATAGATAGATAGATAGATAGATACTCATTACCTTTAAACCATAGAGAACCACTAAAGCCACTGCCTATTAGACACTAAAAGCCATGTAAACAATGATTTTAATACACATTCAGATGCATTAAGTCATTTCTCTATTAAAAATCTCAGGAATTCGTAAATTAAAATCCTGGACTTATTTTTCCACAACGAGAAAATATCCTGAGGTATTCCCACATAACATGATATAAATGGATGAGAGGATAGTACGTGTATTGAAATAATTCTCAAGTCTTTTAGTATTTAGTCGACGGAGATCCGATTCCTGTTTGACCTTTTCCAAGATGATGAAATATAACACGATGGTTAATATGAACAAAGAGAGAGAGAGAGAGAGAGAGAGAGAGAGAGAGAGAGAGAGAGAGAGAGAGAGAGAGAGAGAGAGGCTGAAGGATGATATTTAGACTGACACATGGACAATTGGACAAGCCGATAAGCATAGGCATGTAAACGAAGATACGAAGACAGTCAATATTTCTCTCTCTCTCTCTCTCTCTCTCTCTCTCTCTCTCTCTCTCTCTCTCTCTCTCTCTCTCTCTCTCTCACACACACACTGCACTGTTTTGATTGTTATATTGTTTCAGTTTTGCATTCATGGTCTGGTAGTCAGTATACTGTAGGGTCAGTGCTGTGATAAACGGCGTCACAGGAGTCACCACAGAAAGCTTAACTCAGCAACTGTTCGACATGTTGAGAGTCATGTGTGTGTGTGTCTCTACGCTGTGTTGACGACAGAGGAAGTTTGACAGAGTAATTACTGAACCTGCTGTGTCTGGCTGTTGTTTTTGTGGTGTGTGTGTGTGTGTGTGTGTGTGTGTGTGTGTGTGTGTGTGTGTGTGTGTGTGTGTGGTGGCAGATTCCTATGTGTTATAAGGGCCGTGTTTGTGTTCAGGAGTCGGCCGTGTATACAGAACTGTCTAAGTAGGAGAGTTTTTTAGGAGGCCAAGGCGTGTTAGTGTGTACAGTAGGCGAGTGTGTTTGTTATTGGTCGTGATCTTATGTTCGTGGAAAATATATGACGAGAGAGCAAGAGAAAACACACACACACACACACACACACACACACACACACACACACACACACACACACACACACACACACACAATTATTTTCAAACATTAATTCAAACTGACCTTTCGTGCACTGGGGTCTGTTGTCGAAATACCAACAAAAGGTCAACGAGAACTTCGGCTACCAGAAAAGGGAGAAGGGAAAAACATGCCGCTTTGTAGGGGGAACCACTGTGTGTGTTTTGATGTCTCTCTTGTTGGTGAAAGTTTAAAACGAAGGAATAGAGGCGGAAAGAAAACTCTTGAGTAACCATATCCTGGGAGGGTGTAGCATGAGGGGGGGGGGGCTTATGTTGACGGTGGGGTGATGGTGATTGTGTGTGAGGGGGGAGGGGGGGGATGGTGGTATTGTTGGTGTCTTGGTGATTGTGTATTTCATTATAACGATTGATTAGTAACACAGGAATAGATGTAAGGAGCTGTAGCAGCAGTTCATAACACTAGGCACCTCCTGACAAGGGGGTAGAAACATTTGATCTAATCTGACGACACCAAACACTCTATTTCACTCCAACCTGACTCGAATTAGAGGAGGTGGCTGTATTCATGGTGTTGGCAGGGTGGTGTGTGGTGGCAGAGGTGGTTCTGACGGGTGGTGTGTGGTGGTAAGGTGGTGCTGACAGGGTTGTGTGGTGGTTCTGACGGGTGGTGTGGTGGTAGAGGTATAATTCCTTGCGTATGACATCTCTCTCTCTCTCTCTCTCTCTCTCTCTCTCTCTCTCTCTCTCTCTCTCTCTCTCTCTCTCTTCCCAAACATTTGATGAGTGTAATGTATTGATTGACGTTGATGAGATGAAATGAAGGGATTAATAGAGAGAGAGAGAGAGAGAGAGAGAGAGAGAGAGAGAGAGAGAGAGAGAGAGAGAGAGAGAGAGAGAGAGAGAGAGATTCCCTTCCGATAAAAAACAACAACAATACGAGGCAATTAATCTTGATAAAAACAACAACAATAACAACATCACACTACCACAATCAGGTAAAATAAAAGCCACTTGATCGCTTGTAAAGGATTTTAATGCTATATAAAGACTTCTATTTCAGGATGACATTATCGGAACCTTTCTCTATTATGTAAAGGATGAAAGTTGGTTCCAGTTTTACAGTCACTAGGTATTTATTGTGTTTAAAGAGGATTACATTTCATAGGTCAAATGTTTCTAATACTATTTTGTTGTAGATGTTGTTAAATAGAATCGTTAGGGGGTTTGATTCTGTAAATTATATTCTAATTTAGCTTTTATCTGGAAAATGAACTGAATTTTCTCTTTATTTTACTTTTTTTCCCTTTTTTATTTTCCGCTCACATATTTGAGTTTTATCTTTTTTTTCCTTATTTTCCTTAAATATTTTCCATTTTTTACAATCTTCGTTCTTTACCAATCTGATTATTTTGTCTCATCGTCCTCTCTCTTGTTTTTTCCTTATTTATAGTTATTTCCATCTGTTTTCTTTCTCCATTTCGTATTTTTTCCTTATATTCATTAGTTTTGTCATATTTACCTTCTATTCCTTACTGTCGTCCTATTCCTTCCCAACACATTTCAACTTAAGACGAGCATCGATAAGGGCAAGCATAAGTAATTCACCAGATTGGCTCCCAGAGTAACACCGTGACCCACATTTACCAAATACCATTGGAAAGGTCGGATGATCTTTATAGACCCAGAGCTGAGCATATTATATCGCTGTCCTCTCCTCCTCCTCTTTCTCCTCTCTTAGCGCCGAGGTTCGGTGTTTCATTACCAGCCATGGATTACAAGGTCGTTGGTTCGATCCCCCTTCTCTTAATTGGGTGGTGTGTTTCTTTGAAGGTCACCCATGGTGTTTTGGTTTGGTTAGGTTAGGTTGTTTGGGTAGTAGATGGATTACAGTCTTTCCGTTTGTCTGTCTATCTCTTATGAACATCAAGATACACACACACACACACACACACACACACACACACACACACACACACACACACACACACACACACACACACACACACACACACACAAATATACGCAGACACACACATACTTACACATGTAATCTTTCTGAAATTTAATACTATGATATCAACTGAGGATAGTATGGGATGAGGATAGTAGATTGTGGAGAGGAGGAAAATGGTCTGAATGCGACTATCTTAAGTTATTTATCCTAATACTGACGAGGATATAGGATGATATAGGATGATATAGGAGGATGTATATTATCCACATTAACGAGGGTAGTGACCAGAGGAGGATGACAGAGAATTTATGTCTCTTATTTTTTCTCTGTCTCATAACTATATATATATTAATCTCTTTTTATCTGTTTAATAATAGCAGGGCGTCTTTCTGTTTCTGTCTCACTATAATAACTGTCTGTTTGTCTCTCTGTCTCACCATAACACCCGTCTGTTTGTCTCTCTGTCTCACCATAATAACCGTCTGCTTGTCTCTCTGTCTCACCATAATAACCGTCTGTTTGTCTCTCTGTCTCACCATAATAACCGTCTGCTTGTCTCTCTGTCTCACCATAACTGACTCCATCCATGAGTCACGTCTTATGTCAGAGGATCAGCCGCGTCAAAAGCATATAGCAAAAGGTCAGATGTCAAGGTGTTATAAGAGGTCAAAGGTCAAAATCGTAACAGTTGGTCAGAGGTAAAGAACACAAGTCAAGAATAGGTCATAGGTCATAGGTCATAGGTCATCAGATTCGTGAAATAAAACCAAGGTCACAAAGTCAAAATGCCCAGGAACATTGAACGAGTAATGTGAATAATGTGAAGCTTGTGTGTTAATATAAGAATTAGGAATTATAATATACAACAAAATGCTACATTAGTTATATTAAATAGAATTATGTTATTGTAAGATTAATCGATTAGAGGGAATTATATAGACCTGGAAATTATATAGAGTGAAGGAAATTATGTTGGAATTATCATCGCTATATTTTTTACAGGTAGTTTGAGTGTGTCTGCGATAGTGTGTTATGTCTGTAGTCTATTCTTCTGTATGTCTGTTTCTTTACCAAAATGGTTATATCTACGTCATTCTGTCTACCTGCCTGTCTGTCATTACCTCTTCGATAAATTGTTCTTTTTTCTCTACAGTAATTTCTATATTTCACTCTGTTTTGTCTTTCTTTCTTCTATCTTCCCCACCTTTCTTTCCTTCTAGTCTTTCTCCCTTTCTTTCACCCTTTCCTTTCTCTCTATTATCTTCTCACACTTTCCCTACACAACACAACCATAAACTACAGTCCTCTTAAGTCGAGAGAGAGAGAGAGAGAGAGAGAGAGAGAGAGAGAGAGAGAGAGAGAGAGAGAGAGAGAGAGTAATATTGACTTTTCGTGATTTTCGTTAATAAGCTCCAACCCTCCCTCACTGTGCTTGGTTCAGTAAGTCAGTAAAAGAGAGGAGGGAAACTGATCACCTGTGGTTTCACTAAGTCCCGACTTACCTACCTGCCTGCCTGCCGCTTCCCTATTAGGCAAGACATATAAGCTTTTCTCTATTGAACCGAGGGAAGAATTAATTAACCCTATTAGACAGTGAAAAAAGAAAATTCTGATATTGATAAAAAAAAATTATATTGCATGAAAAAAAAACTTGTATATTAGATAAGACTTAATTTTGATTTAATAGAAACATATCTTTCATAAAATAAACGACTTCCATACAAGTGAACGGAAAAGATCATGTTCTCTATTAAAGAAAGGAAAATGTTTCTTATATTCAATAATTAAAGAAAAATCCTTAAACAGAAAGGGGAAAAAATATCCCCTAATACCCAAGATGAAATAGTTTTCCTTACTGCAAAAAGTCTTAATTGAACCCCATACACGTGACGACCTGTGAGAGGCGGTGTGGATATAGCACACTGAAGCCTATCCAAGATTTATCCATCGATACACAAGCAGACAACGTGGACAGTAAATCCAATACCAGCTTTCAATTCCTTCCTTTTTTCTTTCTTCTTCTTACAAAAGATATTTGAAGTTGAAATCATATTACTTGCTTGGAGTTGTTCCCCCAAGCCCTACTGCTATTATTATTAGTGGTAGTAGTAGTAGTAGTAGTAGTAGTAGTAGTAGTAGTAGTAGTAGTGTCATTAAAAGTATTAATATCATTACTCCCCAAAATAAGAGTCTTATCATTATTTCCACCGGACAAAAGAAACTAATTAGTCTTCAGTATTTACCCCGCTGCCCTATAACATATTACTGTGTACACGACAGGCTCAGGAGGCTTATTACGGCGCCTTAGACTTAACGGATTTATATTACAAGACCTCAGGCGTAATGTTGGTAAGCTTAATTAAGTGACCGTAGAGAATATACCTGAACGTATTGTGGAAGGATAATTGCGTTCCTTTGATAACCAAGCCACAGGAAACAAAACCTGGGGGGGAGGGGTGGAGAGGCGGTGAAGAGAAGAGGGTTGAAGAGGTGGTGGGGAAGAGAGAGACGGGGGGGGGGAGGGGTGGAGAGGCGGTGAAGAGAAGAGGGTTGAAGAGGTGGTGGGGAAGAGAGAGACGGGGGGGGGGGGGGGGGGGTGTGGAGAGGCGGTGAAGAGAAGAGGGTTGAAGAGGTGGTGGGGGAAGAGAGAGAGAGAGAGAGAAGGGATGATTTATATACAGTATATATATATATATATATATATATGTGCTGATAACCACCAGGAAAGAAGAAAACACGAACTTCGTGTTTTCTTCTTTCCTGGTGGTTATCAGCATATACCTAGATCACGCGCACCTACAGTGATTTACTTGCATATATATATATATATATATATATATATTTCATTAGCCCAATAAAGCACGCGAACTTCTACATACAATCAACACCTCAACCCGCCAGGATTCGAACCCACGGCCCACAAGCCTATGACTGTGACCGGGGAACGCTAACCGCTGGACCACCAGGATGCTAAAAGCATTCCTAGACTTTGTTATATTTCACACAAAGTCCGCGTGCTTTATTGGGCTAATGAAATATATATGGATCCTCGTGTTTCGAAGCCGGATTTGGTAAAACGTTACTCTGACCACCTAAGTGGTGCGGGTGGTCCCCATTAGAGGTTCACGGCGCCATAAGCTCGTTGAACAGGCTTTGTGTGAAATATAACAAAGTCTAGGACTGCTTTTAGCATCCTGGTGGTCCAGCGGTTAGCGTTCCCCGGTCACAGTCATAGGCTTGTGGGCCGTGGGTTCGAATCCTGGCGGGTTGAGGTGTTGATTGTATATATATATATATTATTAGATTTATTCCCCCTTCTCTTTCCTCAATCTTCCCAATTTTACCTCATCTTATCCTATTTACCTTTTTATTCTTTTATTCTTCCTATCCTCTCCTCTCCTCTTTCCTCCGACAAATTTTCATTTCTACCTAGTTTAACGACCTGTGTCTAGCTGTTTTTTTTCCTACTTAGTTTAATGACCTGTGTTTAAAGTTGACATATGTGTTGGCGGTATTCCTGGGATAAGTATGATTTTTTTTCCCACCTGGATCAAGGAAGTGTGTTTATATTTGCCATGTATGTTGGTGTTCATCCTGGGATTTGTGTTAGGGTGTTACTTGTCGGTAGCACTAATAATTGGGTGAGTGAATGGGAGTGACAGGTGGGAGAGATGGGGGGGGGGGATGATAGAGAGGGAGAGAGAGAGGGAGAGAGGGAGAGATAAGAGTATTCATGAGGAAAATGATAACCTTCTTTTAGAGTTTGTGTCGTAGATCTGATTCTTAGACTATGCCAAAAATAGACTGAATATGAGAGTATCCTTGTTGACGACTGAGACAAGATTCTGTGTCGCTTTAAACACACACACACACACACACACACACGTCACTTCTTCCTTAAGGTACGTGGGGTAAGCGTAGTAGTGGCCAGTGGGGGACTTAATATAGGTGGATTATGGTCAATTCTGCGGTGCACTTCTTCAGTACTAGTGAGAGTCTGCCAGCTGAACCAAGAGCTTTGTGGGGATACAGAGAGAGGGGAGGGGGGGGGGGGAGAGGACTGAGGGGGCTCGGGAGGTGCAGGAAGGTGGTTGAGTGGATCATGGGTAAACACGAAGACGCTGAGATTTTCATGTTGGTGAGATGTTGTGTAGAGGGCGACGCCGAGGAACACGTGAGAGGAAAACACTTGGAATCAATGAGAGTAAAGTATTAGTATATTTGATTACTACTACAACTACTTCTATTACTACTACTACTACAACTACTACTACTACAACTACTACTACTATCACTAATAAAGTTCTCGGAATGGATCAGGAGAAACAACATTTTATCATCTACAGAAAAAATTCTTCATACGTCCGTCACCATGACCATTATTACACACTCAACTCTGGAAACGCTAACTTCTTCCTGGCACTACTTGGCACTCTCTGGCACTGAGTACATCTAACACTTGGGTAAATCCCTTATCAATGTAGTTTAAAAATCAACTTTTCTCTCCGAAAGCCTTTATTGTCTATTATTAAACCCTGACGTACTGCCTTGTTCCATAGATGTATCAAACCAACATAGCTTTATTAACTATGTACATTATTTATTAGGCAGCTGATACCGTCTTTACAGTAGTAGTAGTAGTAGTAGTAGTAGTAGTAGTAGTAGTAGGACGAAACTTATTAAAATTAGGACCGTAAATTAATCTCAGATGAGGAACCATAGGACTAGCCAAGACATGATATATTTTTGAGAAAGATGCACCCTGAGTCAGACTTAATCATGGTGTGGTGGGACGAGATGGGCACCGGCGGGAATGAGGGTGATCCTGGAGGATATAGTGATGGCAACACCTCCTACTCCACGGAGATAGGACGAGGGAGAGAGAATGAAGGACTGGAGGATAACGGGAAGAAGAGGCAGGATAGAATGAAGGAGAGAGTGATGAATGACAAGACACAAGGCGGGATAAAATGAAGGATAACAGGATGAGAGTAGAATGATGGAGGAATGAAAAACGAGAGAACAAAAGGCAGGATAAAATAAATGAGAATCTAAATATTAACAGGATACTTGGGTAGGATTGAACGGGGGAAGGAGTGAAGAATACCAGGATGGGGTCATATCTCGTGGTTCTTTTATATATCTCAATATCAATTTAGAAAGGTCAGGCAAGGTCATCCGGGTTACGGTCTTACCATAACAGATCAAGGTCACAGCATCTCTCTCTCTCTCTCTCTCTCTCTCTCTCTCTCTCTCTCTCTCTCTCTCTCTCTCTCTCTCTCTCTCTCTCTGGTCGTTGACTCTTTCTCCCCCTATCTATTCACGGAAAACTATTTCATTAAACACTATCATATAAATACACATAACAAGGTAAAACGGACGTATATAAATTGAAGAATGAGATATAATGTCGATGGATTCCAGGTAAAAGTCTCTAATGAACTTCCTCCTATGTTAAGTTATCATAAATTATATATAAAACAAAATTTGACTTTTTTGGGGCCTAATTATATTCTGCACTTAATGGCTTCTGTGTTGCCGATATTCCTACTAATTGATGTTTGCTGTTGAAGTGGTTATTGTGCATTGCTTCTTCTTCTTCTTCTTCTTCTTCTTCTTCTTCTTCTTCTTCTTCTTCTTCTTCTTCTTCGTCTTCTTCTTCTTCTTCTTCTTCTTCTTCTTCTTCTTCTTCTTCTTCTGTTTGTTGTTGTTGTTGTTGTTGTTCCCGTGAGTCATGTTATTATCAAAATTTAACCCACTAAATATTATGATCATTGTCGAGTCTTTAAGAAACTCTAACTACATCTTAGAATCTTTTTTGGTTTCTTCTTGTGTCTAATTCTATATCGTATCCTCCTCCTCCTCCTCCTTCTACTCCTACTCTTCCTTCAGCGTGTGGCTAGGATACTCAACGCCTCCTTCAAACTCCTTCAACTTCTGGATCAGACTCCTGCGAACAACTTGGGGCTTTCGTATTCACCCATAAACGGCACTGGCAGAGTTTCTCGGAGTTACGAAGGCTTAACGAGAAGTGGACTTGATTCGTGTGTGTGTGTGTGTGTGTGCGTGTGCGTGTGTGTGTGTGTGTGTGTGTGTGTGTGTGTGTGTGTGTGTGTGTGAAATCAGTTAATGAATGCACGTAATCCCCCGTCACTTTAGTCTGATAAATATCAAATATGAAATTGGTATTTTAATCTAGTTAGGACACCGAATGGACAGAATTTAATCCAATTTTCCCATTTGTCGTGGGAATATGCTCTTCAATTTAGTGGTTAAAAATAATATTTATAAATTGTGAATTGGGTGATTACACGATAGAGGAATTGTATACTGTATGGAGAAAGTGGCAGGGATGATGATGATGATGATGATGATGATGATGGTGATGATAGTGATGATGATGATGATGATGATGATGATGGTGATGATGATGATGATGATGATGATGATGATGATGATGATGATGATGATGATGATGATGATGATGATGATGATGATAATAATATATTATAGATATAAATATAAATACTAATACTGATTACAAGACAACGATAAACAATAATAATAATAATAATAATAATAGATGAACAAAGTATAATATTCAACCATTTCTCTTGTTTCCCTTTTTCTTCTACCTTGGAATCTCCCCCCTTAACTTTTTCTCCCTTCCCTCTTCTCCCCCTTCTTCTCTTCTCCCTGTACCTTTGAATCTTCCCTTAACCTCTTTTCCCTTCACCCTTCCCCCATCATTCTTCTCTTCTCCCTGTACCTTTGAATCTTCCCTTAACCTCTTCTCCCTTCACCCTTCCCCCATCATTCTTCTCTTCTCCCTCTACCTTTGAATCTTCCCTTAACCTCTTCTTCCTTCACCCTTCCTCTTCCTCCCCCTACTTATAGGTACCTCCCAGGAGCCTCATCAAAATTTAACGCCCTGATGATGGGAGTCAAAATTGTGATTGATTTCCTTAAAAAAACAGAATCCAAAGCCCTAAGGGAGATAGATAGGGAGAGAATCATTACCTAAGGGAGATTTTTACAGTTAAGGGAGATGTTATGCTTAAGATCTAGCAATACATTAATCCAAGGGAGTTTATATAATCGTGGTTGATGTTATATTTTGTGAAATCATTTTAATTAAAGGGAGTAATACTATTCAAGGGAGTTAAGTATAAATGAGGAATTAACCTGTTCAAGGGAGGAATCAAACATTAAAGGGAGGTTATATATGAGTTGGGAATCAAAGTCGTTAGTAAATTGACCAGAGAAGAAAAATTTCATTATCGTCATTATCACTAGTGGCTTCCTGATGCGCTGCCAGAAATGTCAAATCGTATCTTGATTTTTTTTTCCTCTTCAGTTATTGGATACAGATAGTGGGGTGAAGACTGGTGTGTGTGTGTGTGTCGGGGAACTCTTGATGTGACCTTACTTATATGACCTGACATGACCTCAAGTGAAGGAATTTAACTGAAAATGGATATTCCTTTACGTGAAGTGGCTGACCAGGTGGTGTTCTCTCTCTCTCTCTCTCTCTCTCTCTCTCTCTCTCTCTCTCTCTCTCTCTCTCTCTCTCTCTCTCTCTCTCTCTCTCTCTCTCTCTCTCTCTCTCTCTCGCCAGCCCCTATGTGATGTCACGAAGGTAAATAAACAAGAAGGAAGAGTGGCAAATGGGGAAGGATATATGTGTGTGTGTGTGTGTGTGAGTGCGCCTCTTCAGCTCAGGTCAACAACAGTGGTATCAGCATCCAACAGACGACTTGGGTCAGTTGGTCTCTACTGGAGGGGAGACGTAGGGGGTAAAGGGAGGACAGGAAATATAACACATTTACCATTTATTTAACAAAGCAAAAATATATATGAAAAAAAAAATCCTTCACTATATTCTGGTGAGACAAATGTTTAAGAAGTTAGACGAGAGAATAATATTAACATAGACTTTAATGAAAACAAGGTCCTAAATAAAGAAAACTCTCTCTCTCTCTCTCTCTCTCTCTCTCTCTCTCTCTCTCTCTCTCTCTCTCTGTTTTAGCCCCGACATTTCCATTTCAATTCCGGGTTCTGAATGGTTAAATCATCGTTCTCGAAAGGTTAAACCATCATCCTCAAAGGGTTAAAACATCATCCTCAAAAGGTTAAACCATCGTCCTCAAAGGGTTAAACCATCGTCCTCAAAAGGTTAAACCATCATCCTCAAAGGGTTAAAACATCGTCCTCAAAAGGTTAAACCATCATCCTCAAAGGGT
>CAUDMG010000395.1:0-355000 GCA_958450375.1 Homarus gammarus | reverse complement strand
AAGAATAAAGAGAAGTGGTTAGTGAACTTGGCTGTAGAATAGAAGAAAGTTCCCGTGTGCTGGTGAACCACTATGGGTAAAAGCCTCAGTGGAGAAAGGGGAGAAGAGGTCCTCAGCTGAAGTATATTATGAGAGAGAGAGAGAGAGAGAGAGAGAGAGAGAGAGAGAAGAGAGGAGGGTAGGTACAGTGCATAACCACATAAACAGGTAGACTTATTAACAACAGTAGGAAAGGACACACACACACACACACACACCTAAACACATGACACCCTGACACACACACACACACACACCTACACACATGACACCCTGACACACACACACACCTACACACATGACACCCTGACACACACACACACACACCTAAACACATGACACACACACACAAAAAATATCCCCATCATTTCCGAAGTGTTCCCCATCACTCCCTCACACACAAGACAATTTCCTACAGGTGCTGGTGGATGTTCCGGCGTACCTGTACCACCTGAGGCACCTACACGGTCTTATCCTTAATAGGTAATTTGTATCAACTTCCTATCGCCATTAAGAACCAGGTAAATGCACCATGATACCTAGAATAATTAATAGATCATAATATATCGATAATTAAAGTGGAATTTGATGAGGTTTAAACGTATGATATCCTGAGTTTATTAATTTTTAGTTAACCTGAATATTTGTAAACACAGAGTCGTTTGTTGTTGTCCCTTAAGACTCATCACGGTCGACAACTCCATTAACCTCAACAACAATATCACCCTGAGTTGTACAATCACCTCTCTTTCCCCCCCCCCCTCCCTCTCTTCCTCCTCTAGCCCCCCTCCCCCTTTTCCTCCTCTCGTCCCCCCCTCCCTCTCTTCCTCCTCTCGCCCCCCTCCCTCTCTTCCTCCTCTCGCCCCCTCCCTTCCTCCTCCTCGTCTCCCATTTGCCTCCTCCAGGACTCCTACAGACACTACGTCAGGCCTTGAAGACTCTCCTGGGGACGGGTAAATGGATGAACGCTGGGAGATGTTCGCTGCCTGCACACCGAGTCGTATAATGAGTTTGCCGTTACTGTGGGACATTAGCGAAGTGCCCCCCTCTCTCTCCCACTTGTTATTCACTAGATTGTATTCTCATGTGTGTGTGTGGTGTGTGGTGATGACAGGTGTGTGGTGATGACAGGTGCGTGGTGATGACAGGAGTGTGGTGACGACAGGAGTGTGGTGATGACAGGAGTGTGGTGATGACAGGAGTGTGGTGATGACAGGAGTGTGGTGATGACAGGTGTGTGGTGATGACAGGTGTGTGGTGATGACAGGAGTGTGATGATGACAGGAGTGTGGTGATGACAGGTGCGTGGTGATGACAGGAGTGTGGTGATGACAGGAGTGTGGTGATGACAGGTGTGTGGTGACGACAGGTGTGTGGTGATGACAGGTGTGTGGTGATGACAGGAGTGTGGTGATGACAGGTGTGTGGTGATGACAGGAGTGTGGTGATAACAGGAGTGTGGTGATGACAGGAGTGTGGTGATGACAGGTGTGTGATGATGACTTAAGAAACACCCTATGTATTCTTCTCGTCACTTCAAACATCCTCTGCAAAATAATGGGATATCGAAGCTTATTGTGTTATATTCTTTATGTCTGTTAATACATTTATATATGATGAGATAGATACAAGCTATTTTGACATCCATTTTACGGATTAAAGAAGAATTTTCTTTTTTTGCTCACAACGTTTCCGCGATCTATTTTGACAAAGGTTTAAGGAAAGAGGCTCAAAAGTTGCACCTCCATTACGGGCGAGCATCCCGGCAGACAGGGATACATACATCACCTTTATGAACGAAAGAGGTCAGCTTTACCTTGCCCCCGAAACACTCCAGCTCCCAGCCCCGCCAGATCCGTAAAGGGATTTTAACCTGACACAAACACCGAAGTGAGGCTTTGTTTCTACCAATCAGACGTGAGAATGAGATGTCCTTCTTTGATGCTACTGTGTTCGCTCCTCGCTGATTGGTGGACTTGATGATAGCAACTTGAGGCTACGCCCACCAAGTAGCTGTGAGGAAATGACGTCACATTGCTGGGTGGACCGCTGATTGGCTGGTCAAATGTCATGGTGTACAGGACTATGATTTTATATCCGTGTTAAGTAATAATCACCTGGTTGGGTACGCGCGCTCGCGCGCGCGCGTGTGTGTGTGTGTGTGTGTGTGTGTGTGTGTGTGTGTGTGTGTGTATGCTTTCACGTGTCTACTCTTAAAACGATTCGCAATTAACTCGCTAAATTTACTCGTTAAACAATTAACAATCAACTCAAATAGTAAATATTCTTCCAAATTAAATGAATGACACCACATTTCATTTAACACACACACACACACACACACACACACACACACTAACTATAAACAAACACCCACACACACACGCAGATGGTTAACAGGCGTTTACCAGTGACGTGAGCAGATAATTAAGGGACAATAGGCAGGGAGGCTCGGCTCGGTCACCTGGAGTATGACCGTTGTCCCTACAGCAGTCACGGAGGGTTTAACTTTACGCACACACACACACACACAGACAGACAGACATGATCCAGGCACTTCTTGTGTACAGTGACATTATCTGATTAAATTAGACAACAGATAGGAGAGAGAGAGAGAGAGAGAGAGAGAGAGAGAGAGAGAGAGAGAGAGAGAGAGAGAGAGAGATTCCCTTCCGATAAAAAACAACAACAATACGAGGCAATTAATCTTGATAAAAACAATAACAACAACAACACTATACTACAACAATACAATACAACAATAACAATAGTTTGTTTTATTGAACGAACTTTACTCTCTCTCTCTCTCCTCCCTCCTCTTCTCCCCCTCCCTACCCTCCCTCTCTCCCCTCCCTACCCTCCCTCTTCCCCCTCTCTACCCACCCTCTTCCCCTCCCTACCCTCCCTCTTCCCCTCCCTACCCTCCTCTTCCCCTCCCTACCCTCCCTCTTCCCCTCCCTACCCTCCCTCTTCCCCTCCCTACCACCCCTCTTCCCCCCTCCCTACCCTCCCTCTTCCCCCCTCCCTACCCTCCCTCTTCCCCCTCCCTACCACCACTCTTCCCCCCTCCCTACCCTCCCTCTTCCCCCTCCCTACCCTCCCTCTTCCCCCTCCCTACCCTCCCTCTTCCCCCTCTCAACCCTCCCTCTTCCCCCCTCCCTACCCTCCCTCTTCCCCCCTCCCTACCCTCCCCCTCCCGCCCCTCACTCCACTCCGTATTTAACCACATAATTACTTTGGCAACTTCACCCTATTTCCTCCCTCATTATAAAAGTAGAGCCTGAGTGATTAAGTTACTCGCCATTATAGTTTTTTCTTTTTTAAGTTTCTATAATGAAAGTTAGGTCAGGTCAGGTCAGGTTAGGTCAGGTAAGGTCAGGTTAGGTATGGTATGTATGAGTAAAATGTCCTTCGTTAAAATTAAATTACTATGTTCACAAGGTTCATTGATTTTAAGACTAAATGTTTATCATTATTAGGTTGACGCCCCAACTTGTTCGATTTTATGATTTATTTGTGTATACTTAAGATTTTACAATACAATAACAACTAAAACTTAATGTAACCCTACCTGACCTAACCTGACCTGACCAGACCTGACCTGACCCGACCCGACCCAACCCACCACCTTCATTAAGTTAATCAACAGGTCTTTCATCAACTACCGAACGATCACAAGGAAGGAAAGAAAAATGAGATGTTTATACGTGGCTCGAGGGTAACAGGTGTGAAGATCTTAATTAACACCTGTGTCACGGTGCAGCCTCAGGTGTGTCGAGGGATCAAGTGCTTGTATTGTGAGTCTCTTGTAATCAATAGTTTGGAAAAGCTTAACACCTACACAGACGCCTCCTTTACCTCACAATGGTGCTGTTTATCTGATGGTGTTATGGTGCTGTTTATCTGATGGTGTTATGGTGCTGTTTATCTGATGGTGTTATGGTGCTGTTTATCTGATGGTGTTATGGTGATATCCTTGCTAATGGTGTTATGGTAGTATGGGACTATGCCGTTACCCTACACAATGGGTCACTAGAGACTTCACAATAGCGGTATCTGCCATAATGGTGTTTTGTCTCCTTCACTCCTCCTCTTCTATGAATGACGCCCCGAGGCTATTGTATGGATGCCTCTCTTCATTTTCTTTTCATCTCTCATCCCGATTGTCTGTGGGGGGGGGGGGGGGATATAACGCTCGGATTCTGACCCAATGTCCGCCAGTTCGACCCCAGCCGACCCGACCTGTCCGCTGAATGATTAAACTATTATTAACTCCTTTGAATATCAGAGTTTCGTTCCTATCATGTTAAAAAAAAAGATATTAGGATATATTTATATTTCATTACCTTTTGTATCATCCATCTTCGTCCTGTGATACCTAAGGAACACGAAGGAACATGACCCTGGGTGTTGAGTGCCTGGTTTGTGTGACGAAAGAAAGTTCCGTTTGGTCACTGGAACTTCATATATGTTCTTTTATTATTGAATTTATGTATTTTTTTGGATTACAGTAAGTTTTCACCCTTAACACTTGAGCGACAGACGTACACTTAACACTTGAGCGACAGACGTACACTTAACACTTGAGCAACAAACGTACACTTAACACTTGAGCAACAGACGTACACTTAACACTTGAGCAACAGATGTACACTTAACACTTGAGCGACAGACGTACACTTAACACTTGAGCAACAGACGTACACTTAACACTTGAGCAACAGACGTACACTTAACACTTGAGCAACAGATGTACACTTAACAGTTGGGCGACAGACGTACACTTAACACTTGAGCGACAGATGTAGACACAGTGAGGCCAGAGAGTATACTAAAGAACTGGTGTATCTGTTGCTTACCTTACTGCCCTCAGTTGAACGTCTGCCAACACCACCAACACCTTGGGCACCTCTCCCTTCTCTTGTGTGTTTTTTCCTGTGGGCGTAGGGGGCGTGTGTGCGTGCAGTTGTGAGTGTGGGAGTCTTAAGGTGTGTGGTTGTGAGTTTGAGTCTTAATGCCTGTGTGGGCGTGTAGGCGTATGGTTGTGGTTGTGAGTGTGTCGAACAACCAAACAAACTACCAGTCTAAAGTAACCAGTGTTATTAGTTGTTGCATATACAATTAACTGGATGACGAATCACTGAAACATAACGATCCATATTTTACACGTAAGAAAAATACTAAAATAATAATAATAATAATAATATCCGTGTTGTGGTAGATGATAGAGGGAGAAGGGGGAAGAGAAAGGAGAAGAACAAAAAAATAGAAGAAAAGACGAAGATTAAGAGGAAGAACAAGAAGTTACAGCAACAACACCGAGAATGAAAGGA
The DNA here is from genome assembly GCA_958450375.1 of Homarus gammarus. NCBI lineage: Eukaryota > Metazoa > Arthropoda > Malacostraca > Decapoda > Nephropidae > Homarus > Homarus gammarus. Next base: position 349,628 of record CAUDMG010000395.1, on the reverse strand, counting down.
AAACAGTAGAACAAAATAGAGACACGAGTGAAAAAATAGGAGAATGGATGAAAAAGACAAAAACAAAGATACAATTGATATATTAAACGAGCGTCACAAGGAGTTAGGTCAACACTCACGTTTCTTCGAGTTGTCAGGAACGTCGAGGTGGCTGATGTTCTCGTAGGAGCCGAAGCAAGGGACGGACTGGGAGTGCAGGAGGAGACCCACCGGCCGGAACATTTCGGCCACGGGGGATACCGCCTTACAGGGTCGTCCTCCCGCCCGCCCGCCCCGCCTGTCACCTCCACCACCAGGTCGCAGATCCCTGAGGACGCGTCTTCTCCCTCCCCCGACACCTCCACCACTGCCACCGCCGCCGCCACCTCCCTCACCACCAGCTTGGGAATCACCAGTGGCTGACGACGGCTGGGTCAGGTCCAGGTGGAGTGTCGGGGGGGTCGACTTGGAGTCTTTGCTGTCCGTAATTTTGAGGCTTTTACAGTCACAAATAAAGTAACAAGGACACCGTAGTGATGTTTTAAGATATAAATTGTTTGTCTCAACCAAAGTAAAGTTAATGGCTTTGCTAGAATAAACTGTTTATTTTATCTTTTCGTTTCATCACTTGAGACGAACTTGTGTCACCATCTTGTTGCTCTCCGTCCGCCGCCTCCTGAGCCAGCTGAGTCTCTCCTCCCTCACGGCCACGACCAAGGCCAAACACAGCCCCCCACCCTGGCGTGTTTACATGTCTCCTAGTCCTGCTCGCTCTGAGAGTCTATTTAAAGCGAGCCATCGGAGGTTGGATGATAGTCAACTCTTCAATGGCTTCTTATAGGAACGTCCGTGTCTTCTCCTGAAGGAAGCAGCGACATCTTCACGCAGTTTGATGTTCATGTGAAGATAATACAAATAAGTTGTTACCGTCCATTGTATTGCTCTAATGCTATGCCATTAAGTCCACAGAGACAGCTTGACGTAAACATGACTGTTTTCATTTTCCTTTAAAACATCAGATTCCTTCTTCACCTAAAGTGTCTCAGTATTATTGCCTTTAGTGTGAATCGCAAGAAAGTAAATGATGCCGTAAGTGATACAACCTGTGAAGGTAAACTTGTGTCTCCAACAGCAACATCAAGAGTTTGTGGTGACCGAACCACTCTCCCTGACGACCACGGGACTGACTGTATTGTAACACACACACACACTCGCCCGGATCTTCTTCACTAAAGCTCTGCAAAAAAAAACTAAATCAGGATTTCTCACCAATGCTCGCGAGGCCTGAGGCAAGATTTAGGGCTTTTCTATTATATTCCGCACACTACACCCGGAATAAACCCATTTACTACACCTGTAAGAGCCAAGTCCTTGTGTTCATTATTTACGAAGACCTGATATAACCTTAAGGTGAACAGAGTAAAAGTTGTGAGCTGTATTATCATTTATTACAACTAGAAATAAAACAGAGTTGTAGGATCAAATTTGACATATGGTGTGGTTCCCCTATGGTGTGGCCCCCTATGGTGTGGTTCCCCTATGGTGTGGCCCCCTATGGTGTGGCCCCCTATGGTGTGGCCCCCGTCTATAGTGTCCTCCTCCTCCCTCCCCCGTCTCCCTCTGGCTACAAAATAAGAAAGTGACACTGAGCTGGTGATGGTGGGGGGGGGGGGGGGGGGGGGTATCTGTACCTCCAGACTGAGTATTGGAAAAAGGTGTAATCCGAAATTTAATATCGTGAGAGAGCAGAACGTTGCCCCCGGGATCATAGGACCCAAGGAGAGAGAGAGAGAGAGAGAGAGGGGGGAGAGAGGGAAGGAGAGAGAGAGAGAGAGGGGGGGGGGGGAAGGAGAGAAAGAGAGTTGTAAACAAACGCTCATCAAATCCGTATTACCTCTTATTATATGTTACTGTTTTCCTTTAGTGTAACTCTCTCTCTCTCTCTCTCTCTCTCTCTCTCTCTCTCTTTTATTTACAACATTTACCCAGATACCCAAAATTATTTCTTTCCCACGTAAGAAAAAAAAAAAACTAATTTACCCTCATTTTTGTTTTATTAGACAAAGCTCTGATTAATTTTGACTGAGCTGTAATTTATCTCATAGAAAATGGGAGGTAGAAGGTTCTTGTCTAATTTAGGATTTAATTAACTGGACCAGCAGGGACGCCGAGGCCTCTGGTGAACGAGGGAGATCGTGGATAATGAAAGTGTTCGACCTAGGAAAAAAAATGTTATCTGAAAGGGTGTTGGGTCATGTTGGATCAGGTTGGGGGTCATGTTGGGGTCATGTTGGGTCAGATGGTCATGACTGGATGAAGGAGACTGGGTAAAAAGAGGAATTGAATGATGGGGGGGGGGGGAACTGGATGAGGGGGATAGGTAAAAGGCTGGAGGATGAGGGCATAAGGAAGAGGACTGGGTGAAAGGGGGATTGGATGAAGGGTACCTGGATGAGGGGGGTGGGTGAAGAGGACTAGATAAGAGACACTAGACAAAGGGAGGCTTGATTAACCCGTTTCTGGGGAAGGATAAATTTATTCATAGGGTCTTGGATAATGCAGTAAAGTTTGGATAAGGAATAAATTAAAGAAATGAACACATAAGGAGGCTGGTGACTTGATCTAACGGAGAGAGAGAGAGAGAGAGAGAGAGAGAGAGAGAGAGAGAGAGAGAGAGAGAGAGAGAGAGAGCATGAAAAATACACGATGAAAAAAACAAAACTATGTAAATGAAACACCACAATGATTTACTCAAAACAATACTCATTTACTGCTCCATCTTTTACAAAATTAAGCTCTTTAACTTTTTTGAGACACTTATGTAAACAGATGGCTAACACACATAATATATGGAAATAAATTCATATATGATACAACTTTAGCTCAATGTAAATCATAGAGTGACGATGCGGTAACTTAGGGTAGGAAAGTTTGAAGTGGAGGTGGGGAGGGAGGAGAGATAAGGAGAAAAGGAGTAGGAAGGAAGAGAGGGTGAGGGAAAAAGAGAAGAAGGGAGGGAGAAAAGAAAAGAGAGAAGAAGAAGGGAGTGTGACGAAGGGGGAGGAAGTGGATGATCCGTTCTATTTCATATTATTCTACATTTTACAATTTTACATCATAGTCATTCAGCATTTCGAGAATTTAGAGTTATTTTCCCCAAGTGAATTGACCCGCCCATACAAGGAAAGTTTCTGTGCGTCCTTGATAAAAGAAATCTCAGGATGGCAGACAGTCCCTTGAGAGGCTCACTCACCTGCTGAATAGAGGACACTAATGAAAAGTAGGCAGGTAGAGAGAGAGAGAGAGAGAGAGAGAGAGAGAGAGAGAGAGAGAGAGAGAGAGAGAGAGAGAGATGTTTATCTTCTTGCTGGACTGACGTAAATTTATTGCCTCAAACCGCCTGACAATTTCTCTGGCTAATTAATTTATCACCTCACTCAGTCACGTACAGAGCGACTAAACGATAGTAATATTTAAATTCTTACCTTAACGTTTTGGAGAGAGAATGAGAGGACACACACACACACACACACACACACCATCATGAACACAGCCATACACACTGCACCAGTCTGCGTGTTTACTCTCTCAACACAGCTGATAATAGTAAACAAACATGGCGCAGGGTGGTCCCGAAGAGTCTAGTCACTACAAGATACCCCTACACTCTGCACGCAAAAATCACGCACTCAAAAACTCACACACACACACACACACACACTCGCACACTCACAGAATCGTAATGGTAATGCGAAATCAGATCCAAATGACTTATTCTAATGAGGTAAAGGAAACATTATTGATAAAAATGGCGTCTAAAGTCTACTGAAACTCTACTGGTATAAAGGATACGTTTTTCCTGTTACCAAATTAGGAAAAAAACTTATATGCATTTTTTTTTTTTACGATTTCGAGTTTAATTTCACTTAACCAAATTAGTATGTACAGTACAGTGAGCTAATGAAGTCCATTCACCTCTCTCCCTGAACCACGAACCCCGAGATTCAGGTTCTTGAATCCGAAGCATTTATGAGTAAAATATTGTATCAGTCTATTGCTTCGGGTTCAGGGTTCGTAGTTCAGGGGTTAAGTTGAACTGACTTTAGTATCTGACTTGAACTTATGATATAAATCCTGTCTGTGTAACTCCTTCATTGATCTAATACACAATATAATCAGTTAAGATTGGGTTTCTGTCCAACATAAATGTTCTCACCACTCCTTCACGCTGCCTCTATCATTCCGTTATTGGACTCTTTGTTATTCATTTACGTTTAAAGGTGTAAAATTACCGAGACTTTCGTTGTCATGTCGAATATATTGAGTGGCTGCTGAATAGTGTGTTGATATAAATAACTCAAAACTTATTATTGGTGTAAATAGCTCACAGTCTATTGTTAAAGAAAATATACTCTGGAGGTATATATATATACATAGTAAACAGTTTATTGTCCCTTTATATAACTCATGATTTACTCAAGACACACACACACACACACACACACATACATACATCAAACGCACCATAAACATACAGAGGTGTTTGTTTCACACACCTGACAGCTTCTCACGTTCAATTACACCAGGTAAAGAGTCACTAATTATCGCTTTTGAGGTGCACCTGTCCAGGCTGTATATGATATGACATAAAACACGTTAACTCATGTTAAATTACATCACATTACATCAAGCGTCACCCACTCTTATACGAGCAAAGATCATGTTAAATTATACTATATCATGTTAAAATACATTGATTCATGTCAGAGTACACCAAGACATGTTACAATATTCAAAGACATGATATAATACATTAGATCATGTTAAAACGTGTTAGATAATTTCAAGATACATAAACACTTGTATCCACCTACATAATTTTGCGACTACCTACAACTTCTACAGACTGTTACGACCGTGTCGTATTTTTTCTATTTTTTTTTTCTAACGTGCTCCCATGTTCCATATTATTCCTGTAATGATGTGTTAAATTTACTATTATATATTCTAGTCACCTTACCCTGTGCTGTTAAGGTTTTAACTGTCATTATTTGTTCAAGACCATCTTATTTCTTTATTTTGTATTGTAACCAGCATTCTTTGTTCTCTAACGACCATCTGCATCGTTAAACGACCCACCGGCGGGTCGCGTGGCGGGAGCCGACCTTATATATAGGACCCACCAACTGTCTTGAGTTTGTTCAGTCGTCTTGTCTTACAGTCCACATTCTTTGAGTGTTACTTATACTTAATTTATTTGTGTTGTTCCTGTCGTCACCAATGTGGTATATCTATGTGAGTACCTATTTATGTCTCGTCCATCAGTATTTGCTTAGTTGTATTCAAGTAATTCAGTGTTGTTTCACGTTAGCTAATTTCAGTGTTAGTTTTTGTTTATGCAGTGTTAACGTAATCCAATGCTTTATTTTTATTCTTTTGATGTTTCTATGTTTAGTATCATTTGTGTCTTAAAAGTTTCGATGGTGAATCAATTTGTTGTGACCGCCTACGAGGCTCTTTATTGTGTTAATATTTAATTAGTTAAATTCTTTAAGGCTTACTTTATTTATTTTTTCTTTTAATTTACTTATTTTTGTTTGGTTACGCCTAGAACCTTAATATTTAAGTAAATTAAGAGACGGCGTAACAAGACACCTTCAGATATTTAATACAAACACCTGGCACTTCCTTCAAGCACCTCCAAATACTCCTCCCCAAAAATCAATAGCCAGAAAGAGTAAATGTTTTTGTCGTGAAAGACTTTTGTTTAAGATTACACGTAAATGTTTTAAGTCTTTAGCGAACATTTGTGAACTGGTAAATATTTTCTACCAACTGTGTGATGAAGTTCTCCGAGGACATAGTGGAGAGAGAGAGAGAGAGGTTACTGGTCGATTGTAACCCATTCATCTCGGTTAGGTTAGTGGTCAATAGGACTGGAACCTTTTGTCAAGCCTCTGTATGTATGTCTCTCTTTACACACACACACACACACTCCTTGCCTAACACTGACGAGACATACACCGCCTCTGTCTCAACCCGGACTACACTCAAGAAGGCACTGGGCTAAACATTCTCTCGTAAACAGGTAATTATCTTGAGAAAATCGACACTTAACTCAATCTCCTGCTACGGCTAATAGGCAATACAGGTCAGAGGTTATTTTTAAGTGTTGAGCCTGGCAGCTTAACATCACAATTTATATATATATATATTTTTTTCTTTCCGTGGGATCAATTTAATGTAATATCTTGTAAAGTGTTTTGGTATTTATCTTGGAGTCCTGAAGGGTTAGATCGTCGTCAAAGGGTTAGATCATCGTCGTCAAAGGGTTAGATCATCGTCGTCAAAGGGTTAAATTCTCTTAATATCCTGTTGAGTCAAGGGGACTTTATTAAACCCATATGATACTTGTATACTTATGCTACGGAAGGCTGTACACTAGGGAGTGACAGTTTTGCAAAAGTTTTCAAAATCTAATTGCTTGGGTTGGATTATTTGTCTATCGGCCACGCTAATTCCGAATATGTTTGAGTTTCTTACATCATTGCATTAGAAGGTTTGTGGATACTTTTGGGTTTGGCATGAAAAACGCGAAAAAACTGTAAATAATAAAGGGACTGCAATGTGGCACAACCTGTTAAAGTAAAGTTATTGAATTGGATTATTCGACTACTGTGTACACTGGTTCATAATATGCTATTGTTTTACAACTCGATGCGCTACAAATTACGCCGATATTTTTGCTGCAAGTCACCACATGCGTATATTTCGAAAACCAGGGCCCAATATTACCAACGGCGTGGATAGATTCCGTGGAATGAATTCAGGACATTCCCGCTCATGGAACATTACCAAACTCCGTATATGTGCCAATGGCAGGCCAATGGCAATATTTACAGTTTGTCGAGGCTCCCTGAACGGGAATGCCCTGAATTTATTCCACGGAATCTATTCACGCCGTTGGTAATATTCGTCCCAGGACTGATCAACGAATTCAGCCCAAGTAGCTTGACTTGGAGAGTTAAGGACAAAATCTCAGTCCGTACTTTTGAATAAAATATTGTTCAATAGGTGGTGATATTGAAGTGCTGAAAGTTGTTTTTTCTGTGTTGTTTTGCAGTTAGTTCAAAGGGCCGCCACCAATATGGGTCGTCCTAAGATTAGCAACACTCAGCTGCGCCAGGGTAAAGATAAGGTGTTCGGATGCCTCTGCCATCTAACAAGTTGCCTCTGAACAAGGAAGTTGGAAGTGCCCTGGCTTATGAAGCAGAAAACGAGAGGTTAAGGAGAAGAACAAATGCTTTTGTTTATATGGATGCCACCAACAAGGTGACTGAGAAGTTCTCAGTCACCTTGTTGGTGGCATCCATATAATCAAAAGCATTTGTTCTTCTCCTTAACCTCTCGTTTTCTGCTTCATAAGCCAGGGCACTTCCAACTTCCTTGTTCAGAGGCAACTTGTTAGATGGCAGAGGCATCCGAACCCCGAACACCTTATCGTTACCCTGGCGCAGCTGAGTGTTGCTAATCTTAGGACGACCCATCTTGGTGGCGGCCCTTTGAACTAACTGCAAAACAACACAGAAAAAACAACTTTCAGCACTTCAATATCACCACCTATTGAACATTATTTTATTCAAAAGTACGGATTGAGATTTTGTCCTTAACTGTCCAAGTCAAGCTACTTGGGCTGAATTCGTTGATCAGTCCTGGGACGAATATTACCAACGGCGTGAATAGATTCCATGGAATAAATTCAGAGCATTCCCGTTCAGGGAGCCTCGACAAACTGTAAATATTGCCATTGGCCTGCCATTGGCACATGTACGGAGTTTGGTAATGTTCCATGAGCGGGAATGTCCTGAATTCATTCCACGGAATCTATCCACGCCGTTGGTAATATTGGACCCTGGTTTTCGAAATATACGTATGTGGTGACTTGCAACAAAAATATCCGCGTAATTTGTAGCGCATTGAGTTGTAAAACAATAGCATATTATGAACCAGTGTACACAGTAGTCGAATAATCCAATTCAATAACTTGATTTTAACAGTTTGTGCCACATTGCCAGTCCCTTTATTATTTACAGTTTTTTCGCGTTTTTCATGCCAAACCCAAAAGTATCCACAAACCTTCTAATGCAATGATGTAAGAAACTCAAACATATTCGGAATTAGCGTGACCGATAAACAAATAATCCAACCCAAGCAATTAGATTTTGAAGACTTTTGCAAAACTGTCACTCCCAAATGTATACTACTGTAGGGTTGCTCATTTTTTCACTTTTTTTAAAATTGTGGGTGGGGGTGTTTTTTCCCATTATTTTGTTACTCCTAAATTCATTGGTGCCAGAATTAATGAAATCCAACATGTTCTAGGGGTCGCGAATCCAAATATAAAAAATGAATTTTTGCGAAAACGTTAAAACTCAAGCTTTTTCTCTTATAGATCAGCAATCGCGCTGCTTTTCACTACTTAACCCTAATGGCTGGCTAGAGCAGCTATTCAGCTTTCCATTGACACCTAATTCGATTGCATGCACCTCTTATTTGACCTAAGTCAGGTCAAAGGCTGTAGCCTACCTGCGTTAACGGAGTTATAAATTCACTAGGTTCACATTGGCAGCTTTAAAACCCTGCACTTCTTTGCAGTGTTTTGACATGTGTTGTGTTGTTGTTGGTACTGTGGTGTTATTTTATAATTTACTCAAATCTGCTATATAGTGTGGCAGTAAATTTATGGTTATCTATTAGTTGTATTTTCTACAGGTGATTAAATTGCTATTATGTGACCCTATTTTGTTTGCCTATTTTGTTTTATTACAAAACGTTTTTTTTCTTAGAGTTCATCTGTTTATATACATACAATCATGGAAGAGAGTGAGTCGCAGTCGGGGAAGAATGCTAAGGGGACTGTCAGGCCAACATCATCCACTACCCGTTCTGCCACTGAAATCTATCTAGTAGGCCAGCCAGCATCGTCAATTAGAGGCAGTAAACTCCCGACGATGCGTCAAGTCCTGAAGTTCTTCTTTCACACAGCGAATGAATCTGGTGACAGACAGGAGACGTTTAAAGAAACAGTGAGAAACGTACTCACGTTCTGGAATTTAGCTCGCATCAAGACTATCTCAGAGGGGGTGCCGGGAGAAGCTGACAAGGTTATGGGAGCACTGGAGAAGTCTACAAAAAAGTCGGGACAGGGCTGCAAAGGACAAGGTTGAAAACTTCAAGTCTCAACTTGACCTGTTGTGGGACATCGGACGCCGTAGAAGACATCGAGAAGAACCGGCTGCTTACACCGGCCGACAAACAAGACATCGCCTTCTATCAAGACCAACGCGGAGAAAGAAAAGCGTTCATGAGTGGTAACGATAAGATTTTTGCCGCTAAGAGAAAGCAGGAGGAACGAGTCGAGAAGCAAAGGTCGAAACAGGGAAGGTTCGCAGCCTGTGAACCAAGCAGCAGTGATTCGAGACGTCAAACCTCTGTGGTGGCTGACACCCCAACGGAAGTAGAAATGGCGAAAAAGGACACAGCGATACAACCTGACAGGTACACATCAAAGCACCCTTATGTGACGGTTCAGCTTCCACGTCGCATTCTCCAAGAGCCAGCATTAAAGGAACTCGCTGACCGTCTTCGGATATCCAATAACGAAGTAAGTGTATCCATAAATGTGTTTGGAATGTTTGAAATTTCTGTTAATTATTTGATAAGCACTTAAACAGTCGACATTTTCTACTGACACCCTTGCCTGCTTTTGCTCGCAGATAGTTTCGGTGGTCGCAGCAGTGCTGCGCTCTGCTAACCCGCCAGGCGATCTGTCTGAGTTCCGGGTCTCGAGAGAGACTGCGAGACGGGCGCGAGCTTCACACCGTCGTCGGGTAGCTGCCGCACAAAGGGAAGCCTTCACGCCTCCACCACATGCAGTGGTGCACTGGGCTGGTAAGCTGGTTAAGGTGAGAACACGTTTAGGTACTACATTAATTTTTTACCAAAGCTTAGACTATTGTAATATATTGTTAGAAATGTATCAAATCATTAACAAAAAGCTTGGAGAAAAAGGCAGCCTTGATAATTCTTCATTATCTGTCTGAATTTTTATATTTCTCTTATTTCAGAACGTCGTGGGAGAAGAACACCGACAGGCCATCTTCATCTCAGGGCGCGGCCATGAGGAAGGGAAGCTGATTGCTGTCTTGCCAGTGAAGGACGGCACTGGCCTGACCCAGGCACGCGCAACAGCTCGTGCCATCGAGGACTGGAGCTGCGCTTCAAACGTCAAGGCACGGTGCTTTGATAAAACGTCGTCCAACACAGGGCGAGTCCAAGGTGCGGTTGTCCATCTGGAGGCGCTGCTGGAAAAACAGCTGTTGAGGCTTGGGTGCAGACTCCACGTCATGGAACTGGTGGTGAGAGCCGCTGCCAGCAACATCTTCGGCAAAACATCGGCCCCTACGGACCCTCTCTTCCAGACTCTTAAGAAAAGCTGGAGTCAACTAGATCACTCTCAGTATCTCAGGCTGGACATTGCAAATCTACCAGAGTCTGACTGGCTCAGTCACCTCCGACACAGGACCGTTAGCTACCTGCTGACCGTCACAGAATGGGCCAGAGGATTACCGAGAAGCGGCAGAACTAACGCTCCTCGTCCTCGGTGTGAATCATCCGCGTGGCACGCACTTTCTGCGTCCTGGCGCATGTCGCCACGCTCGCTGGATGGCGAAGATCATATACTACCTCAAGATCTACATGTTTAGCCACCAGCTAGAGCTCAGCAGTGACCTGTGCGTCAAGCTGCAGAGGATGGCGATCTTTGTGTCTCTGCTGTACACACCGGCGTGGCTGAAATCACCAGCAGCCGAGGATGCGCCTGTGAATGACCTGCAACTGCATCGCGAACTCCTCCGCTACAGGGCCGTGGACTGTGAGGTGGCTGATGCGGCGCTGGCGGTCGCGAGCCGCCACCTGTGGTATCTAAGGCCACAGACCGTCTTTCTGTCGCTGTGCGGCGAGAAGTTGAGTGCGGCGGAGAAAAAGGAGATGGCGACCAAATTGAGCTGCCTAGAAGAAACGAACGACTACGCCAACGACAACTTTGTCATCCAACAGACTACACGGCTTTCCGACATGATAGATGAACGTTCATTGATGATCTTCAAGGAGCATCATGTGTGCGGCACAGCATGGCTGATGTCACCGGTGGAAGACTGGGAGAAAAACGAAGAGTTCATGAAGCGGAAAGATTTTTCCAGAAGCCTGAAGGTAACCAATGACGTGGCCGAAAGGGGAATAAAGCTTATGCAGGACTTCATTGGTTCAGTCACGAAGGATGAGCAGCAGCTGCAGGATGTCATGCAACTTGTGGAAAAGCACAGGAAGCAGATGAGTGGCTTCAGCAAGTCTGCTCTGATGCAACTGTGAGTTGAATAGAGGGGGATTGAACTTTCAAATTGCATCTCCTCCTAGAGTTATTGACCTATTTCAATGATGTTTGTTGTTTTAAGAGGGAAATATATCATGGAAAAGACTGTGACGGCAAAATATTGATATGTGTTTTCGAATAAATGGAAGAGTCAAAACTATGAATATTTTGGAATCTGGTTCCCTTAACGCAGGTAAAGCCTTTGACCTGAACTAGGTCAACTAAGAGGTGCATGCAATCGAATTAGGTGTCAATGGAAAGCTGAATAGCTGCTCTAGCCAGCCATTAGGGTTAAGTAGTGAAAAGCAGCGCGATTGCTGATCTATAAGAGAAAAAAAAAAAAAAAAAGCTGGAGTTTTGACGTTTTTTCGCAAAAATTCATTTTGTATATTTGGATTCGCGACCTCAAGAACATGTTGGATTTCATTAATTCTGGCACCAATGAGTTTAGGAGTAACGAAATAATGGGAAAAAACACCCCCACCCACAATTTTCTAAAATTGGGAAAAATGAGCAACCCTACTGCACACTATATCTAATATCTCCCCCAATAGACCAGATGGATACATACGAGTCATTATGTACATGAGCCACATAATGAAGAGCTTCTGAAACTCTGGTGTAAGATTCCAACCCATACTAGAGAAGACACCAATGCACCACCACAAACATACAATAAGAGACAATGAGACAGACAGATAATTGGATCAGACAGACACAGGTTAACACGCATCTTCCCCCTCCATCACCAAGGGACGTTGTCAACACATGAGTAAAGATCCCAGAACCTCATCAACCGGCAATTTCTCAATCAAGTTTGCCATCTTCACATTAGGGGTAAGATTACCCTGCGTAACCGTAACACCGATCCAGAGCTTCATTTCTTATTACCTCGTATTGGTATTTGCGGGATTTTTTAAATATATATGTATGAGGTATAGGCTGTTTAAAGTGAACCCTTCATTTAACGGACTATATGGAGAGAGAAGTACGTTATATGGAGGTTTTGCTTTATTAAGCTTCTATCTTTCGTCTCTTTCTCTCTTCTTTGTATCACTTTCTCCCACTTCATTATGTCACGCTCGGTCTCTAAAGCACACATAAACAAGAGTCAATATTTACCTCTTCTTCACGCCCCCTCGAGCCGGGAGGAGCGAGGGGCCACGTTGTTCTCCACTTCTCATCCCCCACCTTACCACAAAGATGATCACGACTGACTTGAGAGAGAGAGAGAGTACAGTATGTTTGTATATCCACTCGTATGGTTGTAGGTATGATCTAGGGTAAGTTGGTCAACAGACAGATGTCACATGTACCTACTTGAAAAATTCTGGCGTCTGGGAAAGTTTGGAGGCTTGGGAGAGGTTTGAAGGAGGGTCGAGGTGGTGGGAAACGGAGAGGGGGAAAAAGGTTGGAGAGAGAGGAGTGAAGGGCGTGGTAGTAATATTGAGGGGGTGGTGTAGGGGTGTTGGAGGAGGAGACCAGATAAAGTTCAAAGGTTTATCGTGTTAATATTAGCATAAATAAAAGTTCTTTGGGGCGGAACTTTAATCATACCTTAATGACCAGTACATTGAAAAGTTCCCCCCACAGATTTTATTTCTTTTTTGAAACCATTGAGAGTAAATTTAAGTTTGGTTAATTATTAGACTTTTTGCTGGTTATTCACAAGTTTTGATTGGTTGAGGAGATTTTCTTGTGAACTGCTGTAAAAGATGAGCCATTTCTTGCATCTCCTTTGCATGTTTATTTTGTTTGAAGTTAAGTGCCTTTTTTAATGCCATTTAGATTGTTATGTATTAGTTCAAAACAAAAAGAAAAGTATTAATATTATTGCACATCACCACCACCACTACTACTACTACTACTACCACCCACCACCACTACTACTACTACTACTACTACCACCACTACTACCACCACTACCACTATCTGAGCCACATTTAAGCACACAGAAAATAAAACGAAGGAGACTGACACGAAATAACATTTTACTTTGTCACAGTTGGGCGCCAGGTAGGTAATTAGTCAAAGTAGGTAGGTAAGTAGAAAAGGTTAGTCATTAAGTAGGAGGAAAGTTACTGGGTTAAGTAGGCCAGTTTATAATAGGGAGGCGTGAGTTTCCCCGACATCGACCTAAAGATGCTTGTTGACATTTGACCTGAGATGATTTTTAGGTAGAAATCAAGAATGCTCCAACTGAACTCTGTATGTGTGTGTGGAGGGAGGAGGGGAGGGGGAAGGGAAAGGAGGGAATTGGAAGGAACTAAAGGAAGGTATGGGAGGGGGAGGGGAAGGGGAGGTAAAGGGAGAAGGGAACAAGGAGGGAAAGGGTTAAGAAAGCCCGTCCCCTCCTCCCCCCCTCTGCCATAACTAGTACAGCATGTAATGGCAAGTAATGGCTAGCTAATGGGACAGTGTGGCAGGCTCCCTCATTATAGGTCTGAAGTTATGGACGAGGGAGGGAGGAAGAGTGAGGGAGAAGGGAGGTATAGTAAAAGGACGAGAAGGAACAGGAGAAGGAAGAGGAGGAGGATGGTAGAGGCAGGGCAGAGAGGGAATATTAAGCAAGACAAAAAGGAGACAGAAGGATAGAACCACCTACACCACCACCTACTACTACGCCACCGCCACCACCACCACCACCTACACCACCACCTATACCACCACCTACACCACCACCACCACCTACACCACCACCATAACACTACTTCTCAACACTGTCTCATAACGGGGTCGAGTAGAACATACTGTACATAAATTCAACCACAGCCAAATTGTGTGTAATAACTAGGTCAAACACACGGTATAATAACAGTACTGATGCAATTAACTTAAAGTATGTATTGCAATTATAACCCCTGAATGAGTTCCCGGGTATTATGGAACAATAAACACACACACACACACGCACGCACACACACGTCCTTCCGTTCAAGAGGTTACACTACGTCAGGTTTGTTTACATGTTGTCATTATAGAGACTCGAGGACCAGCTGAGGATTACGCCAGGATGTCATTCATATATATTTTTTTTATTTTCATTCTTGCTACAATGATTTTGTGTACATTCTACGTCATTAAAGTGATATTAGACGAGTTATTTATATCTTTTTTTTAATATTATATCTATCGTGTGTTCATATTTGTCATGGTGATCATAATGTAGAGAGGTTAGGTTAGGTTAGGCTGAGAGTAATATTAATAATTTAGAAGAAAGAAAATGAAGGGAGGAAACAAATAAGACAACTGTTGCCATCATCTGTGTCGAGAATTTCAGAGAAAGTGAGACAAGGAGAATCTGCTGCCAGTGTTTGGAGGACCCTTGACACCTGTCGCTTGACACATGACACCAACTACTTACATGACACGGGAGGATATTTGACGTGTGAGAGGGACAACATATAAGACACGGGGGGGGGGGGGGGTAAAATATGCATCAAAGGATACAATAGTAAATATAGATTAAGTGTGTGTGTTAAATTTAGATCATCAGCGCCCTAACAGCCAAGAACCTTCCGTGGCCAAGAGAGGAAGAAGATTGTTATTGGTTGAAGACAAAGAAATTGGATCAAGGAGCCTCACCTCACTTGATCTCTGCCGTCAAAGATGCTGTGGAGTTACTGCGGTGTTATGATACTGAGGCTGTTTTTCTACTCTGCATATTAACCTTCAAAAGACCGGACTATTTGTGGTCCAACCCTCCCTCCCTCCCTCCCTCCCTCCCTATTTTGACAGATCACTGGAACCAAACTCTCACTTGTTGGTTTATCTTAGACAGACAGATAGAGGGAGGTGTTAGTTGTGTGGACTGGTATCTCAAGGTGTTCATGATACAGCGGGTTGAAGATGAGGGTGTGTTTGTGTATGTCCTCAGGCAGTGCTCTTGTTCCTTGTTTGTTTATTAACCGTGTTTGTCCTGTTAATATTACATGAAGCTAAATCGAGTTAAATGACGTTTCAGAGACCACGTCCGATGTTGTACAAAGAGGTGAGAACGCCAGGGGACGCCCGCGGTCACATCCCTGGCAGGTATACCTACCTATGGCGCAGACGAAGGCTCCGCTGGTTCAGCTTTAACCCAGAGGCAATAGTGGCCGCAGCCTCCGCCGCCACCACAACGCCCACAGGATCCCCCCTTCCTAAAGGACCCACACCTACAGGATATCGCGGAAGGATATGATGAGCTGCGTAATGTACAGGTAAGAGTTCTCGACGGATCTATGAGTACAGATTGTATTGTGAGCTGTAAGTGACATTACTGACAGCTTAATTACATTACAGTCGATCAATATAATTGGATTTCTTCGTTGTCTTGTCGTTTGTTTATTTTTAATTTATTTTCGTTGTACTTCTTCTTTTATGTCCGTGGTACTGTATACACCTGGAGGCCCGCGTACCTGTGTAGACTAAAATAGGTTTGATTGTTACCTTAATTAAACCGACACAATCTTCCTGGTGTATACTTTAGGCTGCGTCTAGTGAGCCCATTACCCGTCCTCCTTCACCATACCTATAAACACCAAGGGATAGTTTTATGAACGATGAACTTTAATGAACAGCTTAACGAGTCAGATCAACATGTCTTATGAGGTCAAATCAAGTTTCATCATATGTGTACAAAACATGTATACGGCTAGAGGTATACGCGAAACATCACACATTACGTCGATATACACATTATTAACCACCTCTACCACAATAATCGCTTCTGTTTGCTAATACAAAAAGAAAATCCTTCTATTGGATCAAATGAATTAGTGAATTAACCTTTAACCCACAGGGAGCCACTAGTGCATGACGAAGCGAGACCCACACACGCATGTAATCAAACTCAACTGACTTGAATTTTTGAGGTAAAGTGTAAAATATTGTTGGACACATTAATGGTAGGTAAAATCCCTCTACGGCTCCAGTCAATAACGTCTGTGACTCACGAATATGAAACATTTATATTAAAACTTTATTTCTCAATGATTTTACAAGTTAGATTTTCAAGAGTTCCGTGACCCATACAAACTTCTTAACCGTATCTCGTAAAGCAGATATTTTAACCTCGTATATAATTCCTATCTAAAGCGTATTTAATGTATAACTACCACGTGTCTGGTGTATATGTATGCATTATGTATGAAATGGGATCTTTGGTGTATATAAAATGTATAAGTATTTCTAGGAAGGGGTCTTATCTAGGAGTCATTCAGTATGTGTGTGTGTGTATCTTGGGTCCGTTTATGACAGCGTTATTATACATCATTTTACGTATAACTTTATTATTCACGGCTCGTGTGTATAAATCTCTTCCACTACCAGGAATATTAACTAAAAGTATCTTTATTTATCTGAAATATGCAAATTAACTTAGTATTGTCAGGTTGTGTACTACATCAACTGTTGTATCTTAAGCTAATCTATTCCGCTATTACGGATCTGTTAATACAATGTGCGTATGTTGTATCCTGCTTGTGTGAGGGGCATGACTCAGCTGTCCTCCCTAAGCACAGGTATCGTGACTGGAGGAGCCTTAGATATCATTAATTACCCCCCAATTTCCATGTCTTGTCTGCAAATTACAGTTTATACGTCACACGTCATCAGTAACACAACTAAAACAACCAATTAAGGTTTTTACGACAAAGGGAAAGAAAATTACAAAAAAAAGATGCGCTCGTTTTCCTATTATTATTATTTTTTGAGAATCGATCGCCAGGACAAAATGGCGAAGAACTCTGATGGTACTAGACGGGGGTTCTTTTAATACCTGATGGGATGATTAAGGGCAGTGTGGATGCAGTACACTACAGTGTATACGTAACAAAAAACAACTTATGTACACTAGAAAAAACAACTTGAGATCTAATGAAAAAACACAAAATACAAATTTCAGGTCAACCATAAACCAATTACATACAACTGTGGGTCATCAAGGTGACGGGAGTTGTATCATAATTATACTCAAATTATACTACAGGTAACTATATTTAAACATAATTAGAAAATAATCTACCTGTGATTGCAAAGAAGAGTGTGTGGTTATGTTCTACCGACGATATTATAGTAGACGAAATAGGAGAAGAAAACAATAACTGGACTGAATTCGAGAAACGATCCTCCTTCAGAGTTATGACCTCGACCTTTGACCTTTTTCGTAAAAGGAAAAAAAAAAGAACTTTGATGCTTTACAGGCCGTCCCCATAAAAAATATTTACCAACTTTACACATCACTTTTAGTTCTTGAGTTATGTTACAAAAATGCTAATATACCTAATACCTAAGTTGTGACCTTGACCTAATGATCCCCCTAAAAAAAAAAGAAAAATTATATATATATATATATATATATATATATATATATATATATATATATATTGATAAAATCACACGGGAAAATGGAAACAACGGAGTACCTTGGCTTTCGTCTTTATTCAAGACATCTTCAGAGGCAACTGGATTACATGGACAGAGAGAGGCTTAAATATGTATGTATTCTAGGCGATTTCAACTTTTCAGGCATAGATTGGAAAAATCAACTTAGCGATAATGAATCTGAAGATTTTCTAGAAGCAGTACAAGATAGTTTTTTATATCAATTCATAAACTCGCCCACTAGAGGAAATAATATCCTCGATTTAGTTCTCAGTAATAATGAAAATCTAGTAAAAGATGTTGGGATTGGAGACGAACTAGGAAACAGTGATCATAAAGCCATATATTTTAACATAATATGGGATGGCAGGAAGAAGGAAAATTCGGCCTTGATCCCGGATTTTAGGAAGGCTAATTACGGTAGCTTAAGGAGAGACCTAAGGGATGACCCTATGGTCAAAAGATTAATCCC
The DNA here is from genome assembly GCA_958450375.1 of Homarus gammarus. Taxonomy (NCBI): domain Eukaryota; kingdom Metazoa; phylum Arthropoda; class Malacostraca; order Decapoda; family Nephropidae; genus Homarus; species Homarus gammarus. Next base: position 331,380 of record CAUDMG010000395.1, on the reverse strand, counting down.
CCCCCACACCTCCGGAAACTGTCAACTTAGGACGGGATAACCTCGAATTTAATTTAGCAGCTACTTATGAACAATTTATTGCGACAATCAATAATGCTCAAAATAAACACATCCCTAAAAGAAAGTTCAGATCGATACGGAACCAACCAAAATGGATGAATAATAGACTCTTAGATCTTCTAGGGAAAAAGAAAGGAGTATATAGAAAAGTTAAGAAAGGCGAAAATCACTTACTTGGTTACTATCAGAACCTAACAAGACAGGTAAAAACAGAAATTAGGAAAGCAAAGAGAAATTATGAAATCAAGGTAGCAAACGAATCGAAAAATAACCCCAAAGCTTTTTATCAACTGTATAAATCAAAGGTTAGAGATACAATAGGTCCCCTAAAAACTACGACAGGAGAAATGACTGATGATGAGTTAGAAATGTGTAGTACGTTAAATAGTCATTTTCGCTCCGTATTCACAAATGAAAACCTAGCACAGTTTCCAGAAGTTCATAAGGTATATAACGACAGTATAGAAAATATGTTGATGAATATCAATATTACTAGTAACGATGTGCTTAAAGTAATTAACAAACTGAAGCCTCATAAATCGCCTGGTCCAGACGAGGTATATGCTAGAATATTAAAAGAATGTAGAGACGAGTTGAGTAATCCATTGGCAGTTTTATTTAAGAAGTCATTAGAATCGGGCCTAGTGCCAGAAGCTTGGAAACTTGCAAATGTAGTTCCGATTTTCAAAAAGGGTGATAAATCAATTGCATCAAATTACCGTTCCATTAGTCTCACGTCAATCATAGGCAAGTTGCTAGAGTCAATTATTGCTACGAAAATCAGAAGCCACCTTGAAACATTCAACTTAATTCATTCTTCTCAGCACGGGTTCACCCAGGGACGCTCTTGTCCCACAAATTTGCTTAGCTTTTTCTCAGAAGTATATGAAGCGGTATAATTTATTTAGATTTCAGTAAAGCATTCGATAGAGTCCCTCATGAGAGATTGATAAGGAAGGTAGAAGCACATGGAATAGGTGGATCATTATTAAAATGGATTAGGTCATGGTTAACTGGTAGGAAACAAAGAGTCAGCATAAATGGATTAAAGTCAGACTGGGGGTGCGGTCAAAAGCGGAGTTCCCCAGGGATGTGTATTGAGCCCTCTGCTGTTTGTTATATTCATTAATGATCTTGATTTAGGTATAACTAGTAGGATTAGTAAATTTGCAGATGATACCAAAATGGGGAGAGTGATAAATTCAGACAGTGACTTTGAACACCTTCAAAGAGATCTAGATACCTTACATGAGTGGTCAGTAGACTGGCAAATGAATTTTAATACTGATAAATGCAAGGTACTACAGATAGGGAAGACGAATACAAACGTTAAGTATAAACTAGGTAACACGGAAATAGAAAACTCAGTTTGTGAAAAAGATCTAGGTGTATTTGTTAGCAACGACTTGAAACCTAGAAAACAATGTATTAGCGTTCGCAACAAGGCAAACAGGATTCTTGGGTTCATATCCAGGTCTGTTAGAAACCTTCCATATGAAGAAAGACTGAAAAGCTTAGGCTTGCATTCATTAGAGGCGTAGAGTTAGGGGAGATATGATAGAGGTGTACAAGTGGGTGAGTGGGATTAACAAGGGTAAAATGGAAGATGTTCTGAAGCTCAGTAATAACGAAATAACTAGAACAAATGGCTTTAAATTAGATAAATTCCGATTCAGAAAGGATATAGGCAAGCACTGGTTTGGTAATAGAGTTGTGGATATGTGGAATAGGCTACCGAGTGCTATAGTAGGGTCGGGGACGCTAGGGAGCTTCAAGACGAAGTTGGATAGGCACATGGAAGTGCTGGGATGGGTGTGAAAGGGATCTGCCTTGTATGGGCCAGTCGGCCTCCTGCAGTATCCCACTTTCTTATGTTCTTATGTTCTAAATATACAGGGTGACCTTAAAAACATGAGGTCAGGTCATAATGATGACATCCACTAATCCCCACACCAACACACACGTAGAGGAGCTTAAGAGAAGGGTGGTGACGTGACTAGCCAGGTCAGGTCAGAAAAAAGGGGACCCACAAAATAACTATCATACATCTAGATCAAAGGTTTTCAAAGGATTTTTAACCTTGGGCCACTGACAAATAAATTTATGTACATATCAGTTTTGAACTGACCATCACTAAGGTTTATTGATTTTAATTCCTTAATCAAAATAGCTTCAAGCAGAAGTCTTTCTGTGACACAAGATGATTTGAATACTTCTAAGCTTTTTTCCCAAGCAATGGGGTGATTATTATTCCTAACATGAACGAACAAGGCACTGCTTTCAGATGCAGTTCTGATATTATACTTATGTTGTTTGATTCTGAGCTGCAGTGTTTTTCCTGTCTGACCTACATAATTACAATTACATTTGCTACATGGAATACAATAAACACTTCCATTTACATTCAAACTTTTATGAGATATATATATATATATATATATATTCATTTATATATATATATATATATATATATATATATATATATATATATATATATATATATATATAAAAGTTGTACAAGTCAAGTATGAATAGATAGTTAGGTATTAGGATAGAAATAGCACTGGCTAGCTAAAATATATAGTAACAGTTAAAACTATTTTCTTATGCTTTTAGGTGTGTGTGATGCGCGTGCACTTCATAACACACTTACCTACTCAATGACGTAACTCTCACTTGCCTTTTGCATTAATCGCCCCCCCCCCCCCTCCCACCACCCGTCTATTCCCCGCACCATTAATACACACACACTTCTACACACCATCACTGGCCAACACTATTAAGTAAACACACAATAAGACCGAAAACCCTCGTATCAGAGAATGACAACAACAACAAAACGAGTCCGGATCGACAAACAAGATCCAGTTCCTCTTCCCCTGAGGTCCCTTTCCCTGAAGAGCATTAAATACGGGATCCTGATTCGACTAAAACGCTTCGAATGCTTTATACTGTACTAGATAGTGAATTCAGACAGCCAATGGCCACATAATCCTAAGCCTCTCGTATTAAAGGGGACGGAACCAGATGCTTTCTTAGATTCCGTGTTATGTTGTGATGTGTCTCCCCGAAAAATATAATGGCTAAGTCTTCTGAAGGTATGTGGGATCTTCTGTGACTGAAAAGGCTTTGGAAGATTATGGAGACGATAGAAAGGGAGATAGAGAGAGAGAAAGGAAGGGAGAGAGGGAAGGAACAAGAGAGTTATAGCACAACATTGTCCTCTTGGGAAATCTGGCAACCCTGGGAAAACTTGTTGATATACTGGTTCCCTCCCTCCTTCCCTCCCTTCTTAATTCCCTCCTCCCCTCCCTCACTCCTTAATTTCCTACCTGTCTTCCTCCTTCCCTTCGTCCTTAATTCTCCACCTCTCTCTCCATCCTTTCCTCTATTTGTTCCTTCTTCAATAATTCCTTACCCCTCTCTCTCTCTCTCTTTCTCCTCAATTCCCCACCTTACACTCTCCATCCTACTCCTTTATCCTACTTACCTCTCTTCCTCCCTCCTTTCTTCCTCCTCTTATCTCCTTGTCATCTCTTTCTCTCTCTCTCTCTTGTTATCTGTTATACTCTCACTTACAGGCGCGTTCTCTGCCGTCTCTCATTCGTCCCTTTGTCTCATAATACCTCCTCATCCCTTAACTCATCTCCAAAACTACCTCTAGGATTTAACTAAGCACCTCTCTCTCTCTCTCTCTCTCTCTCTCTCTCTCTCTCTCTCTCTCTCTCTCTCCCCACCTGTGACAGCCAGAAGCTCAGAAGTAAATAAAGACACACTGCTGATGTCTTGCCTCAGTCACACACCCAGGCTGGAGGCGCGAATTTCCTTGGTGGGGAGGGGACACAGATGAAGGGAAATAGAAGAGGGTAAAGAGGGATTGGCTGAGGGAAGTGAAAAAGAAGAGGGAATAGAGGAGGAAAGGGGATAGGTAATGGGAAGGAGAGGAGGAGATGGGGGAGGTAGGCAAGTGAGAGAGAAGGTTACAGGACAAAATCCCAGTCTTATAAATAAAAGTCTCGTATATATAAAAAGAAACAAATTTTAAAAAAAAAATGTAAAGTCAAATTCGTACAATAAACAATATTCAATATATAAATTTATTTCATGCTCACAAAATTATGCTCCATATATGTAAACATAATTATGAATAATCACTTGAAACGAATGCATGCTCCAACACCCTGTAGGAACTCCTCTGCACTTTAGATGACGATTGGCGATCTGAACACGACAAACTCTTATATACCCCCTTAAGCTGTCATGCCAACTTAGCCTGTCCCTATGAAACAATTTAGGTCAACCAAGAACGAACCAAAATGGATGAACAGTAGGATTAAGCAACTTACGTTCTTATGCTGTTATGGAACAACAATCATAGGTGTTATTATTTTGTGATTTTTTATATATTTGGCCACACATAAAAATTGTTTACGATACCTTAATACAATATAATATAATATTATTAATATGATAACAGGTGAATGGTCTTTACACCTAATCTTATTAATTAATCTTATATAAGACTGGGTTTTTGTCCACTTTTGGGATAAGAGGCTGGCATTTTGTCCACTGGGATTTTGTCCACTGGGTTTTTGTCATGGAATCGAGAGAAGGTAGGTAAGGTAGGAGGAGGTGTCACATGGGTCTCCTGGGAGGTAAGGAGTTGAAGCCTCGTTTGTTTTAATCTCATTAACCTCTGCCTGGCGAGATTAATTTTTTTCATGAGTTAATTTTACGAGAGTTTTATGTTCTGGAAGTTTTGTAACCAGATGAAAGTATTACACACACACACACACGTCTCATTAGCTGTAAATGTTTAGCCAGCCACGGATCCACGTTTCTTCATATTCCAATATTTACTCAGCATTAAGCAGCTCCATCGATCTCCAATATTATATTAGGCAAAATACACACGCCAAAAAGATATCATCTCTTGAGCAAAAGTTTCGCACTATTTACAAAAGCAGCCGTAAATTATTAGAAATGAGAAATGTGTATATAATAATAATAATACCTGCTTACTCGTAGTCTAACACCTACCAAGCATAAGCCCCTAGGTATTCTACTGTGAAGATATCATACTGGAGGGTGAACATATCTTAATACCAATAGCTCTAAACATCATACAAATCGAGAATTTTTTATAAGCTTTTTATATTCTTCTATGGTGGTGGTTTACATGTGGGAGAAATATAAATAAAACAGGGAATATCATTGTTGTTGTAGTATTTATCGTTCGTCTGGCAACACCGCGAGTCATGGTTCAGGAAAGACGTTACTATCTTGGTAGGTGGATCAGTGAGTGAGTCGGGCTACTAGTGAGGCCGGCCATCGATGAGTCCGGCCATTTGCGTACCCGGCCAAGAGTGAGAGGCCGGCCGCCAGTGCTCTGCTGCCCCGGTCAATATCTAGGTCGTGATGGGGGGGGGGGGGGGGGGGAAATGGTCTAACGAGCTTATGCATTAGCACGAATCTCCCCTGCTGTGTGTATGTTGGGGGGGGGGGGGGGTGAGTCCCTTATTCTCTTGAGACTCCGAGACTTAAAATATCAATAAAAAAGTAGTAAAGGAGGAAGTAGAGAAGGAAAGAATCAAGAGGGGATAATGTAGAGAGAGAGGGGGAATGGATAAAGAGGAAACATGGGAGGTTTGTAGAGGAGTATGAGAAGGAGGAAGGGGTGGTGAGGAAGGTGTGAGATATGCCAGGGGGATAGTACAGTAGTCGTCTTACGAGGAACCTCCTGACTAACGCGAAAAACCTTTTTTGACTTTTACAGGAAATCGATAAAAAGTTGGTAGACCAAACTCAGTGGAGCCAAACTTTGTATTTCTTACAACTTTTGCTCCTAAAACATAAGTTATAGTTTGTGTTTCTAAACTTTCTGGCTTAAAGAATAATTCAGTCTATCTCTAAAAAAAATTTTTTGGGGCCATAAACCGTTATTAATTTTGTTACGAAAGTTGTTCTCGCAAGGAATAATTTATGTTATGGCGAAAACTTTTTGCCGTAAAACAATAGTTATCTTATCACAAAGTTTTAATTATAAAGTAAAATTAACTATATCTTTAAACTTTTTTATTGTGAAGTGTAGTTTTACTTGTAGGTAAATTAATACTTTGAATCACAATAAAGTTTAAAGGTTGTTTTGAAATTGTTAACGAGGTCGGTCAGTGCATGAAAGTTACGAGGGCCCATTAGTACTAGGGCCCATTAGTACTAGGGCCCATTAGTACTAGGACCCTTTAATACTGAGGCCTATTAGTACTGGGACCCATTAGTGCTAGGGCCCATTAGTACTAGGGGCCCTTTAATACTGAGGCCTATTAGTACTGAGGCCTATTAGTACTGGGACCCATTAGTACTAGGGCCCATTAGTACTAGGGCCCTTTAATACTGAGGCCTATTAGTACTGGGACCCATTAGTACTAGGGCCCATGAGTACTAGGGCCCTTTAATACTGAGGCCTATTTTTACCGGGACCCATTAGTGCTAGGGCCCATTAGTACTAGGGCCCTTTAATACTGAGGCCTATTAGTACCGGGACCCATTAAAATTAGAATCTATTAACACCAGGGCCCAGCTGACCAACTACCTCATCTACGACCTCTGACTTCTTCTCATCCTCTCGTGTCAACACCTGAGAGCAACAGGTGGTAAGACAGCCGGACGTCTCGCCTCTGTTGACTCCGGGATTAACGCGACGTATTTATTATAAAGTTCCCTGACGTTTGACGTAAAGGAGTGGGGGGGGGGGGGGGAGGAGGAGGCAGAAATAAGCACAGACAATAGATCATAGACGCAAATGAGTTTAGAAATATAATGATATATCCTTATAGATTTACCTGGTTTAATTAGCTCCCTCAGGTGTACAAAATCGGATATATCTGGTTTATCTTTTAGGTTTATTATATGTAGAGAGAGAGATATATTTTTTTAACAGTATAATATCAGATATCTCTTCGTTCTTCCTCCACCTGCAAGAGATAAGAGATATCTCCCTGGTGGTGCAAGAGAAGACGTGTGTCTCTAAAGATGGAGGCTGTGGTTGCACCCCATCCTCTCACCATCATAAATAAAGTGCGATCAATTTCCTCTCTGGTGCATCACTCTAACAGTCCTCAGCCCCCCCTTCCATTTTTGCTTTCTCACACACACACACACTCTCTCCTCACTCACCCAAACTCTCTCTCTCTATTCTGTCACTTACCCTTCACGTTCTCCCCTTCTCTGGCTATGTCCTCTCCCCGCTACTTTCCTTCTGACAGTCCTTTTACACTCCCCTCTCTCTCCCACACTAGCTTTTCCATTCCCCTCCCCTTTCACACTCTTCACCTAGATATCTCTTCCTTTCCCCCTCACACACACTATGCTCCCTACATTTCCCTCCTTCATCACACTTTCACTCCTCCGTTCTATCACAGTAATTCACACCACAGCTCCCAACTCCTCTATACCACATCAACAATGGCGTAGGTAGATACATAGATGAGGGAAGAGACAGACAGACAGAGACAGACAGACGGTACAATTACACAAATACTGTACATTCGCTATTTGAGTGTGTACTGGACATATGAACTGTTGTGGTAGTCGAATAAAAAAATAATGGAAATAGTTGAAAATCTATTCGCTGAAACACGGAGCAGAGCCGCAGCTTGTGACACGTGCCTCGACTCTCTCTCTGCGTGTTTCCAAAGGTATAAAAGTCTGTATGACATTAGAATCAGAGCGTAACGTTGAAAAATGATTCTGTTTTTGTTTTAATATCGTGTACCGGTCAGTGCTGCAGGTGTTGTTGCAGTTTCTCGAATAGAAATGTTGTTTTTAAATTGAATAGACTTTATAAAATGATTTTCTCTTATCAAAAGTAAATATGTCTGAATTCTGTGAGTTTGTTCCACATGGCTTACATATAAGTCCGAATTAATTGTTTTGTACACACACATGCACACACATACATACACACACTCACACACATGCACACACATACATACACACACTCATGCACACACACACACACAGAATACCACATCCACCCGGTAACGTGTGAAAGACTTCGTGAATCGAGATGAAATTTAGGAAATAACTTTATTTTATTTAATATGTAGGTGAAGTTAAACCATCACCGAGGACCTACTTTATACACTTGAGTTATCATCTTTGGTCTACTTGAAATATTTTATGAGTTTTCCTTTAAGGATTTATTTAATTGACATAAACATAATAAATGGTATAGATTTTATATCAAGGAAAAATAATTACAGGTAACACAAACCTTTGAAATAAGGATCGTCTTTAAGGAGAATGAACGAGGATATTGAACATAAAATAACTAAAAGCAATTCTTATCATAGTCTCCCCTTGTAGAAAACATGAACAGAATAACGAGGGTAAACTTAAAGAAAATGTTCCAGACGCTTAATACAAAACAACTCAATAATTAACAGTAAGCGCTCTAGAATTTATAACACCTTCCACATTAATGTATCTTGGCGTATAAGAGATAACAGGAAGAACCAAGGTCTCACAGCTACAGTAGAAAAACGCCTCGTGATGTAACTAGCAGAGGCTGTTCCCCTTCTACTTCATCTCTTACCTTGGAGGAAGAGGAATGTTTCTTACCTTACTGGAATCGGCCGATGTTTTTATGATGCAGTAAAGTTGAAGAGCTGTAGGTTTTACGTGTTGAGGGAGGTGCATGTGTGGACAGGAAATTGTTAGACGTGTGCCGGTATTGATGTAGAAATGAAAGTGTGTGTGTAGGAAAATTGGCGAAGGAAACAGAGATAAAGTAATACGGAAAAATTACAAGAGCGGGTAGTTGTATATCACGTTTGGGATCACCTAAAGAGTCTCCACCCCAGCTTATTTCACCTAAATATTTACTAACCTAACGCTAACTTCACCCAACCTAACGCTAACTTCACCCAACCTAACGCTAACCTCACCCAACCTAACGCTAACCTCACCCAACCTAACGCTAACCTCACCCAACCTAACGCTAACCTCACCCAACCTAACGCTAACCTCACCCAACCTAACGCTAACCTCACCCAACCTAACGCTAACCTCACCCAACCTAACGCTAACCTCACCCAACCTAACGCTAACCTCACCCAACCTAACGCTAACCTCACCCAACCTAACGCTAACCTCACCCAACCTGACGCTAACCTCACCCAACCTGACGCTGACCTCACCCAACCTGACGCTGACCTCACCCAACCTGACGCTGACCTCACCCAACCTGACGCTGACCTCACCCAACCGGACGCTGACCTCACCCAACCGGACGCTGACCTCACCCAACCGGACGCTGACCTCACCCAACCGGACGCTGACCTCACCCAACCGGACGCTGACCTCACCCAACCGGACGCTGACCTCACCCAACCGGACGCTGACCTCACCCAACCGGACGCTGACCTCACCCAACCGGACGCTGACCTCACCCAACCTAACGCTGACCTCACCCAACCTAACGCTGACCTCACCCAACCTAACGCTGACCTCACCCAACCTAACGCTAACCTCACCTCACCCAACCTAACGCTAACCTCACCCAACCTAACGCTAACCTCACCCAACCTAACGCTAACCTCACCCACCCTAACGCTAACCTAGCCTAACCTCACCCAACCTAACGCTAACCTCACCCAACCTAGCCTAGCCTAACCTCACCTTTTCATCTGATAACTTTTACCGTGTATAAAACTGAAGTGTTGTCACAATCTTCCCTTAGGAGAGATATAAACTAAATGTTACATAATACTTCCTTGAGATAAATGTATGGTATATATCAGGTGCAGCTCAGGTTCTCAACTGGCTCAGTCATGTTAATATTGTTATTATTATCCACTCTGTATCTGTGTTTTTCTGGCTAAATAAACTGTTACAATTCAATTCAATTAATATTAAGCTTCTCTCTCTCTCTCTCTCTCTCTCTCTCTCTCCCTGGAAGCTAAAGGTCACGAACATACAATTAGTGTACCAGGCTATGATCAATGGCAGCCAGCAGAGACTACAAACTTATACTCAAAGTGTTAACCTCACACAACTCTCCACAAAAACCAACGTTAGTTCCCGGGAGCTCGAGCCAACAGCCTGAGATGAAACTAGATAAAATCGTAAAAGCAAACGCTGTCTGGTTGAGGGTAGTGAAGAGTTGATGGCATTTAAAGATTATTTATCGACCGTGTGTGTGTGTGTGTGCGCGCGCGCCTGAGTTCAAGATCATCTATTTTGGATAACGTGCAAAGACTCCTTATAAATTGGTAATATGATAGACTGCACGCTAACACGGGCTGGGTGTATGTGTGAGTGATTCTTTCGTAATATTAATTCAGTAGATATCACCCCTCATCACTCCGTTAGACAACACTAAACACCGACATAGTATAGAAGGCAATACAACAGTTCCCTTCAGGTACAGAAGCCAATATGTCCTCCTTGCACGAAATATGACAGTTCTCCCAGCTACAGAAGCCAATAGGTTGCCCTCAGAACTCACCGCCCTTTATGGCACCGTCAATAATTCACCTCCTGTCCTTGTTCATCTCTCTCTCTCTCTCTCTCTCTGTCTCTGTATATATATGATCGCTTTTGGTCAACAACTTCCGTCACCTCCTCTACCTGACGTGACAAGTGTGTTGTTGAGTGAGAGGGTGTTGGCTCAGTAAGTGCATGAGAGTGAGTGGGTGGGTGGGTGAGTGAGTGCTCCTTATGTATCTGTATTGATTTGTCTTTCATTAGTTTTCGTTCACTCACTTTCTCACTTACTCTCTTTCCCTGTCTATATCACCTGCCTGTGTCTGTCTCTCTCTGTCACTAACTCACACCAATCCCTTATAATCCCAATAACAAAAGTCATTACTACATCTTTACTGCAAACAAATATGTCACCACAAATCTCCACGCTACGGATAAATCCAGCACAACTAATCTTCTCCCACGCTGAGATTTATACCTTCAAGACCCGGGATTTAATCGTAAATAAATACAAAATAAAACCGGGTGATTTTTCCCCCTTTAACCTCTCGTAGTAACATATCATTACCTGGTGGATTTAACGTTACTCAGGTAAGAGGCAATTAGGATTTACGACAGGGAATGTAAATCTCCACCCCCCCCCCCCCCACACACACACACACAACTTCTCTCTGGGCGGATTTAATTGGATTTAGGTCGGATATCCGCTTCAATGTCGGCCGTTTCTTGAGGCTTAAGACCTGGCCACAGCTGGGAGCTGTCGGAGCTGCCAAGGTTTACGGCATCTCCACCTGCATTGAACTGCAGGTTGGGTAAGGTCGATACCTGGCTGCACCTGGAAGTGTGGGAGAGGTGTAGATGTGGGGGTGTGGGAGAGGAGTAGACGTGGGAGTGTAGGAGATTAGTAGACGTGGGAGTATGGGGGTAGATGTGGGAGTGTGGGAGATTAGTAGATGTGGGAGTATGGGGGTAGATGTGGGAATGTTGGAGAGGTCACCCTTCACCACCCTCCCTGGCACACCTGACAAGCGGGATACACCTGGCCACCTGTCACCTGAATAACAACAACAATCAACAGCCTTAATTAGAGCCAAATTTTAACGTGATTCAAAGCGACACCGGAATAAAAAGGTTCAATAAATAATTAGGGAAAATTTACACCTAAAACTCCAGCCTGTCAGCGACTCACAATCAGCGTATCAAAGCCTCCCATTTTAGACTGATTTTTCCCTCTCTAACGTGATCAAAATTCTCCCAGACTCCTCTACCAGTGTTTGCCAAATCGTCTATTATCGAGATCAGACTTAGCAATAAGAGTTTGAGTGGGAATTTAATTAGGAAATTACTCACTGGCGGATAATGTCATGAGTGGATATTGTTATTAGTATTATTATTTTTTAATCAGGATTCCCTACAGCAGCTGATTTCGCAATGATAGATTTTCCTCATAATTATAGATATAAATACAACAAATTATTTTAATTAAAAGACAGAAATAACATCTGCTAATAGTATTAAAATTGGACTGAGAATCTAAGTAAATACGTTTACTTAGTATTTGTTAGGAGAGGAAATTAATTAAATTACGAAGTGTGGGTGAACAGGGTATATAGCGATAGTCAAATGAGAGCTTAGTAAAACAGTCAACAAAGAGCTTGAAATTGTACGCGTTACGTAGAGTATCTCACACTGGGGAACTTATCGCTGGGAGGAACTCAAGACAATGCGTACTCGTATAGGAACATAATAAAATAAGGAGTCTGCAATAGGTCGGTTGGTCTGTGCATGGCAGCTCCTGTCGAGAGTTACTACCACTCTCTATCATCCATGAATCTATCTAGCCTCCTTTTGAAACTTTCCAGAGTTCCAGCACTTACTACATAGTTGCTAAGCTTGTTCCACTCGTCCACCACCCTATTTGTGAACCAGTTCCTTCCTATCTCCCTCCCAAACCTAAACTTATCCAACTTGAATCCGTTGCTCCGAGTCCTATCCTGCTCGGATATTATAAGAACTTTATCTATATCCCCTTTATTGATTCCTTTCACCCACTTAAATACTTCTATCATATCTCCCCGCACTCCTCGTCTTTCTAGGGAATGCAAGTTAAGTTTCTTTAACCTATCCTGATATGGAAGGTTTCTAAGTCCCGGAATCATTTTTGTCATTCTTCGCTGCACCGATGCTAGTGAATTTATATCCATTCTATAATAGGGGCACCAGAACTGGACCGCATAATCGAGGTGCGGCCTGACTAGCGCAAGATATAGTTGTAATAAGACCTCTGCACTCTTATTACTTACACCCTTAGTAACCTCACATAGTTGTTTACCTGACCTCTAGAACAAACGACCGAGATTTTTGTGTCTCCAGAGCCGGAGGGATATAATGACCTCCAGAAAGAAATATATTTAGGAAGATGAAAAAGAAAAGTTATGGCAACACAGAAGACGACGCCGGTGGAGGGGATGGGGGGGGGGGGGTGTGGAGGTCCCAAATAGTAGACCGTGTGTCGCCTGCGAGTATTGACCAGAACATGGACTGAACTGCACTTTATTTGTTTGTCCTCGGTCCTTGCCACCCCCAGTCCTCCTTCTCCCTCCCCTCTGCAACATACAGACTGACAGCCACAACGCAGACACTCACGCCTTTTCATCCCTTCAACACTTTTTACACAACCCAACAAAGCCCATACCACACATCACAGACCAGACACACCCCGTAACACATCCCATCACTATCTACCTATCGATACCCTATCTCACCCCTTTGATTGGGGCACATTAGGAATCAGAAATGCATACCTGAGTGTCGGGCAAACAGAGCCATGCAATACTGGACTTGATCATGATTTGATCGTGCAGTCGCTCAAACAATCATTTAAATGTGTTGATGACTCTCTCTCTGTCTCAGTTATAGAGAAGTGGTGGCTTCTGCTGCTGTAAGTAAGCGAACAACGATGAGTGAAAACACCGGTAATGAATAAAAGAATTTCAGCGAAAATATATACGACTTATATAGTGTGTTTGTTATACAAGAAAAAGGGGGGAAGACTTGCTGCGTTTGTTGTGTATTAAACTGAATAACCTAGAACGTTGTCACAGAAAAAGACTAATTTGTTTTAATTAATGTTGACGTTATAATGTTATTACTGAGCTTCAGCAGCTAAGGTCTTTAAGTTCGTAACAAGATTAGTATTTACATTATTACAATAACAATTAAACATTTTGAGAGATGGAACTGTGTTTGTTATCATACTGTAGGTCTTATAGGTAGACGAGCCACCCAATAACATTTAATTACAGTTATTAGTATTAATTAATGTAAGTTAACGACAAATACTGGTCCACAAAAGAACCTGGTCCACAACAGATACTGGTCCACAGCAGAGCCTGGTCCATAACAGATACTGGTCCACAACAGAGCCTGGTCCAATAGGTGTTATTCACAACAGATGTTACTGTCACAAGAGGCTGTTCCTCAAGGTGTTGGGTCACAACAGGTGTTGGTCTTCAACAGATGCTGGTCCAACAGGTGTTGGTCCACAGCACTTGTTGGATAAGAACGGCTGCTGATCCAACAGATGTTGGTCATAAGCAGTTGCTAGTCCAACTGTTGCTTGTTCAACAGGTGCTGGTCCACAACAGATGTTGGACCACACCAGATCCTGAACCACAATAAATACTGGTCCAAAACAAAGGTTAATCTACAACAGTTGTGTGACTACAACAGATGCTTGGACTCGGCGATCTTCGCTGTGCATCTGTTCAATTATATCTTGAGGTGTAATCAGATGTTCACTTTACATAAAACATTCATTTAAATCATAGAAATTACATAGAAAATTAATAGAACACAAAAACATTGTTTTCTATATATTTATCAGCGTATACATGGATGACGCGCACCTACAGTGATCTATATAAAGAGAGAGAGAGATCTATAATGCATACACATTCAGTATTTCTGAATGCATATTTTCTACAATTAACTTCTTTATTTCTGCTTAAACATACAAAACTTAGACAATATTAATGCTAACATGTCAGATCATATATAGAGAGAGTAACAATGGCCAAAGAGTTCATTTTGAACATTTTCTTGATCTTCGACTGAACAAAAAACTGGATCGATAAATTTCAAACACAATCTCATCTATGCCAATAATTCCTTCACGATTAGTCACTACAACAAGTAGATCATACTGGTACTGAACATGTTTAACAACTACTGAAAAGATAATCGTGTGTTCAGTGCTTCTACAAAAATACGGGACGTGTTTTCATTAAGTGCAGAACAGATACACATACCGTATGTTCACTAGGTCTACTAATACCTGTTTTGGACATGTTCAGTAACCAGCAGGAAAATTTTGTTCAGCTCTTCAAATATAACACGGAATAAACTCAGGTCGATGATTCTTCAGCCTCAGCGATGAACAACGACACTCATCGTTGAACAGTTTACGGTTATCATGCTCACTAGTTACAGGAGACACGTGCACAGATTTGGTTAATATTCCAGGTAAACAACACAACTATCCCTTCACCAAACAATAAAGTCAAGTACATACAAACTTTTTTTTTTATAAAGTTTTCACACAAACTCAAGATTTTCAAAGACAAATGTTCATATGTTCAATCACAGGGAAAACTCATAAACATTTTTAAATATTTACGTAAAACTGTTTCTTCCAATGTACTGTATAATAATTCATAAGTTAACTCGGCGATTATATAAAGTAAACAGACGAAAAAGTAATGTTTCTCTTTTCCATGAACTGTTTAAAGAATTGTAAACATCGTATTTTCGTTGGCGATGGGAGTACGGCCCACGAGGAACTAGTTCGCGGCAACAAGAGCCAGAGCGTAGCTACATCGTCCCACTGACCCGGCAGGCAGTTCTCCACTCCACCGAGGCGCACTGCATACTGATGGTTCAGCGCCAGCCACCCAGCACCCAGCCAAACACAGCGGGAGGAGGAGGAGGAAGGGTTTGAGGGGGAGAGGAGGAAAGGAAGAGAGATTTAGGAGGAGGCTGGAGGAGGAGGGAGGAGGAGGAGAAAAGAGAGCAAGAGGTGGAAAGAAGATAAAAGGAAGAGAGAGATTTAAGAGGAGTTTGGATGAGGAGAATGAAGAAGAGGATAAAGAAGAAGAATAGAAGAAGTGGAGAAGAACGAGAAAATAGAGGATTGAAAAGAACAGAGGAAAAGGAAGCGAATGGTGAAAGAGGAAATTGGAAGAGAAAGGAGAACAAGGGAAGATAAAAGAAGATAATAGGGAAGATTAAGACTTGGTAATGAGAGGGGACATAGGAAATACGAGAAGGAGAAAGAGAGAGACGTGGTAAAAAGGAGATAAGATGAAAAATAAAGAAAGGAGAATAAGAGGAAATAAAAAAAAGATAATAAACGGAGGGAAGACGAGAAAGAGAAGAAGATGGAAGAGTGAGACAGAAACAGAATACTAAATAATGGAAGGAATAAAAGAGAAAATAAGACGAAACTAAGAAAAGTGAAACAAATAACGAAGATACATAATGGAGAAACACAAGACTACCAAATGTAAAGAAGACGAAGAACAACCTGGAAAAAAATAACACATTTGAGATAAGTGGAAAGAGAAGAACAGATAAGAACAAAAAGAAACAAAAGGGAGAGAAATTGGAAACTGGGAGAACCTAGACAGGAAGACATCAACATAAGAACACAAGAAAAAAAGGAGTCTGCAATAGGCCGGTTGGCCTGTGCATGGCAGCTCCTGTCGAGAGTTACTACCACTCTCTATCATCCATGAATCTATCTAGCCTCCTTTCGAAACTTTCCAGCGTTCCAGCACTTACTACAAAGTTGCTAAGCTTGTTCCACTCGTCCACCACCCTATTTGTGAACCAGTTTCTTCCTATCTCTCTCCTAAACCTAAACTTATCCAACTTGAATCCGTTGCTCCGAGTCCTATCCTGCTCGTCTATTATAAGAACTTTATCTATATCCCCTTTATTGATTCCTTTCACCCATTTAAATACTTCTATCATATCTCCCCGCACTCTTCGTCTTTCTAGGGAATTGAATCGGCTGCTTGTGCAATTAACCAGTCCGTTCACCTATATTTATTATTTGGGTTTTAAGTAACGAAACCCAAACGGTAGTTCCTTGTTTTATTATAAAAGGGTTGTATATATAATCCCTGAGTGTAGATCGACCGTAAGTCTCACTGTATAGGAGTGAATGAGAAAGGGACGGCGTTTATGTATTATAAACGTTAGGTCACGTCCTTACGATATAAGTTGATGTGAGCGACTGAAGAGTGAGGGCCTCGCTGTGCGGGCTTACAGAAATGCTGACTATGGGTCTCGCCCTCTTGGGAGAGTTGCCCGCTCATGTGTCCAACTCATGTCTTACTCATAGACAGTGGAAAGTTACAGGGTGGTGAATCTGAATATAATATCAGATGTATTGACCCATTTATATAATATGTTCTGTTGATGAGACAGGGGCCCATTACAGAGTGCAAGTTAAGTTTCTTTAACCTATCCTGATATGGAAGGTTTCTAAGTCCCGGAATCATTTTTGGCATTCTTCGCTGCACCGACTCTATTGAATTTATATCCATTCTATAATAAGGGCACCAGAACTGAACCGCATAATCGAGTTGCGGCCTGACTAGCGCAAGATATAGTTGCAATAAGACCTCTGCACTCTTGTTACTTACACTTCTAGATATAAAACCCAATGCTCTGTTTGCCTTATTTCGAACATTAACGCACTGTTTTCTAGGCCGTAGGTCCGGGCTTACAAGTACCCCTAGGTCTCTTTCACAAGTCGACTTCTCTAGGTTGATGTTGTTAAGGCTGTATACATTATCAGTATTTGTTCTTCCAATATTAAGTATGCTGCACTTGCTGGTGTTGAATTTCATTTGCCAGTTTTCAGACCACCCCTGCAGTGTATTTAGATCCTCCTGTAATGCATTTGCATCCTGCCCTGAAATAATCTGCCGCCCTATTTTGGTGTCATCCACAAACTTGCTTGTGTCACTGCTGATCCCAGTATCTAGATCGTTTATGTAGATTATGAACAAGAGTGGGCCTAGTACTGACCCCTGAGGAACCCCACTAGTTACACCGCCCCACTCAGATTTAACACCATCTACGCTGACCCTCTGCGTTCTATCGGTGAGCCATGATTTTATCCAATTTAAAACTTTCCCCTCGATACCATGAGCCTTAATTTTTCTCAGAAGCCTCTGATGCGGTACTCGGTCAAATGCTTTGCTAAAGTCTAAGTAAATAACATCGTGATTTTCGTCATTATCTACTACCTCGAAGACTTTCCTAAAAACGTCAGCAGATTTGTTAGACAAGATTTTCCCTTTGTAAACCCATGTTGAGAGTCGTAGATTAATTTGCTTTTCTCTAGATGCGATCGGATGCTATCTGCTATAATTGATTCAAGAAATTTCCCCACTACTGACGTCAAACTGATCCGCCGGTAATTTGACGCTGATGCTCTGTCTCCCTTTTTTAATATGGGTACTACATTTGCCTGTTTCCACAAGTCAGGCACAACTCCGGTGTCTAATGATTTTGTAAATAAGTTTACGAGGGTCCACTAATCTGTTCCCTACACTCTTTCAAGACTCGAGGGAAAATTTCATCCGGCCCTGGGGATTTTGTTTTCTTTAGTTTATTTATCTTCTTAAGAACATCCTCTTTTCTGATAGTGATATTCTTTAATTTCTCTTCTTCCTTTCCCTTAAATATCAGTTCCACCTCTGGAATTTCATGGCAAATTTCTTCTGTGAAAACTGATAAGAAGTAGCTGTTCAATACCTTGCATATTTCTTCACTGTCATTTATCACTTCTCCCCTCCCTGACTTTAAAGGCCCAACTTTGTCCTTGACCTTTGTCCTATATACCTGGAAAAATCCCTTGGGATTCGCCTTGGATTCTCTTGTCTATTTTGATTTCATAGTCTCTCTTTGCTTTCCTTACATTTTTCTTAACATTCCTAGATAGTTCGTTGTACCTATTTCTGAGCTGCTCCTCCCCTCCCTTTAATTTCTTATATATTCCTTTCTTTATTCCTATGTCATGTTTAAGTTTTCTGGTCATCCACCTTGGCTCATTCTTATTTGACCTAATTTTTCTGTATGGTATATTTTGTTCTTGTGCTTTATGTAGTATACTAGTGAATATATTATAGTCATGATCAATTGTCATCTATGACCTCACCCCTTCCTACTGGGGACTGACGTGACTGTTCCCAGGTGACTTCACCTAGGTACCTTCTTAACCCTTGATAATCCGCCAACCGAAAGTTTGGGACTCTGACCATATTGTCATTGTTTTTCGTTTCCCAATTTAGGGTGAACCTGATTTCTCTGTGATCACTGTCACCTAGTTCTTCCCCTACTGTGATATCTCTGATATTTTCTTTATTTGTAAATACTAGGTCTAATATATTGTCACCTCTAGTAGGTTCTGTAATTAGTTGTTTCAAAAAATTGTCCTGTACTGCGACTAGGAAGTCTTCAGATTCATAGTCACCTACAATGTTGTCCCAGTCAATATTTCTGAAGTTGAAATCCCCCATAATGCACAGGTTGTTATATTTTGCTGCCCTACTCATCTCCTGCCATATGGGCTGAGCTGCTTCTTTGCCAAGACTTGGGGGCCTGTAAATCACTCCCATAATTAGTTTTTCTCTTCCTTCCGTGATTTCTACCCATACAGACTCGGTGCCTATTTCACCCTTTATTGAATTATTAATACAACATTTTAATGTATCCTTGACGAAGAGTGCGACCCCTCCCCCCAAGTCCTTGTGAAAGAGGTTGTACCCTTCTATGTGGTACTCTACTTGACGTAGAATGGAGGGAGGAAGAGAGAAGAATGATGATGAGTTTAGGAGAAGGAGATGATGAGAGAGGGGAAACCGGATGAGGGGAAGGGGATATAGATAAAGTTCTTATAATATCCGAGCAGGATAGGACTCGGAGCAACGGATTCAAGTTGGATAAGTTTAGGTTTAGGAGGGAGATAGGAAGAAACTGGTTCACAAATAGGGTGGTGGACGAGTGGAACAAGCTTAGCAACTTTGTAGTTAGTGCGGGAACTCTGGAAAGTTTCAAAAGGAGGCTAGATAGATTCATGGCTGATAGAGAGTGGTAGTAACTCTCGACAGGAGCTGCCATGCGCAGGCCAACCGGCCTATTGCAGACGCCTTATTTTCTTATGTTACGGAGAAGGATAGAGAGGAGAGAAGGACGAGGAGTATGGGACGTAGTTACAGAAAGTGTTATATCCCGGGACAATGTGGTGGGGATGGGGACGTCTGGGATGGTATCATACTGGATAGAGAGAGAGAGAGAGAGGGAGAGCTTCTGTAACTGTTCATACGACAGTGTTTTGAAGCATCATCTTACTGGACCACTATAGAGTACTAGGTTACGGATCTGTAGTTGTTACTTATTGTTGTTCTTACCGTCATAACAAAGGGCCTAACAAGATTGTACTGAGTAGAGTCAACCTCAGGGCTACCAGGAACTATAAGCACAGAGTCTGTTCTTTTCTGTGCAATGGTTTCTCAATATGTAAGAAGTTTTTTATTTTTCCCTCTGAGCTAAAAATGACGGCGTTCAATTGGAGGCCACGGGAGGAACAGACAAAAGTTCTTCTTACAAAACACAATAATACGTGAAAGGAATTTTTTTCACAGAAGTTACCAACAATGTTTGCCACTGACGTATTCTTAAGGTAGGAATATAGATAATACTGTCGGAGGTGAGGTGATGTGAAGTGAGGTCGGAGGTGAGGTGAGGGGTTGGAGGAGGGGGAAACCCGGCACAAGAGATCCAGCATACAAACTACGTCTGGATAAATAAAAATAAAAAAATTCCTTAGGGGACATCTTTCTGCTCCCACCACTTACTGAGGAACAGAGTAGGATTGTGTTCGTATACTGTATATATGCTTGGTGAAACTGAGTAACTATTGTTGTTTTATATATCTTACTACTTCAACATCCAGGGGTCTTAAGCTATCACCCTACTCAACACAACACAGTTTACTAAGTCACCTACAACACATCAAAAGGTCAGTCTACACACAATACCGTTTAAAAATCAATACAGGTAAAGGGATGATGCTGCAACATACCTGAGAGCTACCAAGGCCCTCACCTCTAACTAACCTGACAGAGGAGGGAGGAGGAGGGGGGGGGGTTGTAGGAGGAGGAGGAGGAGGAGGGGGGTTGTAGGAGGAGGAGGAGGAGGGGGGTTGTAGGAGGAGGAGTGAGGAGGAGGAGGAGGAGGGCGGTGGAGGAGAAAACCGTAAACTGACACAAAATGATAAAACACGGATAAACGCTAACACTTGAGTTTCTTGAATCAATGAGACGACACAAGGTAAAGTTGCAGGGAATGACAAAACTGTGGATTTAAAGGGGATTTTACTTTCGTTTCTTCCTACACTTCCTTTAATTATTATTCTTTCCTGTCTCATTATAACGTCCTTGATCCATCCTTAACAAAGAAACTAGATAGATATTATACTAGCAAATATTAAGTCTCTTTCTTAAAATCACTTCTTTAACTGCTGAACGGTTAGGTTAGGTTAGGTTACTCCTGAGTTTTCAGCTTTCCCAGTGAGTGGAAATATCTCTAAACAAATTTTTGACCTAACGTTAAATGGGAAAGGGCGTCAAACATATCGTTAAAACTAATTATCTTTAAGTGAATTAACCTGTCGATATTCCAATAATTACAGCAGGTAACACAAGTATTGCCCAACAATGAACTAAAGTCTTCAAAACGACGTAGATATATTATTGATCTTCTGGTGGAATTCAGACACGAGAGTTTAGAATTTTGTCGGAAAATATGCGTCACATAATCAAATTTTCTTTGTGATTGAATTTGACCTATAATCAAATTCCCTCACCGGGTTAATCCCTCTCCGCCAAAAATAACATTTTGATGGAATTTTCCTGAATAGTCCTCGTGCTCCTACCTGGTGGGTCATTACTTCTGTGTGTGTGTATGTATGTATGTAAGCTTCTGTATTGTTTTTCTGTTTGTTTGTCTCGTTTGTTCAGCTTTTCTTTCCTTTTATTACGTCTGATTTTTCTTGTTATTATCGATTTGGTTTTCTTTTGCTCAACAAGTGTCAAGCATTTTATTTTTATTTTTCATTTTATTTTTCATTTTAGCTGACAGTTTTTTCCCTCTGGCTGAAGGATTTTACACGAACCACCCACGACTATATATCAACTTGTTATACATTTATGTTTTGGTCATGAATGATAAATCTTGTGTGTCGACCTTGATTAAAATTCTACAGAAATATTGTGCCGAAATCTTGATGATATTTTACATTTTTTCTTTATTTTTTATTTTTTTTATGATTTTTTCTTCATAATTTCCATCCAATTTCTAACTCGGGTTGATCCTTGCGTTTAAAGTTAGATTTTTTTGTTTCAATTAAAAAAAAAGGGAATTATTTTACTCACTGAATTCGTCCTCTCTCTCTCTCTCTCTCTCTCTGTTTCTCCTTCTATCATTCTCTATTTCTCTATCACCTCCTCTCTCCGTTTTCTCCCTCTCCTTGTCCAAATGAAATTTTCATTTTCATTTTTTATATCAAATCAACTGAATCTATTTATGGACGACCTTCCACCACGTCGACCTCCATCATGTCTCTTCCTACCTTTCCCTCCCTCTCTGGCCTCCCTCTCTTCCTTCCCTTCCCTTCTCCCTCTCTGTCCTCTTCTTCCTTCCTTGTCTAACCTATCTTCCCTTCTCTTCCATCTTTCTCTCCGCTTCTCCCTCCCTCTTTCCTTCCCTTTCTCCTTCCCTGTCCTCCCTACCTTTCCCCTCACTGCTTCCACTTTCTCCCCCTCCTCTCCCACCACCACACAAACCAACCTGTCAGTATTGGGCAAAATAAATCGATGGCAGGATGACCAGGAACCACTGAATGTCTGTCGGAGGAGGAGAGAAAACAGGAGATAAGAGACTGACTATGGGAAAAGCCTCGGGGGACAGGCGGTGGCTCCTTCAGGATAAAACACGTTCTGTGAATAACCTAGAAGACATCCTTTGAGTCCTGTGAGTCCTTCGGTGACACTCAGGAGATGGAAGTCACGCGGCGTATAGGGTGGAAGGACAAGCGAAGAATACCGTCGTGGTTGCTATAGTAATGGTGGTAGTAATGTTTGGAGTACATCTATAATTATATATTTTATGTATATTGTACCTACTACTACTTCTACTACTACTACTTCTACTACTACTACTACTACTTCTACTTCTACTACTACTACTACGGTGGCCTCCAGCCTCCCCCAATAGCCACACCTTCGCCACCATTTATTTACCTTAATATTAAATATCCTAATACATAAGAAGCTATCCTATCTGTGTTAAATTAGTTGAGCCGCAGATCTATGCGCCATTCAGTGACTGTAGCCTCATAGTCATTATCTGCAGCAGTTGTCGGAGTAGGGGCAGAAGCTCTCGTTCTCAGGTCCGATCTCAGGGATGGTACGCATCAGGTAGTTCCAGCGATGCTTGACTCCATGGGTGAATGCTGCAAAGGCCGCATGTGGCTCTGTGTTAGCAATCTCAGACCGAGCTTGGATTTCACTAACCCACTCATTCACCTCTCCCGCCACGTACTCGGTCTTGAAGTCCGTAGTGCCAATTACTGCGCCTAGATGTCTTTGACCGTCCTTAGTTATTTTGACCTCACTTCCGCCAAAAACCTCCTTTGCCCGTTCATAATGTTCTGGCTTCACGATGAGGAAGGACTTGCTGGCGTTTGGGTGGTACCCTATTTGTGGGCCTCCTGATGTTACCAAGTCCCACCACTTTTTGATGCACTCCACTTCTCCTGCTCCTGTAAGGTCATCAGCATATGCCACTTGTTTGACCCCAGTTGTTTCAAATTTTATTTCTTGTTGGAGCACTGATAGGCCGATTGCATACATTGCCATTGCAACGGGGTTCCCCTGTGTTGTTCCCTTGGTCGACTGTAAGAAGGTATCGCCTCTTAGAGCCTTGTTGTTTACTATGTAGAGATCTGATGGATTCCTTATACGAGTTTTCAACATACATTGCAAAGCTTGGACACTTGATCTTGATGTTGCAGTGCGGCCTTGCGGTTAAGTATGTTGAATGCGTTTGAAGCATCCACCAGGAGAACGGCCTCACAATCACGCTGCTCAAATATCAATCTCATGGCGTGAATGGCGGCCTCCCCGCCAGACTGGTGGCCAGCACACACTTGTAGGTTCCCTGCTGCTGCCCTGACATCATCCTTTACCACCTCCATTATGCACTTTCCGATGATCCACCTCAGCACTTCCCCCACCCCTATAGGCCTACATCCTGGATTCTTATCCAAGGGAATGAGACGGCAGGCCGTCAGAGCACGGAGGTGCTGGCCGCACGAGGATGCCAGCTTTCTTGCAAGGACGGCAATGGCAGTGCAGAGATCGCTTGCTACGGGGCCAAATTTGTTTGTGCTGAGGATGACTCTCCAACCGTTTGCATCCAGACCTGAAGGGTCGGCTCCTCCTCTAGTCTTCAGTGCCTTTTTCCACACCATCTCTCCTGTAATTTTCTCGAATTGGACAGCATTTGGTGGGGTATAGTCGCCCTCGAACCTGATGCCTTCTTCATCTGCAGGGGGATGTTTTTCTTTCAGTAGTTTTAATGCGTCTGTTTTTTGGCATAACCCCACCGGAGGATTCCTCTGTGAGAGATCTTACCGCCAGAGACACTTTTCCCACACGCATTTTGTTTCCAAATTTTCTTGCCACGTCATCGGTGTTTTGCTTTCCGTCACCCGTAATTTTTAGTCTCTCCTGCAGTGTTCTTGCTTCACATAGGAGATCATCAAGGGCTCCATTCCGTCACATTGTCAATCTTCTCTTCATTGCTGCCATATTTTCTTTGTGCTTAGCCTTTGTGTGTGTCCTCTGACAAAATAGATGCGGTATTATTGCCAGTATTTGAAGAGCTAGAGGGGCGAGGAAGCGGTCCTAAGTGTAATTAGTCATGAAGCGAGTCATCTCCCGAATCATTTCTTTGGTGGCCGCACACTTGGGTGGTTCAAATAGGTTAGCGGTCGACCACCTGACAATTTCTGAGTAGGTTTCTTTGACCCATTTGTCTGCATTTTCCATCGACATGCCATTCCACTGAGGTGGCTGTCTCTACTACTACTACCACTGGTACATAACAAGACAACATGACTATAAATATTACTTCTTAAGCCAGAAGAAACACACACACACACACACACACACACAGGACAGATCCATAAGCAGCTTTCATATATCTAAGTTAAATAAAGAAGCTGGTGAGTGGTAAAAAAAAATAATAATTTGAAGCCATGCAAGTAATTTATATTTACATTTTCTTCTTTCATTTATATTTCTTTCATGTTCAGTTTTGCTTTTGGCCATTCTATAATTTTCTACAATCTGGGCCTCCTCCTCCTCCTCCATGGTTGGACGTTTCTTAGGTAATAACACAAATATATTCATTTTTTTAGATACTGGTAACGTTTCCTTTGTAGTACTAATTGTTACTAAATGACTCGTACAGATCAAAGTTTGCTACAAGTTACCGCCACACACACACACACACACACATTATGGACACTGTATTGCACTGTATTGTTAGTGAAGGCTTATACAAGGTCCCCCCCCCCCCCCAACATGACCCCACCAATTGGCACTCCTAACCTGTCACCCCCACCTGCCCCCCACCTACCCTTCCCCCTGCTCCCCACTTACCCTCCCCCATACTACACTGTTTTATATACGTATTATTATATTGGTTTACTGACAGGATTAAATATATTACTATTATATAAACTTATTAGTCTACCAAATAATTAATTACCTTTATTTATATTACCACTTCAGAATCACTCTTAACCTGATTACTGAGCTCTTTATTTTATTTTTTTCTAAGAATCTTTCAATCTGACTTAAGAGGAAAGTCAGAGTATAGAAATTATTAAATATACTGTGTGTGTAAGGGGTCGGTCCTCTCTTAAGCTATATGAGAGTGGACGGCGCCCTAGGGAGATGGTCCGGCCGGGGAGATGAGATGAGTGATGAAGGGAGAGAGTAGCGGGAGGGGGGGAGGGAGAGGGGGAGGGGAAGGGGAGGGGGTATATTAACAATAGTATTACAGGAAAGGAAAGCGTGAAATGGTCAGGTTAGGTTAGATTAGGTCAGGTCAGGTTAGGTTAGGTTGGGTCTCAAGTGTAGTTGGAGTTAGGGAGATCCTGATAATGAAGTAGCAATTTTATATTGAGAGAGAGAGAGAGAGAGAGAGAGAGATATTGATTGATTGATTGACGGAGCCCTGCAACAGCACAAAGGTCATCAAGGTCATTGATTTCCGCTAGATAAAAATGTACACGCACGCACGCACACACACACACACTGTTACGACCGTGTCGTATTTTTCATTTTTTTTTATATATAACATGCTCCCATGTTGTTCCATGTTATTCCTGTAATGATGTGTTAAATTTACAATTATATATTCTAGTCGCCTTACCCTGTGCTGTTAAGGTTTTAGCTGTCATTATTTGTTCAAGCCCATCTTATTTCTTTATTTAGTATTGTAACAGGCATTCTCTGTTCTCGAACGACCATCTGCATCGTTAAGTGACCCACCGGCTGGTTTTTGGCGGGAATTGGCCTTATATATAGGACCCACCAGCAGACTGCTGTGAGAAAACGCACGTCGCAATTACTTACGACGGCGCCTCGCCAGACTTACTGTCGCCACACACGCCACTTTCACTTTGACGTGGATATCTCGTCTCTGTTGAATTGACTTGCTTGTTTCTGTGTTTTTTGCTCACAATTATTAGTGCCCTCACCGATCCCCCCAGTATTAACGAACCCTGCGGGAACTGTCACTGTCGTTAGGTCAGGCCACCACCCTACGACCCCCGTTGGCGGGGGGGGGGGGGGGGGGGGTTGGCTACGGCACTGGTCCTGGGGCAACGAGGAACTAGGTAGGTATAGTGAGCCTTCATTGTCAATTTATTGATTTAAGACAAGCGAGAGAGAAGTAACCAATGGAAGAAAAATGCCACAAGAGGCTTCGGAAGGAAGACGACTTCTCCGACATGGCCAATATGTCCCCAGCAATCCACCCCGTGGCAGAACCACCCACCGTCGCGATTCCGACTGTGATGAAGTACAAGATTCCCAAGGAAACCGAGTTCGACCATGCATAAGAGGTAGTAGTAGCACTGGAACTGGAATACAAGAACATCAAGTTCAGTGTGAAGTCCAATCTAGTTGGAGACTTGATACTTTCCCCCCAAGACCACAACACAGCCAAGATCCTCAGCGAGGTCAGCAATCTCAACGGGAAGGCGATCAAGATAATACCACTAGATCCCGAGGAGAAAACAACCAGAATGGTCGTACTACGCTATCCTCTGGAACTACCTGTAGAAGTCGTCACAAAACATTCAAAAGTGACCAAGGCAGGGCGCTGTGTTACAAGTCGGGACAAAACACAGACCAGGCAAGTGCTAGTGGACATCAAGGGGACAGTCTCAGAGGAGGTAGACCTAGACAACTGGGGGACTTACAAGTTGCGTCCTTTTGTCCCAGAACCACTACGATGCTACAAATGTCAGAAATTTGGACATCACCAATCCAGGTGCCACAAAAACGTGAGATGTGGCATTTGCAGCCAAAGCCACATGACAGAAATGTGTATTCAGAAACACAAGGACGGAACCATCACGACAGCCAAGTGCCCAAATTGTGGAAAGAAACATCACGCTTGGAGCACATCATGCCCAGAGAGGAGAGAGCGAATGAAAGTTGCAATGGCAAAAGTTCAAAACAGAACAGAAGCACCTCAGAGCACATTCGTGTGGGGTCAACAGCGACAGAATATAGTCAACCCAACACCCACTCCGCCCCAACTGTCAGAGGATTCCTTCCCTGCACTTCCTTCACCAGGCTACAGGACAAAATTGAAGACACCAGTACAAAATCAGTCCATGCAGAAAACCATGACAAACCAGTGGACTCCTCAACCGCAGCTCCAGAGCTGTGTAGCAGTAAAAGGACAGAACACTCCAGTATTGGTGGAGAACACCATATTGCCTGGGACACTGCAACCCCTTCAGGGGACCACCCAACTGAATACACCCCAGCCTGCCAATCTACAGGCGGCATTCACCGAAGAACAAATAAAACAGATGATCACTATTATGATAGTGACTTTCTCTACGATAATGCAGAAACAAGATACCAGCACCGAAAATATAATAAACGCAGTTATGACACAGCTCACAGAAAAGATGCAGGAAGACCAGACCCCCAAAACTCCACAACTACAAGTGGAACAGACGACGCCCTTGAGACACATATCAGACAAGAGGAAGAACTTGCCATCCAAGAGATCACTCAAAACCGTGAGACCTCGAGCCCTTTGCAACAGATTACGAGGAATAGAACAACAAGCACAGACCGTCAGCAAACACACGATCACAGACAAGAGCGACAGCACCCTCAAGAGAGAAGAAAAAACTCCCGAGATTCCATCTCCTGCTCCTCCCTCAGAGCAGGTGCCCAAGAAACGGCCACCATTCCTAACGGACGAGGAGGAGAGCGACTCAACCATGAACGCCGAGAGCAACTACAGCACCAGCGACGAGGAGACCATGATAGAATAGCCCCACCTCCTTGTAATCTCAAGATAACACAGTGGAATGTACAAGGCCGGTCCAACAAACGGCATACTGTACAAGCAGCAGCCTTAGCTAAAAATATTGATGTCTTCATTCTACAAGAAACCCTGATGTCCAAAGATCAACAATTCCGCTTGCCTGGATACCAACAGTACTCTGTACCAAAGGGGCCCAACTCCCATGGCAGCATGATTCTCGTCAGGGCGACCATCCCCAGTTCAGAAGTAGAACCAGTTCACTGTGGAGATGGAGTAGAGGCACAAGCTGTTCGGATACACCTGGCAAACGACAGTCTTGTAGTATACAATATCTATAAACTGCCTACCAAACGTCCAGAAGCCGGTGAACTACTGACACAAGCAACACAGGAAATTGTGCTCATTGCTGGGGACTTCAATGCCCACCATCCAACGATCAATTCGACCACAAGAATGAACCTGGATGGTCGTCACCTAGTGGAACTGCTGACAGATGTTCCAGAAATAACGCTCATTAATACTGGGGAACCAACACACATACGGGGAGGAACACTGGACCTCACATTCATCTCCACTGAGCTCGTTCCAGTGGCTCAGTGGGAAGTGGATGAACTGACCAGTGACCACTTTGCAACGACAACTACTTTGAGAATGAAACTACTCCCTCCTCCCCCACGTCCGCCACCCAGATGGAATACCAAGAAAGCAAATTGGAAATTATATCAAGATGAACTCCAAAAATGGTTTTCGAACTATGAACCAGCAGAAGATATTGACCAACTAAACCAGGACCTTACTGGTGCCATACAACACGCAGCAGAGAAAGCAATACCAAAAACAAACCCTACAAATAGACACCACAAAGACTACTGGTTCTACAATGACGAGGTCAGAGAACAGAATCACAGATTCAACACATTCAGAAGACATCTCCGACAATACCCTTCCCCTGAGGGAGTGAAACTCTTGAGAGCTGCTGTCCAACATGCTCGTCAAATTACTCAGAAAATTAGGGAAGACAAATGGCTCGAGTGGTGTGCGACCTTTAATGCACACACCAGCCTGAGTGAACTCTGGAGAAAACTCAGGATAGCAACAGGAAAACTGCCCAGAGCTTCAGCCCACCACAGGAAGCAAATCGCTTGGCAGAGCACTTTGCAGAACGCTCGTCATCAGCTCAACAACCTCCTGAAATAAGACTTCATCTTCAGCAAGTACAAATGGAGAGAGCAGTAGTTGTCAGACATGCAATTGAGCAAGCTGACACTACAGACTGTCTGTTTACTATAGACGAAATCAGAAGGGCCAGGAAAACAAGCAAAGACACCGCTCCTGGCAGTGATGGTATGACCTATTCATTGCTCACCAATGCAGGACTTGCTGGTGAACTTGCTCTCCTAACAGTTATCAACGCATCATGGTCAGCAGGCAAACTCCCATCAGCTTGGAAAAGAGCAAACATTGTTCCTATTCCCAAACCCAATGATCCCCCGAATTTCAGACCAATATCACTAACAGCATGCATCGGCAAAACCGCCGAAAGGATGGTCCTTACACGACTCCTCTGGAAAATTGGCCCACTTCACCACAATATCTTTGGATTCACCAAAGGTGTCAGCACTGCACTCAGTTTGGCCACTCCTGGGATCGATTGGTCAAAATATGGCAATCGTAGTATTCCTTGATCTAGAGAAAGCATTTGAGCTGGCAAATGCACAGGCCATTGTAACCACTCTGGCCCGGAAAGGCGTCACAGGATACCTACTGGCTTGGATTGCTGACTATCTCCAAAACAGAACAGCAAGAGTTACTTGTCAAGGACAAGTCTAAGGTCAGCAAAGACTGGAAAATGGCACACCACAAGGAGGAGTTCTTAGTCCAACTCTCTTCAACATCCTCATGGAAGACTTGTGTCGGCTCCCCTTTCAGGAGGGTACCAGACTGCTGTTCTATGCTGACGACTTAGCACTGATAGTAAAAGGCAGAAACCAAATTAGCAAAGTCCAAAGAGCACTAGACCTCATCAGTGAAGAATGTATGAGGCTCGGGCTCAAGATATCAATCCCCAAATCGAAAGCCATGAGGTTTGGACACAATGAGCCGGTGACACAACTTCAAATACAAGGTATTGCCCTACAATGGGTCAATGTATACAAATACCTGGGCATCTGGGTTGACAAACGCCTCAAATTTGACACTGAGATAAACTATCTAAGAGACCGAATAGGCAAGAGAGTCAACCTGATGAGAGCCATGACAGGACCCAAGGTGGGTGCGGGACATGTAGTCCTAAGAACGCTATATATACACACCATTCGATCATTAACAGACTATGCGACACCGGCTCTTAACACACTGTCTGAGGGGCAGTGGGCGAAATTAGAAGTTGCCCAGAATAACGCTATGAGAGCCATTGTCAAGGCACCTATGTGGACAAAAATTGAAAACTTACACATGGAGACAGGTCTCGCATCTCTCCAAACCAGAGCGGAACGATTAACAGCGTGCTTTGCAACAAAACTAATTACTAGGGCTCGGGAGGGTGACATCAAGAATGGACTCTTACGAACACTGAACCTTAACAGAGATGTCTTTAACAAAAAAAAAATGGCTATTGTGCGCAGGTGACGCTGTAAATCGACTGAAATTGAAAGAGACAATCCTCAGCAAAGGACCTGATACAATGAGTCCAGACTATAGCACCCCAGCACCGTGGGAGTCCCCGCCAGCAATCTTCAACATTCTACAAACTGGGACAAGAAAGGCTGACTGTAACCCACATGAGCTCCGACAGATAGCAGAGAGAAACATGAAGGCACTAACACCTCACAATAGTACAGTGTATTACACAGACGGTTCTGCAGAGACCACTAGTACGAAGGCAGGAGCAGCCTTCACTATAGGAGGAGGTAACACGTCCCTTTGGAGAACCTCAGATGGATGCTCTACTTTGCAAGTTGAGCTAGCTGCCATACTTGGAGCCCTAAGACACGCTTCCATAAATAGTCAACAAGGCATTGTAATACACACTGACTCACGATGTGCTATTGAAGCGCTACAATGCAGAGAGCCGAGAGACAACATTCATCTCATAACATCCGTTATTGGACTACTGCAAGGTTTAAAACTACAAGATCGGCAAGTTATCATTAACTGGCTGCCCAGTCATATCGGAATCCCAGGGAATGAACGAGCTGATGCTGCTGCCAAGGCTGCGTTAGAACAGCGAAACATTGAGATGAACATCCCGCCCAGTCAGGAGCAGATAAAGAAGACCACAATAACACGAACCGCCCAGTGGAAAATAGAGAAACATAGAAGATTAACACCAGTATCACGATCGGCCAGGTGGTACTATCTGGTCACGAATTATGAGACCACCACTCATGAAGGATATAACAAGAAGGGAAGAAGCCAACTTCCACCGACTGAGACTGGGATACCCATGCATTTGGGAAATACTTGTATCGGCACAAGCAGAGCAGCGCATGTGCAAGACCTGCGACAGCGGAGCAGAAAACATACTGCAGCACTACCTCATAGAGTGCCCTGGAACACAATTAGCTAGGAGAAACATACAACCACCTATCACAGCAGAGAATGTTGCCAGAAAGCTAACCACCAACTACTCTCAAGAAACCCTACAGTTTCTTACCGAGCATCCTCCCTCCCCCCCACATCAGTGGTGGAGATGTGCATTTAACCAAAAAGACGCTGGTGTTTTATCCCAGCAGTGGGTGGACCAGCATTTTAGCTTAAGGTCCACGTAGGTAATATTCCTACGCATCAATTAAAAAAAAATAATATATATATATATTAATAATAATAAGACTGAGTTAGTTCAGTCGTCTTGTCATACAGTTCACATCCTTTGAGTGACACTCGTCACTTGTTACTTATTCTTAATTTATTTGTGGTGTTCCTGTCGCCACCAATGTGGTATATCTATGTGAGTACCTATTTATGTCTCTATTTATGTCCATCAGTATTTGCTTAGTTACATTTAAGTAATTCAGTGTTGTTTCACGTTAGCTAATTTCAGTGTTAGTTTTTATGTTTATGCAGTGTTAACGTAATCCAATGCTTTATTTTTATCTTTTGATGTTTCGATGTTTAGTATCATTTGTGTCTTAAAAGTTTCGATGGTGAATCAATTTGTTGTGACAGCCGACGAGGCTCTTTATTGTGTTAATATTTAATTAGTTAAATTCTTAAAGGTTTACTTTATTTATTTTTATTCTTTTAATTTACTTCACTTTTTTGTTTGGTTACGCCTAGAACCTGGATATTTAAGTAAATTAAGAGACGGCGTAGCAGCACACACACACACAGATAATAAACAAATGTATAAGAGACAGTGAACAAAGACAGCATATAAGGAGAGTAAGGTGAAGATCTGCATTGTTTATGAGATCAGATCCTACCAGGGAGTGTATAGGAGGGTTGGATCCTATGTCTCTGTGATACCAATACTCCTTATGACAAGAGACTGGACAAAAAAAAATATGAATAAATAATTGAAGGGACTCAAACCAACATGGCCTCACGTATTTCATGAATAAATGAAAAGAAAACGTAAAGAGAAGAAGCATAACTGATAACAATGTAAATAAGGAACATGCGTGTCTAAAGCATAGGTAATAAATATGTGGACGTAGAACGAAAACAGAGAAAGGGATAATTGACCTTAACTGATGAATAATAATTATGTAGATGAAAAACGAATGTGGCAATAATATAGATAATTAACAATGCAGAAGGAAGGTGAGAAGGGACTAGTGAGAAACAAAGAGAATGGCGAAGGTAAAGGAAAACAACACGGGGAAGAGAAGTCCCACTTTCCAGGAAATCTTTAAGGCATGGCCAGATACTTTCCTTTTTTTTCCCAGGAGAAGTTGTGAAGGTTTATGAATAGTTCGGAAGGAATTGATGGGTACAGAGGAAGCGACGGTCGTGCTGGGAGAAAAAAAAACCCAGAAGGTTGAAAATGGATGGGTAAATAGTAAGGAAAAAAATGTGTGTTCGAGAAATAGTTGAAGGGCTGGGGAAAGCTGGAGAGGGCTGGGGAAAGCTGGAGAGGGCTGGGGAAAGCTGGAGAGGGCTGGGGAAAGCTGGAGAGGGCTGAGGAAAGCTGGAGAGGGCTGAGGAAAGCTGGAGAGGGCTGGGGAAAGCTGGAGAGGGCTGGGGAAAGCAGGAGGGGGCTGGGGAAAGCTGGGGAAAGCTGGAGAGGGCTGGGGGAAAGCAGGAGAGGGCTGGAGAAAGCTGGAGAGGGCTGGGGAAAGCTGAAGAGGGCTGGGAGAGATTTAATATATAATCAAACATTTACATTCATATAAAACTAAAAATGAATAAACATACAATTCTGACGACGGTGTTTAGGATATAACAACATATAACAAACCTACATATAACTTCAATATGCCACTCCATAAATTTCGATAGTTACAATTGCCTCGTGACATTCTGCCTCGCCAACACGATAAAAATACTTTGAGAATCTATAGATCAATACATTACCTACACGAGCAACAAACGCCTCCGAATGGTTTAGGTTGGATAGTCACACATTCACATTTCTCTATTTTTACGATGCCTCTACGCAATAAAACCCATTTAGTTTCATTTATCTGTAGTAAAATAATCAAAACAAATACTCGGATATTTGGTAATGGATTTGTGTGTATTGATGCTGGTAATCAACTCGCCTGGAGGTTAATTTGTCACCTGTCGTGTTTTTGATCGTCCAGGTGATGCACAACGCCTGGCAGGTAACGATAACACCTTTAAGACGGATCATCACCTGTTTTGGTAGAGCCTTGAATAGAACAAGATGGGGGACGCTGGGGTAGAATAAATTAAAATATAAAGAATGGAAGAGAAGAATGAAAGAAAGAAGAAAAATTTAATGAAGGAATTAAAAACAAATAAATAAAAACAAAGAGAAATAGACTTTCAAATAATACAGAAAAAAAGAAACAAAATTATTGAAAAAAAGTAAAGAATTAAATAAAAAAGGAAGGAAAGAACCACCATCTTCACCACGTCTCAGAAAACCTTTAGGCAAACTGTCAAAACATATAAAATTTTACATCCATTACCTGTCAAGTCTTACCTGTACCTGTTTAGGGGGAAAAGGTGTCCCAGATATCTATATATTTCACTTATTTACATCAGATTTTTATAGACTGAAATAAGCCAATAACTGACTTATTCACTGAGAGAAAAATATCCTCTTCTCTCTCACCTGTCGTGTTCTTGATAAGTTACCTCCAATCATACCTTCATTACCATCTACTGCCTCTCCCAAATCGTGTAGTAAGAATTTGTCACAAGTCATGAACGAACCTTTTTTTTTGGGGGGGGGGGGGTAAATTAAAGAAACTTGTATAGATATTTCGTGGGGAGAGAGAGAGGGGGGGGGGGGGGACAACCCTCATCAGAGTGGTACAACCTCCAGCTGTCAGTAATGATGTATGAATCTGCCACCGTCCCATAGATGTGTGGCAGCTACGAATGACATGTCTCATGGTATTAACGATATCTATCTATCTTTCTATCGATCTGTCTGTCTGTCTGTCTAACTATCCGGCTGTCTATCTGTCTGTATATTTATTTATCTTTTTGTGTGTATCTGTCTCTTTGACCGATTTAGCAATGTACGATCGTGGTAGGTGAGGTGTTTGGGCCACTACACCTCGCTAACAATTCGGTCGTAACAATTGTTTTACGAATCCCTTAACGAAACTGATTACGAGATTCACTAACAAGTCCAGAGGGAGTCATTAGTTCACCGTCTCGTTACCCGTTTTCTTTCTCAGCGTAATGTTTGAATACTGTAATGGCCCTTAGGGAGAAATACACCCAAGAATTCTAACTTTGCCATCTCTTTTTTTTTAAATCCTTCTTAACAGGATACAAGAGTTCACTGAGATGATATTTTCACACCCTCGTCTCTTGTGAAATGTAGAAAATATGAAGGAAAAATTATAACAAGGAAAATATTTATATCCACACAAAACAGAATAAAACACAATTAATTTTCTTATTTTACTTTACGTTACAATAAAACAAAAACACGCCATTTGTTTGTATGGGTAAAACATGGAAGTTATACAAAAAATCAAACGAAGGTAGAATTATAAAACTTAATGTGTAAATATCTAAAGGTAAAGACGTAACTTCCAATATATTTTACTTTAAACGTCCAGGTAAAAAAACAACAATAAAACGGCAAATTGGATGTATTTCTCAACCTGGGAATACTGGAGAGAAAAGAAAAAGACCATACCAGGTGTAAAATATGACTCGCCCAGAAAGAATAAAAACACACCCACCTCAAAGTTGCTTTTTTTTAGATAAATCTCAAGAAAATGGTAAAAAAAAACAGATTATTTTTCCCATCCTGGATCTTGTGACGCACATAAGGGAAATATCACCTCCCCGTCTTTCTGTTTTAGCGAGTTTCGAAGAACCCTGGATGTAGTTTAGGTCCCCATATCGCTGCCTGATGAGTTTGAGACACAATTTCGATTAAAAAAAGGTCCTCCAGATGTCGTTCATGTGTTTGTATGATAGTGAGGAAGTGAGCAAGTTCCTGTTCCTTACACTTCACTCTGAAGACTAGAGAAGATATATTGTAGTGAATCTTATCTCTTTCTCTCACTCTCTCTCTTTCTCTCACTCTTACATAGCTCTTATCTCTTAATTATCTCTCTTTTCGTTATTGCTTCCATATATTCTCTCCCTGTATTGCTTATTCTCCCCCACCCCTCTATCTCAAATTAACTCAATGCAATATTCAAGTGAGTGTCCTTATCGACCCCAGACACAAAGGCAACATTGTTTACATTACAGAGAATAATATGCGTAGACATGGACAGCAGTAAAGGGAAGGGAGAACACTGTTTTTTTGTGTGTGTGTTTTTTTAGCATTGATTAGTTAGTGTGTGTGTGTGTGTGTTAAAAAAAGAGAGAGAGAAAGAGAAATAATGGGACAAAAAAGGAAGAGAAAGAAAGAGAGGCAGAGATAAGTCACCCCTCTACTGTAAATTCAAGACACGTTTTCTCTCATTCTGATCTATTCCACGAAGGAAGAAAACGGGTAAATCTTCCTCTTTCTATCCATAACAATAATAAAAACCAACTGCTATTCTTAGGACATTTTCATTCTTAAGTAAAATATCACATTAATACGAAGATAAACATTGATATCTAGTACACATTAAAAAAAATACAAAATACGACATACTGTACCGAAGTAATATGAATGACTGATCCATGTATAAATATATTTCATAATTATCAAATCACACAACTTACCTGTATAGAGAAACCTTCACCATTCGTATTTTTTCTGGTTTCGGAAGCGATTAAACATGAAGTCCTACACTGTACACCATATAGCCAGTTCTCGGAAAATACCACAAAATATATGATTAACTATCAATATTTGTTTTGTAAGCTGATGACCCAAATCTAACGTAACCCAAGCTTAATTTAACTAAATATAACTCTAACTTAACCTAATTTAACCTACTTCCCTAACCTAACTTATATTACCGTAACATAAAATAAAGAACAAGAGAGAAAGAGAGACGCCAAATAAAGAATAGAAACAGAAAGAGACGCCAAATACATATTATCACGTAAAACAGAAACGCCAAATATAAAATTAGTTTTTTTTTGTTTTTTTTTTGTATTCTCGAGTTGTGATTTTCTTTATTTTTATCTGGATATTCATATATTTAAATATTTTTATTCATAAACTTTTTTCTTTGTACTCAGGCACGCACTTCTCTCTCTCTCTCTCTCTCTCTCTCAAGCCATGGAGGGGTGAAGGTCATTATTATTATATCCCTTCGTTTATTCCTTCCTCTCTCCTCTGTACATTAAATTTTCCCTTTCTCTCATACCTGTTTCTCTTCCCTCTCTCTCTCTTCTCCTCCTTTCCTAGCTGTCTCCTAATTACCAAAGGCTCAGAGAGGCTTCAGATAGTCTCCTCCAAGTCTCCCTAATTTGTGATACTAAATACTCTTGACACTTCCTCTCTTTCTCTTTCCTTTTCTGAATAAATACTGAAGTAAGGTTTTAATTTTGTGCTTATTCTTACGAGCAAGGTACTCAAGGGCTTAAATTACTGTACTCTAAGGGTAAAATAGTTGTAATTAGTTGATTAAATGATTGTACTTAACAAACTATTGTATACTGTACTCCATCGAAACATCTCCCCCCCCCCCCCCCCTCCTTAACCAATCTACACATCCACCTCCTCCCTCAACCAACCCACCACCCAGCCCACTTGTTCAACCCTATCAGCGTCAACCACAACCTACTTAGGGACTAGACCTACTATGGGCTGGATCAAAGGGTCTCTGGCACACAGCTTGACTCCGGCCACAAGGGATACAACAACTCCCTTCCTTAATCTCTTCATCCTTATTCTCTTGATTATCTCCTCCTCTCTCTCTCTCTCTGATGCAGCAGTAGTGTGAGGCAGTTGTAGTGTGAGGCAGTAGTAATATGAGGCAGCAGTAGTGTGAGGCACTTTTAGCGTGGGGCAGCAGCAGTAGAGTGAGGCAGCAGCAGTAGAGTGAGGCAGCAGCAGTAGTGTGAGGCAGCAGCAGTAGTGTGAGGCAGCAGCAGTAGTGTGAGGCAGCAATAGTAGTGTGAGGCAGCAGTAGTAGTGTGAGGCAGCAGTAGTAGTATGAGGCAGCAGTAGTGTGAGGCAGCCTAGAAGTGACTCCTGCGTGGTAGGTTGACCGATGGATCGATTTTCAATTTTAGTACTCCACTGAGGTAGGTGAGTATAGCCTCCTGCCCCCCCCCCCCCTCTCTATCTCCCTCACTCTGCCTCTTTCAATTTTTCACCCACCTCCCTCCATCCTTTTTTCTCTTTTTCTTATAATATATTTTTTTCCAGCATTCGTTTTTCCAGCCCTCTCCTTTCTCTGTTTCCATATTAATTTTCTCTTCCTCGCTTTTTCTTTCCTCCTCCAAACTCTCTCCTACCTCTCTTCCTTTCACCATATCTTCTTCTCTTCTCCAAACGAAAATTATAGTGAAAACAATGCACGTCTTCGTAATTTCAAATAATATTTCGAACTTTATCACTCTGAAGTTCTTATCTTATGGCTCAGGGCTGCTATAATCCTGATAACTGAGAGACTCGTATTTCACACCTTATCATCGACCTTCAGAGGCCAAGAAGTGAAAAGTCTGTCACATCGGAGTACGTGACAGAAATTTAATTCCCGGAGGACCGTAAATTCTCCCCCAGTTGATGTAAACAACAAAGAATCGTGTACGAAACTAGTGAAATTGCTCGTTTTGATTAAAGGTTATGTACGACACCTCGAAGAAAGGGCAAGATCGTGTGTTCGTGTGTTATCGTAGTTATCTCAGTGTGTATCGTCGTGTGTGAGGCACGTTATTGGTACGGCAATTGGAAAGACATAATGCCTTTCTTATTGGCGACGGG
This sequence comes from Homarus gammarus, assembly GCA_958450375.1. Lineage (NCBI taxonomy): Eukaryota > Metazoa > Arthropoda > Malacostraca > Decapoda > Nephropidae > Homarus > Homarus gammarus. The sequence goes on along the minus strand of CAUDMG010000395.1, from coordinate 292,628 downwards.
ATATGTAACTCTGTAGTGATTTTCGTTGCAGCAGAAGGATCGATGAGAATATGGATATGTGGAATAAAGGTCCCCTCCGAAAGACACAGAGCCGGCAGTCTAGGTTGGGATCGAGCCCTGGTTTCCCAGTGTGAGAGTTGAGTATAGTTGCCACCATAATGTCACCACACCCTCAGAAGAGAGATTCGCTCTTGGTAGTCATATTATTTATGTAACAACCACTTTTCTTTCTTTCACAGAGTTGTTGTGACCACGACCATCCTTCCTCGGGGTGATATAGTGTGATGGCATCCACACTGGCCCAAGACATGACAGGTGACCCCAAGGCTTCCTCTACCACGAGGGCAAGGTGAGCACTACTTATTATGACATGATGGACGAGTATCTTTATTAATCTATGGTGTTAACTAAAAACATTAGTATCGTGGTTGTTCCTGTTGGGAATGATTAAGGAAATGGTCACCACCTTATTTTTGTATTTGAGGGAACAAAATCTTTTTGGATATGTTTGTTGTAATTCAAAGACATTTATCTAATACAAATTTTCATTTAGATATCATAGAGTCGATTTTATCTCTACGATTGACTGCCTTTCCCAAGCCCATTTTCCATTAGTTTTCTTCCCAAAGAATAAATTCGCGATAAGTAATTTCTTGCGCTCTGAAAATTCACTGGGGCGAGGCGCGTACCTTCTCCATTTCGTTTGCCGACACCCAATTTTCTTTAAGATATGTCGCAAATTTCTTACATCACATTTTTTTCATTGAAGTCACCTATAATGATCGTGAAATTATATACATATATATATTTTTTTTGCGCGTAACTTCTTTAAGTCTACAATAATTCTTTTTCCTCCTTATCAGTGTAATTCAATGTTGTTATAAGAGAATTAATAGGTACTGGTATTTTTTTTAAGTACCTGCTACCACTTCTTCCTGGTAACATTTCATGAATATAATAGTTATTTTATTTTGTTGATGTAATATTCAAGAGATTTTTTTTGTGTCTACGAAAGTATCCTTGACTGGTTGAGGTAAATTTTCACTCTACATTTGTTTTCATGTTAAGTGTCGTTGTAAAACTGAAATGAAACATAGTGAAACTGAAACTGAACTTGGCAGATTACATTCAAACCTCAACCTACATTTAAAGCTTTAGAGAAAATTTTTTCCAAAGGCTATTCATATGCTGGGTTGAGCCTTTAGGGGTGAAGCGCTGTTAAAGGGGAATGAAAAATGTTCAGTTATATTTCACTTAAGTGTAGGTTATAACTAAATGAAAGGATGTAAAGTTATTTCTATTTTGTGTGTGTGTGTGTGTTCCAAAAACATTATCGCGTCAAATTTGTAGCTCTTACGCTTTCCTGCCAAGCCTTTCATGTTTCTTCCCGAGGCTTTACTCAGCCGCGCCAACAACACATCTTATTTTCATAAGCTTACCTCTTTCCTGAAATAGTTTAAATCTTGCTGTGTATTTTGAGAACTCTTTCACCTTTAAAGGAGAGAGAGAGAGAGAGAGAGAGGGGTTGACCCATTTCAAAGAGACACAGAAAGGGGCCATGCTCTTGGGTATAAACTAACAAGACCCTTTTAGTATACTGCAGTAACCAATTACCATACAACACATGATGGCCTAACTTCCAGGACACACGTACATATATATATATATATATATATATATATATATATATATATATATATATATATATATATATATATATATATATATATATAATGATTAAATACAACTTGCATAACGAGTCACAACCATTAATTAAAGTTGTTATTTATCTTTTATTCTCACATCGTATATAAATGTTTTAACGGATGACTTAAAAAAAACACACGTTGAAGGCTCTCACCCATGAGATTAATGGTGTGTGTGTGTGTGTGTGTGTGTGTGTGGGTGGTAAAACTGGTAATTAATGTCAGGTAAAATTTCATCTAATGAACTTTAAACTAACAAGTAACGAAATATTGGTGTTTTTGAGGCATATTATAACACACACACACACACACTCCATTCTCACACTCTTGTTCTTCTCAGTACCGGGAAACACCACCCCATCATACCACAGCAACAGGATGTAAATAAACCAAGAAAAAGGCACTTAATATATTCAGGTTTATGTAAATATTAAACATACAGACATAGATGACGGCAGTGGACGGGCCTGATGTCTGATGCCTGATGTCTGAGAGAAAGAACGACTTACGAGTTGACAAGAGGTGTAAGGAATCTGTTGGTATATTAGTGATAAATGAAGGTTGAAGGATGAGGTTTGATCAGAGGATGGATGGATGGAGGGATGGATGGATGGATGGATGGATGGATGGATGGATGGATGAAGAAATTAAATATAAAGGTTTCTTTTTACTTACCGTGCTGATGATCGTTGTGTTGTCATCATATCGCTTACCTGAGGGAGAAAAAAAATATATTTAGTTAGAATCTTTTATATAAATTTCTACATTAATAAAGATAATATAAACACTACGCTTTCTAACTATATAAAAACATTGTAAAAATTGCTGTGTGCTAGTGGGAATAAAATTGTAATTGGGTGACGAGAGTTAATAATTAGTTTTCAACTATCTCGTTTCTCACCGACTATATTACAGTGAAACCTCTATTTAACGGACTACATGGGGGAAAATCCGTTATATCGAGGAACCATTAGATATGAACCCTCCATCTAACGAACTACAGAGAGATGAAAGTCCATTATATCGAGGGTCCATTAGATATAATCCCCCCCCCCCCCATGTAACAAGTCCGTTATATGGAGGTTTCATTGTATCTAGATCGGATCGACTTAAACCACAACGAGGGTATGTATATAAGTCACAAGATTCCAGCATAAACAACTATTCATCATTAAGAGTTAGTAACATAAAGAAGTATTTAGATTATTAATAAGAGAACTTAGGAATACATATTTACTATCTATCTATCTCCTTCTATCAAAAGAAAACAAAAACAAGGCAACAACAACAACAAGTTCCCACCAGTTCCCCCCAAGAGGAAGAGAACTTTACTTTCTTAACTCTCACGGACAAAAGAAAACCCTTTAAACTTTCACTAGAGAGATGATACAGCCAGGTACGAAAAGAACGTGTTTTAATCATCTGTCGATTATGGATGGAAGTGGTAGGGAAGGGGGGGGGTTGTTAAGGGGAGGGGAAGAGGTGATAGAGGTGAGGTGAGGGGAAAAGGTGAAAGAGGTGAGGTAAGGGGAGGGGAAGAGTTATAAAGAAGAGGAGGATAATGATTTATATAGAGGTTAAGCTGTATGGGAAGAGGCACTGGGGAAGGGGGGATGAACACCTGCTGAACGAACCCCTCTACCTGTAAATCTTCTAATTAACTGACGTGGGAGATAATCCAGGTGTCTCTCTCAACCTTCTCAGATTCAACAGTTTAACAACATGGTTTGTTCTCTATAGTTCATTCCAAAACACGTAAAAACCCACAAAAATACCCGGTATATTTATTAAACAGTAAACAAAGAAAGACGTGAGTTTATGTTTGTAAATTTTTGGAGCTTGCAGTTGGGTGTTGTCATAGGTTACCTGCCCTGGGAGATGGAGATGAAAGGTGAAGGTTAGATAGTGGTAGAGGGGCGAGGTGGTGTGTGTGTGTGTGGTAGAGGGGCAAGGTGGTGTGTGTGTGTGTGGTAGAGGGGCGAGGTGGTGTGTGTGTGTGGTAGAGGGGCGAGGTGGTGTGTGTGTGGTAGAGGGGCGAGGTGGTGTGTGTGTGTGGTAGAGGGGCGAGGTGGTGTGTGTGTGGTAGAGGGGCGAGGTGGTGTGTGTGTGTGTGGTAGAGGGGCGAGGTGGTGTGTGTGTGTGTGGTAGAGGGGCGAGGTGGTGTGTGTGTGTGTGGTAGAGGGGCGAGGTGGTGTGTGTGTGTGTGGTAGAGGGGCGAAGTGGTGTGTGTGTGTGTGTGGTAGAGGGGCGAGGTGGTGTGTGTGTGTGTGTGGTAGAGGGGCGAGGTGGTGTGTGTGTGGTAGAGGGGCGAGGTGGTGTGTGTGTGGTAGAGGGGTGAGGTGGTGTGTGTGTGTGGTAGAGGGGCGAGGTGGTGTGTGTGTGGTAGAGGGGCGAGGTGGTGTGTGTGTGGTAGAGGGGCGAGGTGGTGTGTGTGTGTGGTAGAGGGGCGAGGTGGTGTGTGTGTGGTAGAGGGGCGAGGTGGTGTGTGTGTGTGTGGTAGAGGGGCGAGGTGGTGTGTGTGTGTGTGGTAGAGGGGCGAGGTGGTGTGTGTGTGTGTGGTAGAGGGGCGAGGTGGTGTGTGTGTGTGTGGTAGAGGGGCGAGGTGGTGTGTGTGTGTGTGGTAGAGGGGCGAGGTGGTGTGTGTGTGTGTGTGGTAGAGGGGCGAGGTGGTGTGTGTGTGTGTGTGGTAGAGGGGCGAGGTGGTGTGTGTGTGTGTGGTAGAGGGGCGAGGTGGTGTGTGTGTGTGTGTGGTAGAGGGGCGAGGTGGTGTGTGTGTGTGTGTGTGGTAGAGGGGCGAGGTGGTGTGTGTGTGTGTGTGTGGTAGAGGGGCGAGGTGGTGTGTGTGTGTGTGTGGTAGAGGGGCGAGGTGGTGTGTGTGTGTGTGTGTGGTAGAGGGGCGAGGTGGTGTGTGTGTGTGTGGTAGAGGGGCGAGGTGGTGTGGGTGTGTGGTAGAGGGGCGAGGTGGTGTGTGTGTGTGTGGTAGAGGGGCGAGGTGGTGTGTGTGTGTGTGGTAGAGGGGCGAGGTGGTGTGTGTGTGTGTGGTAGAGGGGCGAGGTGGTGTGTGTGTGTGGTAGAGGGGCGAGGTGGTGTGTGTGTGTGTGGTAGAGGGGCGAGGTGGTGTGTGTGTGGTAGAGGGGCGAGGTGGTGTGTGTGTGGTAGAGGGGCGAGGTGGTGTGTGTGTGGTAGAGGGGCGAGGTGGTGTGTGTGTGGTAGAGGGGCGAGGTGGTGTGTGTGTGTGTGGTAGAGGGGCGAGGTGGTGTGTGTGTGTGGTAGAGGGGCGAGGTGGTGTGTGTGTGGTAGAGGGGCGAGGTGGTGTGTGTGTGTGTGGTAGAGGGGCGAGGTGGTGTGTGTGTGTGTGGTAGAGGGGCGAGGTGGTGTGTGTGTGTGTGGTAGAGGGGCGAGGTGGTGTGTGTGTGTGTGGTAGAGGGGCGAGGTGGTGTGTGTGTGTGTGTGGTAGAGGGGCGAGGTGGTGTGTGTGTGTGTGTGGTAGAGGGGCGAGGTGGTGTGTGTGTGTGTGGTAGAGGGGCGAGGTGGTGTGTGTGTGTGTGGTAGAGGGGCGAGGTGGTGTGTGTGTGTGTGTGGTAGAGGGGCGAGGTGGTGTGTGTGTGTGTGGTAGAGGGGCGAGGTGGTGTGTGTGTGTGTGTGTGGTAGAGGGGCGAGGTGGTGTGTGTGTGTGTGTGGTAGAGGGGCGAGGTGGTGTGTGTGTGTGTGGTAGAGGGGCGAGGTGGTGTGTGTGTGTGTGGTAGAGGGGCGAGGTGGTGTGTGTGTGTGTGGTAGAGGGGCGAGGTGGTGTGTGTGTGTGTGGTAGAGGGGCGAGGTGGTGTGTGTGTGTGTGGTAGAGGGGCGAGGTGGTGTGTGTGTGTGGTAGAGGGGCGAGGTGGTGTGTGTGTGGTAGAGGGGCGAGGTGGTGTGTGTGTGGTAGAGGGGTGAGGTGGTGTGTGTGTGTGGTAGAGGGTGGTGTGTGTGTGGGGTCGAGGGGTGAGGTGGTGTGTGTGTGGGTGGGTGTGGTAGAGGGGTGAGGTGGTGTGTGTGTGGGTGTGTGGTAGAGGGGTGAGGTGGTGTGTTTGTGTGGGTGTGTGGTAGAGGGGTGAGGTGGTGTGTGGGTGTGGTAGAGGGGTGGTGTGTGTGTGGGTGTGGTAGAGGGGTGAGGTGGTGTGTGTGGGTGTGGTAGAGGGGTGAGGTGGTGTGGGTGTGGTAGAGGGGTGAGGTGGTGTGTGTGTGTGGTAGAGGGGTGAGGTGGTGTGTGTGGGTGTGGTAGAGGGGTGAGGTGGTGTGTGTGGGTGTGTGGTAGAGGGGTGAGGTGGTGTGTGTGTGGGGTAGAGGGGTGAGGTGGTGTGGGTGTGTGGTAGAGGGGTGAGGTGGTGTGTGTGTGGGTGTGTGGTAGAGGGGTGAGGTGGTGTGGGTGTGTGGTAGAGGGGTGAGGTGGTGTGTGTGTGTGGTAGAGGGGTGAGGTGGTGTGTGTGTGTGGTAGAGGGGTGAGGTGGTGTGTGTGTGTGGTAGAGGGGTGAGGTGGTGTGTGTGTGTGGTAGAGGGGTGAGGTGGTGTGTGTGTGTGTGGTAGAGGGGTGAGGTGGTGTGTGTGTGTGGTAGAGGGGTGAGGTGGTGTGTGTGTGTGGTAGAGGGGTGAGGTTGTGTGTGTGGTAGAGGGGTGAGGTGGTGTGGTAGAGGGGTGAGGTGGTGTGGTAGAGGGGTGAGGTGGTGTGGTAGAGGGGTGAGGTGGTGTGGTAGAGGGGTGTGGGTGTGTGGTAGAGGGGTGAGGTGGTGTGGTAGAGGGGTGAGGTGGTGTGGTAGAGGGGTGAGGTGGTGTGGTAGAGGGGTGAGGTGGTGTGGTAGAGGGGTGAGGTGGTGGGTGTGTGGTAGAGGGGTGAGGTGGTGTGTGTGGTAGAGGGGTGAGGTGGTGGGTGTGTGGTAGAGGGTGAGGTGGTGGGTGTGTGGTAGAGGGTGAGGTGGTGGGTGTGTGGTAGAGGGTGAGGTGGTGTGTGTGTGGGTGTGGTAGAGGGGTGAGGTGGTGGGTGTGTGGGTGTGTGGTAGAGGGGTGAGGTGGTGTGGGTGTGTGGTAGAGGGGTGAGGTGGTGTGGTAGAGGGGTGAGGTGGTGTGGGTGTGTGGTAGAGGGGTGAGGTGGTGTGTGTGTGGTAGAGGGGTGAGGTGGTGTGTGTGTGGGTGTGTGGTAGAGGGGTGAGGTGGTGGTGTGTGGGTGTGTGGTAGAGGGGTGAGGTGATGTGGGTGTGTGGTAGAGGGGTGAGGTGGTGTGTGTATGTGTGTGTGTGGTAGAGGTGTGAGGTGGTGGGTGTGTGGGTGTGTGGTAGAGGGTGAGGTGCGGTGTGTATGTGTTTGTGGTAGAGGTGTGAGGTGGGGTGTGTATGTGTTTGTGGTAGAGGTGTGAGGTGGTGTGTGTATGTGTTTGTGGTAGAGGTGTGAGGTGGTGTGTGTATGTGTGTGTGTGGTAGAGGTGTGAGGTGGTGTGTGTATGTGTGTGTGTGGTAGAGGTGTGAGGTGGTGTGTGTGGTAGAGGTGTGAGGTGGTGTATGTGTGTGTGGTAGAGGTGTGAGGTGGTGTGTGTATGTGTGTGTGGTAGAGGGGTGAGGTGGTGTGTGTGTATGTGTGTGTGTGGTAGAGGTGTGAGGTGGTGTGTGTGTGTGTGTGTGGTAGAGGTGTGAGGTGGTGTGTGTGTATGTGTGTGTGGTAGAGGTGTGAGGTGGTGTGTGTGTATGTGTGTGTGGTAGAGGTGTGAGGTGGTGTGTGTGTATGTGTGTGTGGTAGAGGGGTGAGGTGGTGTGTGTGTATGTGTGTGTGGTAGAGGTGTGAGGTGGTGTGTGTGTATGTGTGTGTGGTAGAGGTGTGAGGTGGTGTGTGTTTGTGTGTGTGTGGTAGAGGTGTGAGGTGGTGTGTGTATGTGTGTGTGGTAGAGGTGTGAGGTGGTGTGTGTGTGTATGTGTGTGGTAGAGGGGTGAGGTGGTGTGTGTATGTGTGTGTGGTAGAGGGGTGAGGTGGTGTGTGTATGTGTGTGTGGTAGAGGGGTGAGGTGGTGTGTGTGTATGTGTGTGTGGTAGAGGTGTGAGGTGGTGTGTGTGTATGTGTGTGTGGTAGAGGTGTGAGGTGGTGTGTGTTTGTGGTAGAGGGTGAGGTGGTGTGTGCATGTGTGGGTGTGTGTTGGGGGGGGTGAAGCGAAGGAAGATGCTTGAAAGATGGAAAGGAGAGGTGTGGACTCAGAGAATAGAGAGGAGGTAAAGGGGAAATCTTACCTGCTAAAGGAGTGACGGGTGCTGGAGGTTTGAGGATCAGGTGTGGGTAATGGTGGTGGGTACATGGAGTGCTGGGTGCTGTTCCTTTACACGTACAGTATAGATGGTTGCCAAAATTAATAAGAACCAGGGGACGCTCAGGGCCGCGTTGAATAAGCTTGTTGACAGTGCCGGAGAAATGTTGGAGGAGGAAGGGAAGTAGTGAGGAAGGGAAGGAGGGAAGATTATCTACCTGCTACCTGGCCTCAGGTGTACACACTGTCTGTATCAAAGCTTTAATATCGAGCCTTTGAGCGCGATATGTATACATACTCCGAACAGGTACACAAACACACACACACACCCACACACACACACACCCCCCCCCACACACACACACTATGGTAAAAAACAAACTTCTTTCTTATATTTTTTTTTCTTTCTTTATTTTTTCTCCATCAAATACACTTCAATCTCTCATTCAAGTTATACCTTCAAGATCACTCTCCATTATTGTTGACTGTTGGCAACAAGTCATGATTGTGTCCTTGACCGGGAAGGTCAAAGGAGGTATTTGATCTACTGAAGCATCCCTGGGCAGGGCTCTCAGCGGCTCGTGCCAGGGTTGTTCCTTGTCCCTGAACATACATACATACACAAGAGCCTCCCCGTCAAGAGCACCACCAAGGGCTCTTACCTTCGCCCCAGCTAATTATGTTATCAGACATTAACACGGCCCCACCACCCACCTCCCTTCAACAACACAACTGTACCTGCTGGCTCCTGAGGCAGACCAGCTGTGCCTCTGGAGCCACCTGTTGCCTTTAGAATCAGCTGCTGCTTTCACAGTCAACTCTTGCCCTTAAGGTCACTTGTTCTAAGGGTTTTGCCTCTTCAGTCTGTTGCTTCCCGCGTCTGCAGTCAGTCTTATGTAAGGGTTGTATAGTTAGCCTTGGACAGTAATTTTCCTCTTAAAATATGTCGCTTTATAATGGAGAGAGAGAGAGACTTCCTCTCTACCACACATTGCATTAACTAATTCTCAAAATTAGCCAAAATCCTACAACACTTTCATCATCAAGGAAGAACACACACACGTAGATCCTCTTTACTTCACCTCTCGGACACACAGGCAACACGCACCTTCATAACGCACAAGGATGAAGCCACAGCTGTAAACACACACTGGCTTCAGCCCCCCCTAGCCCCCCCTGCCACCCCCCCCCCCAACCCCAGCCCCACAACCATGTACGGTCAGTGTCTATTTAATGTTACATCCGGTTAACGTACAGGACTTCAGGAACGCATCAGGTACATTAAGCGGATACTGACTGTGTCCCTCTGCCTACCTGATATCTTCTTAGTGTACCTGTGTGTAGGGAGGTGAGGGGAGGAGAGGAGTAGGGTAAGGGTGAGAGAGGGTGAGCAGGGTGAGGGAGAGTAAGCAAGGTGAGGGAGAGTGAGCAGGGTGAGAAAAGGGAAACCGAATCAAATATATTTACAGACAAATTCAAGAACCAGTACCTAATGTATTACTAAATACAAATTACCCCCAAACAAAAATATACAATACTGATGGTTGACCTGGTAACGAGAGACACCACTAAACATAAGTACTATCTGTGTCATGTTCTGGGGGGGGGGGGTGGGTGGATCTTTATAACGAGTAACCTTATATGTTGTCAGTTCACCTTATCTCCCTAGGCTGAGGTATGTGGGGCAAGACGAAGCATCGACTCTGGTGATAAATAACAATTCCGACAGACAGGTGAAGTATTTTGAGGTGATGGGGGGCGGAGAATTGTTGGTTTTCTTAAGATATGATAAACTTTGAGGGAAATATCGCTAATGGTATAATTAAATGAAGATTCTACTCTAATTCTGACTGTCTCAATCTTCATCCGTTTGTAAAGTACTTATAGATTCGAGAGGGAGCAGGTTAGTGGTGTTGTATTAAGGATTGTCACAGCTCTATAAACACAATTTCGCGCTGTTATATTGAACCTTGACTCCTGACGTCAAACGGCGGTGTGAACGTTTAGTCATGTTTGGTACTTGTTGTCTGGGATGGTGGAGTTAAATACACGGTTTATTTCTGAAACTCTCTTGAATGGAAAACCCCAATGAATTTAAAAGACTGGCAGCGACTTAGAGATTCACTGGTACTGTGTTTAAGGCATAATAATCCTTCCAGGGCTACCGGCCAGGTCAGAGATCCTACTTAATGAAGCTGTCAGTAGGGATGAGAATTCTCGAGGTAAAGATGTCTCTAGAATCTCAGGTTCTCTTGATAATGAGATATCTCCAGATGGTGCTGCTGAGGGATAACGATGACTACTACACCAGGGGAACATGAGCAGACAGAGAGAGTTGTCAAAGGAAGAATTCTCTCTTGTAGATTAAATTTACTTAATCTATGCTTCGTTAAGTTAGGTTCCGGCCCCATGAATTAATATGTCATACCACAATAAAGATAGTTGATATTTCTTCAGATAGAGGAGAAAGCGTCAATAATACCAAGCCATTTTGTTGATCGAGCCTTTGAATACAGAGTTAGTGAATAAAGTTTAGTTTTTTCTTAGTATTGGAGGCTAGTACGAGCTTCTTAATTTCACCCAGAGGAGCTAATTTTTACCTCCCATTCTCATTTAAGTTTTCATTAACGTGTTGTTGAATTTTTGTTTTTTGCTTATGTTTCAAAAAATAGTTCTGTGTTCTGCAGTTGTTTATTTGTTTTTGCCCGGCCTTTTTTTTTTTTATTATACCTGTGGATTTTTTTTAGTCCTTTACATTAATGAGTTTTGGTGGGGAAGTTTATTTTATTTGTCAAATGATTCACAGTTTTATTTGCGTTCTTTTGAATCTTGTTAAATGTAAGTGTTACTATTATAAGATATTCCTACTACTACTACGACTACCTTTTTTTTTTTTTTTTTTTTTTTTTTTTTTTTGCTTAATGGCCTCCAGCCTCCCCCAATAGCCACACCTTTGCCACCATTTAATTACCTTAATATTAAATATCCTAATACATAAGAAGCTATCCTATCTGTGTTAAATTAGTTGAGCCGCAGATCTGTGCGGCAAAAATGACCGTAGCCTCATAGTCAATATCTGCAGCAGTTGTCGGAGTTGGGGCAGAAGCTCTCGTTCCCCTCAGGCAGAGCAAAGCCGACTGAAGGAGAGAGAAAGACACTCGACATCTCATCCAGGCTGTAACATAACTTCTGGGCTGCTGCTTCTGTTCGGAGATCAGCTCCGCGAGTCTGGCGTAGAAACATCTTGCACTTGGGCCCATCCCACCAGAGGTTGTGAACACTAGACGAGTGAAGCTGCCTTGATCAACGTTTTGAATTCTCTCCCCATATGCCCTTCTCTTGTCGTTCTCGTTCCTCCTATGTGCAGCATCGAGAGCTAGGTTATGGTGACATGCGGCCATGGGATAAAAAATCCTGATGTCGAAGAAAGCTCGCTGTCCCCGCGTCCAGAATCCTCGAGCACTGACGTCCACACGGGCTTCGTTAGATATGTTTGAAGTCCTGTGCTGGAAGATGTCGCCATCCAATGGAAGGAGGGTCGGTTCTACCATGATGTCCCGGCAGATTTCCTTCAACATATTTGCTGTGAGATCCCTTACCTCGTCATGCCTCATGCATATGAAGCCCCCTTTCTTGCACACCATGGCGTGATCGCCATCATAGGAAGAGCCACACACGCATTGGGAGGGCAAACCTTCTACTGGTCGACCGTACCTTAGAGCAATGGCATCTGTAAATTCTTGTTTATTAAGACTGAAACCATTTGCCTTTATCGGTAACGTAGTTAACCAGTTCGAGGCGCCCACCTCCTGCGCTATAGCTACTTTTTTTTTCAAATTTTCTGGAACCTGCAGCAATAGTTGCTGCAACTTATCATTTTGGCAGTGCTGTCGATCTGTCCTAATGGACCTACGAATCTTATTTACTTCGCTGGTATCCACTTCCCCTGTTGAATTCTAGGCTATTATGTGGTCCGTGAGGGCTGCCGTGAGCTTAAGTGAATTTTGATGTTCAGTGGCAGCAATCACCTCTGGATTTGTTAGTCCCATCCCTCCCAGTCTTGGTGGAAGTGCAAGAAGTGCTCTTTCTGCTGGGGTTAAGTCAGGGTGTTTCACTAATTTGGGAATGAACTTGACACTGATAGCTTCTTCCAGAGCGTGGAGGAGGGGTGCGATATCAGGGATTGTACGCATCAGGTAGTTTCAGCGATGCTTGACTCCATGGGTGAATGCAGCAAAGGCCGCATGTGGCTCTGTGTTAGCAATCTTAGACAGAGCTTGGATTTCATTAACCCACTCATTCACCTTTCCCGCCACGTACTCGGTCTTGAAGTCCGTAGTGCCAATTACTGCGCCTAGATGTCTTTGGCCGTCCTTAGTTATTTTGACCTCACTTCCGCCAAAAACCTCCTTTGCCCGTTCATAATGTTCTGGCTTCACGATGAGGAAGGACTTGCTGGCGTTTGGGTGGTACCCTATTTGTGGACCTCGCGATGTTACCAAGTCCCACCACTTTTTGATGCCCTCCACTTTTCCTGCTCCTGTAAGGTCATCAGCATTTGCCACTTGTTTGACCCCAGTTGTTTCAAATTTTATTTCTTGTTGGAGCACTGATAGGCCGATTGCATACATTGCCATTGCAACAGGGTCCCCCTGTGTTGTTCCCTCGGTCGACTGTAAGATGGTATCACCTCTTAGAGCCTTGTTGTTTACTATGTAGAGGTCTGATGGATTCCTATACGAATTTTCAACATACATCGCAAGGCGTGGACACTTGATCTTGATGTTGTGCAGTGCAGCCTTGCGGTTAAGTATGTTGAATGCGTTTGAAGCATCCACCAGGAGAACGGCCTCACAATCGCGCTGCTCAAATATGAATCTCATGGTGTGAATGGCGGCCTCCCCGCCAGCCTGGTGGCCAGCACACACTTGTAGGTTCCCTGCTGCTGCCCTGACATCATCCTTTACCACCTCCATTATGCATTTTCCGATGATCCGCCTCAGCACTTCCCCCACCCCTATAGGTCTACATCCTGGATTCTTTTCCAGAGGAATAAGGCAGCAGGCCGTCAGGGCCTGGAGGTGATGGCAGCAAGAGGATGCAAGCTTTCTTGCAAGGGCGGCAATGGCAGTGCAGAGATCGCTTGCTACAGGGCCAAACTTCTTTGTGCTGAGGATTACTCTCCAACCGTTTGCATCCAGACCTGAAGGGCCGGCTCCTCCTCGAGTCTTCAGTGCCTTTTTCCACACCATCTCTCCTGTTATTTTCTCGAACAGGACAGCATTTGGTGGGATATAGTCACCCTGGAACCTGATGCCTTCGTCTTCGCTTGCTGGGGGATGTTTCTCTTTCAATAGTTTTAATGTCTCTCTGTTTATTGGCATCACCCCACCGGAGGATTCCTCTGTGAGAGATCTTACCGCCAGAGACACTTTTCCCACACGCATTTTGTTTCCAAATTTTCTTGCCACGTCATCGGTGTTTTGCTTTCGGTCACCCGTAATTTTTAGTCTCTCCTGCAGTGTTCTTGCTTCACATAGGAGATCATCTAGGGCCCCAGTCTGCCACATTGTCAATCTTCTCTTCATTGCTGCCACATTTTCTTTGTGCTTAGCCTTTGTGTGTGTCCTCTGACAAAATAGATGTGGTATTATTGCCAGTATTTGAAGAGCTAGGGGGGCGAGGAAGCGGTCCTGAGTGTAATCAGTCATGAAGCGAGTCATCTCCCGAATCATTTCTTTGGTGGCCGCACACTTGGGTGGTTCAAATAAGTTAGGAGGCGACCACTTGACAATTTCTGAGTAGGTTTCTTTGACCCATATGTCTGCACTTTCCATCGACCTGCCATTCCACTGAGGTGGCTGTCTCTCATTCTCCTCCTGGACACCTGCTACTTAGGGAGCAGCATTTGTTAGTACTACATTTTCGGGTTGAGTAGACTCACTGCTATTATTTCGGATATCATCGGGTAGTTGGGTCCCGGCGATATCACACTGTGGCCACCTGTGTCGGCTCCCAGCGACGTGGGTTCCGACACTGGTCTCGCTTCTTGCAATCCACACATGGTCGGTTGTTTCTCGCACAAACACAATTTGTGCAGTTTTGGTTCGGGTTAGCACAGACGCAGCAATGATTGTTGCCAGGCATAGTGAACAGCACCTTGCTCGACAGTTACGTCCGCCTCCGAACATCTGATTTAGTCCCAGGCACAAGATTATACTGGTTCTTATGAGGGAAGGGCGGAGAGGTGACAGGCTGGACTGCTGTGTCCAGGTAGTAGGGGCATACGTGCGCGCGTGGGTGTGTAGGCTAACCCCCCCCCCCCCCCCCTAATGGCGACCATCCATACATCAGAATGATACACTATGGACAAGAGTTTGTCACACCAAGCACTTGTTTATATATCCTTGGCACAAATAACCACTATTTATATGGTCTCGCTGGTGTAATATCAGTTATATATACTCACTTGGTTCGTCGAGACCCTACATGAAGTGTCCTACTATGGTGGGGAGGCGACCGCATGGGAGCACTCTCGGCCCCATAGGTGCGAGAGTCTCGAGACCACCCCTGTCAAAGTAGGCCTATCGACACTGACCTTGGCTCCGAGCCTCGCGTTATTCCACTGACCCAGCGCCGCCAGGTCACCACTCTCTTGGTGTTCGCCGGTGAACACACGGAATATATACAATTTATGCCGTATGGGATGAGAAGAAACCTTGGATGGCAATACTTAGGGTGACATCCGATATTCACCGACACATTGTTAAATTCCCGCTCCCACACAACGAGTATATCCCCACCAATAACCTTTTAGATCAGGGAGGACGTTCCACGACACCCACGCAACGCCACTACAACAACTACTACTATTATTACTACTTTTTTTTTTTTTTTTTTTTTTTTTTTTACGTGGCCTTCAGCCTCCCCAATAGCCACACCTTCGCCACCATTTATTTACCTTAATATTAAATATCCTAATACATAAGAAGCTATCCTATCTGTGTTAAATTAGTTGAGCCGCAGATCCATGCGGCATTCAGTGACTGTAGCCTCATAGTCAATATCTGCAGCAGTTGTCGGAGTAGGGGCAGAAGCTCTCGTTCCCCTGAGGCAGAGCAAAGCCGACCGAAGGAGAGAGAAGG
The DNA here is from genome assembly GCA_958450375.1 of Homarus gammarus. Classification (NCBI taxonomy): domain Eukaryota; kingdom Metazoa; phylum Arthropoda; class Malacostraca; order Decapoda; family Nephropidae; genus Homarus; species Homarus gammarus. The sequence goes on along the minus strand of CAUDMG010000395.1, from coordinate 277,521 downwards.
ACAGTCGACATCTCATCCAGGCTGTAACATAACTTCTGGGCTGCTGCTTCTGTTCGGAGATCAGCTCCGCGAGTCTGGCGTAGAAACATCTTGCACTTGGGCCCATCCCACCAGAGGTTGTCAACACTAGAGGAGTGAAGCTGCCTTGATCAACATTTTGAATTCTCTCCCCATATGCCCTTCTCTTGTCGTTCTCGTTCCTCCTATGCGCAGCATCGAGAGCTAGGTTACGGTGACAAACGGCCATGGGATCAAAAACTATTACTACTACTACTACTACTTCTACTACAACAGCATAATAATTACTTCGACGCTCAATTAATGTAAAATCAGATTACACGTTCGCTTATTAAACTAAGTCAAAAAATTTGAAACTCTTTTAAACTCTGTAACTTTTAGGAATATATTGATGAGTTTATGTTGATCTTTAAATTTAAGTTAAAAGCTTAGGAGCTGTGAGGATAATATATTATTATTATTATTATTATTATTATTGTAGTTTTGTGTGTTTGCTATTTTATTCATGTTGAAGTGTGACCATTCGACTGTAAAGGCCTTAGTGTAAGTGTGTGTGTGTGTGTGTGTGTGTGGGGTTCATCCCTCGAGGCTCAGCAGGTAATAATCCAGGTGTTTATAGAACAATAAGAGCACACTGTTACCTGCCTTGAGACGTATCACAAGACGTTACCAAAACAACGTATGGCGTAACGGTAATTAATATCAACTGAACCAAGCTACAAAACCATTCTGTAAAATAACTCGAGTATTTAACCTGGAAATAAAGTGTTTTCGACCATAAACAACTCAAGAGCCAATTACAAACGTAAAACACCGGATGGTTTAATGAATAACAGTATATCAATAATATCCTCCTTCTCCACTTACCTGGGCACATCCGTACTGACACAACCTGGAAATTGTTCATTACCTGACAAAAGATTCTTTAATTACGTGACACTCACCTCCCAGCCTTACCTGCCACGGTGCATTTGCTCGCACAGACGACCTTCTCGCCACTCCGCCAGAGGACGATCTATTTTGAGTAACCATACCGGGATTTAGGTCCATACTGGTTCAAGTTTAGGAGAGGTTAGGTTAGGGTAGCTTAGGTTGGTTTTAGGTGATTAGGTTAGGTTAGGTTTGGCGAGGTTACGGTCGTTTAGGTTAGGTTTAAGTTAGGTTAAATTAAAGTTAGGTTAGGTTATATTAGGTTAGGTTACGTTTGGTTAGGTTAGGTTAAGTTAGATCAGGTCGCCGCAGGTTAATGGAAGTAACCTTTATTCAAGCCACAAAATTAATACCAGTATGGATCCACATCACCTTTTAGATTCACACAAAATACCTGGAGAAATATTACCCACACCTTAAGCCGTGACATTATCGCAGGTGTCAGCCCAGGTGAGGTCCACATAACAAGGAACAGTACTAGAACAGGTACTTCGTGAAATCAGTTCTAAATTGTTCAGATATTCAGGTAAATTTCTTCCCTTAAGTAGTAATATGGGGAATTACTTTACCACCTTTCTGAAACTAACCTAACCTAACCTAACCACCTTTCTGAAACTGTGATTAAAGATGGTCGTCAAGATGGCTTCCAAATTACACTCGGATTCTTATTGTCAATTATGGTGAATATTGAGGTTAAGAATCATGAAGACTTTGGACGCCATTCTGCTTCTCTTTCTATATAATTAAATATGAAGGTAAATGTGATAATTTTTATCCGTATTTTTTATCCGGTTATTTTTTATCCGATTATTGTTATATATTTTCTTTATCCGGTTATTGAGAAGAAGAAGAAGGGGAGGGGGGGTGAGGAGGAGGAGGGAAGGAAGACGTGAGACCACAATTTACACCCTCCTTGATGGTCATAGTTTCCCCTCATATCCTCGATAACTTTTTCCTCCGCACCACAAAACGACTGACTTGTTGGCTCTCTCTCTCTCTCTCTCTCTCTCTCTCTCTCTCTACGTCTATTTCGTTAGGTTAAGTTAGGTTATTTAGTGTTAGGTTAGGTTTAGGTTAGGTTAAGGGCAGTTAATTGATACGTTGGTTGAGGTGAGTTCTAGCTCAGGTCAAAATTAGATTAGCGTTAAGCCTGATTAAGTTTCCATGTTCGGGTAATGGGTGACTTCCATTAATTAACTGCCTCGTTTAACTTCCAATACAGAGTGATCTAAGGTCTTTTAGCAGTCGTGACTTTTTTACGTTCAATTTCTCTCTGAATCAAAGTCACGAGAACCAAAAATTTTAATGTGGGATTTTTGAGGAGATAATAATTGGCAGACGTTTTAATTGGGTGACATTATAATTGGGGTACTTTATAATTGGGTGACCTAGTAATTGGGAGACAAGATAATTGGGTGACCAGGTAATTGGGTTTTAAAGGAGACATAATCCTGTTCAACCCTTATCCTAATTCTTGATGCTTTAATAGGATGATACTAATTGATATGGGGAGATTTTATTAATCCTCTCTCTCTCTCTCTCTCTCTCTCTCTCTCTCTCTCTCTCTCTCTCTCTTATCTAAGCCCCCCTTTCATTTCCCTTTCTTTTTCCCTTTCTCTTCCTTTCATCCCCTTCTTTTTCTTATCTCATTTTCGTAAAAAAGAAATGAGTTAAAAGGATTACCTGTTAACACGTTTATCCAGTTTGGTGTCCATCACACACACACACATACACACACACATACACACACACATACACACACATAAAAACACCGATATACACGCATAACCACACCAACCCACACCCTCTACTCGCATTGACCACCTCCATCTACCATCCACACCGACCCACACCGAACCCACACCCTCCCACCCACGCCCCCTCGTTTACCTTCTGCAGGGTTGTTTGGGATGAAACATAGAGAACTGTGTTGACAAAAGTGTGCCAGCAATTAGGTGTGTTTGATCAATGGTCTTTAATTGAGTGTTCGGGATAATTACACGTCTTTAATGTGTTTAGAGAGAGAGAGAGAGGGGGGGGGGGGGGGGGTAACCTGTAGGAGCCTGGCCCGATGGTTAAAAATAGAATAAGCTGATGCAAACGCGTGTGTGTGTTGCTCTACATCGTGGGAACAGTTACTGCTGCCATACGAGACCCTGTGTATCAACTAAGATGGATAGTGAAGCTATTAACAAGCATAAGATAATGTGAGTGAGATATGTGTGAGTGTGAGAGTATGATGTGTACATGACTGTGAGGAGATGGGGGTGTGTGTAGGAGAATCTTGTAAGTATGATGTGTAGAGGAGAGTGAGGGCAGGTGAGTGTGTGGGGGTGGTGGTTGGTGTGACAACGGGAGTATTGATCTGTGCTGGCCGGGGTGTAGAAGTTGACAAAGATTATATGCGAGACTTTGGTTCCCCAGAGGATAGACAATCGTTATTTTCTGTCACGTCTGCCACACCTGAGGATAAGCTGAGGGTGAATACGTTTACCTGTGAGATTTGGCGTGATTCTGGCACTGCCGAAGACCCACCTGTTAGAGAGAGCGAGAGAGGTGACACAACTTGCATACCGACCTTTGCCATGGTGGGTGAGGGTGCAGGGCAGAAGACAAGTTTCTGGGGGCATCAAGGCCTCTGATAATGAGGCATTGGAGAGCAAGGTGCTCCACGACCACTGTGACGACCATGATGACGACGACGTGGAGGAGGCACGTGATGACGCTCTCGACGACGACGACGACCTCTCGGTGCACAGCGGGAGGGAGAGGGTAGACCCGAGGGTGAGAGCTGAGCCCAGGGAGAGTGTCGGTGACCGCTCCTCGGGCCTGAGGGCGACGCGGCTGCTAGGAGGGGACAGCCACGGGTATGCGGGGCGGTCGGCCATCAGGGGGGCGCCAGCCCTCCTTGTTAGGGCAGGCCGGGGGGTTCAGCGTGCCCAAGAGACACCCTAAGGTGCCAACCCTGTTTATTAGGGCAGGCTGAGGGGGTCAGAGTGCCCCACGGACACCCTGAGGTAGTCAAGGTGCCATCCTTGGCACTCTAAGACATAGCGCACTAGAGGTCCTCACAATCACTCATCACTGCCTCTGCTTGGTGCTGCTACAGTCACCATGTGGGTTACACACTGTCTACTGTAGAGCCAAGTCTTATGTTTACACCTGTGAGGCAACACCTGCCGTTCACTCTCAACACCAAGAGTTTAGGTTTACCGCTGTAAGGAAATATTTCATGATGTGTACAGGCAAAATATTCTTCATAAGTTATGACACACTTCAGCAAACGTACTATTACTTTCTTATTGTCGCTCACCGTCCAGTATGTAATGTATATTATGACTGACGCGTATTTGAAGTTTATATTTTATTTATTTTTTCCTCTCGGAGTATGGTCGTGACACATCCATCAATCATACATGATGGATGAACCTTTAGCTCACCATGACATTCATACACGAGTTTCGTTTATTGCTCACTGTGTTAAATTACTTCCACATAACAGAACACGAGAGAGAGAGAGAGAGAGAGAGAGAGAGACCCTTATTTCCTGATATGTTTTTGTGTGTACGTTTTGTATGGGTAAAAGTCCGAGTATGTACAAAACCAGATTGGAGTTCTAATTTATATATACAAAGTTTATTATACATATATGGGGAGTTGTTACCTGTATAAATAACATAACAATACAACTTTCCTATATTTTCGATGGATGGAATTTGTTTTTATATCTTTTCTACGTCTGCTTGTGTTTCTTTTTTATCTCTATATATTTATTTTGTTCCCCAGACGATGTGATATTACCATTGTGTTATTGGTTTATCGTTTATTGTATTTGCTTCTTCTTTATCACGTTATGTCTCTTCCCTCATTTTGTGACTTTTTTTCATTTGTTTATTTTATTTATTTTTTTTCTTATCCTTAATTGTTAATTTTGTTTCTAGGTGGTGGTACACACACACACACACACGCACACACACACTGCAGAAATCCAAAATCGAAGATAAATTTTTAACGGCATGTACGTCTCTCTCTCTCTCTCTCTCTCTCTCTCTCTCTCTCTCTCTCTCTCTCTCTCAGCATCTAGGCATTTTCCTGTCTCGCTGTGTTTTGTAGTTGATATTGATCCCAGTGCGGCAGTGGGCTCAGTCTCTTTCGTCTTTCTCCCAGCCAGAGATCGTCCTTGTGTCGTCAACTCAATGTTAGTTATCGTCTGGCCATCTATCTATCGGCTGGCCCCTCTATCTATCGTCTGGTCCCTCTATCTATCGTCTGGGCATATCTATCACAGTGAGAATCTCTGATCAAAAAGCTCGTCCCAGGTAGCGGCTAGTGGTTCTCTTTCTTCCTCTTTGTGGTCGTGACAGGAGGGAGTAACTGTGTGTGTCTGTGTGTCGGTGGTTAATAGTCAAACACAGACCAACCACTTGCTGATAAATAATACTAATGCTTCTAATAATAACACCAATAACAATAATAACAAGAGTTAAAATATCACCTTTTAATAACAGTAATAACAATAACCCCGATTATTTGCCTTTTATCTGCAAGACACGTGAACATTCTCTCATCAGCTGGACAAGAATATAAGAAAGTCGGCCTCTTGACATACTGAATACCCTGCTGATATAGGCGTCATTGTTCCTCATCCTACAAGAAGCTTCCCATCACTTCAGTAATCAACCTTTGGTGGAGGAGGGAAGGGCAGGGAGGGGTTGGTGAGAGGGGGATGGAAGGAAGTGGGATGGGGAGAGGAAGGAGGGAGTTAGAGGGAAGGGCAGGGAGGGGTGGTGAGAGGGGGATGGAAGGAAGTGGGATGGGGAGAGGAAGGAGGGAGTTAGAGGGAAGGGTAGGGAGGGGTGGTGAGAGGGGGATGGAAGGAAGTGGGATGGGGAGAGGAAGGAGGGAGTTAGAGGGAAGGTAGGGATGTAGGAGAGAACGGGGATGATGGAAGAGGGGATGGGGAGAGAGGAAAGGAGGAGGGAGGGAGGGATGAAGGAATGGAAAGAAGAAAGGAGAGGAAGACTCAATAGAGGATCAAAGTAAGATAAATATGGTAGTTTATATTTTATTAAGGTCTTCTTTCCGTCTTATGGCTCTGTTATTGTTGACCATATTGCATAAAATTTACTTATAGTTGACTTCCCGCCCCCACCCCCCCCCCCCAACAGTTTTATAGGGCATATTGGACATTCTATAATACAGGGTGTCCATAAATAATTACCCTAAAAACACAGTATACTCTCAGGCTTTAATCAGGGTATACATATATATATATATATATATATATATATATATATATATATATATATATATATATATATATATATATATATATATATATGCAAGTAAATCACTGTAGGTGCGCGTGATCTAGGTATATGCTGATAACCACCAGGAAAGAAGAAAACACGAAGTTTCCCAAGCGCTTTCGTGTAATTCACATCTTCAGGGGTGAGTACAGACTAGATAGAGTAATGCAGAACAAGATGAATATATACAGAGGAGGGTGAGACCAGGTCCACAATGGTCAGGTAATGACCCTACTAATCTTTAAATGGCACACAACGGTTGGTGGTTGGGTCAGATGGGACAGTGACCCGCCCTCTCACCTGATCACAAATCTTCTTAATTACAAAGTTGTCCAGCTTGTACAAGCCGTTACTCAAATTCATGTTGAATGCTTCGGTATGTTTAATAAGACTAGATTCTATGATGTTCCTACTATCAATTGAATTACATGGTAATATTGAGGAGGCATTATCCCAGTCAATGCAATGCTTGTTATCCCTCAAATGAACAAACAGAGCATTGGATTCCTGGCCTGTCCTGACACTGTATTTGTGTTGTTTAATTCTAGTTACAAGATCTTTACCTGTCTGGCCTAAGTAAAACATATTACATTCCTTGCAAGGAACTTTATAAATGCAACCAATTGTGTTGTTGGGGGAGTTCTTGATTAACATTTGTTTAACAGTGCATGAGTGGTTATCAGCATATATATATATATATATATATATATATATATATATATATATATATATATATATATATATATATATATATATATATATATAATTCACGTCACATACAGGATTTTCGTGTTTATTCGGGTAAATATTTCCCTTGTGGAGGCGCTCTTTAATCTTGCAGTAGAGTGGTAAGGTATTTAATTTAAGCCTCCTTACACTCCGATCACTGGGAACTATCACCTACACAACCCGTCACTAAAACATACTGGGGCGTAAACACCTGGCGTCATTATGGGAGCTCCTTATATAGTTTTTGGTGTGTATGACAACTTATCAAACAAAACACTATATCTTGAAAGGTTCCCCATGAAAAATACACACATACAGTACATCACACACACACACACACACACACAAACACAGACCAGGTTTGATAGCAATGAGATTAAAGTTGTGATTTTATTTATAGAGGATTGAAACCAAAACTCCGCTAGACCAAGAGAGAGAGAGAGAGAGAAACATTAATGAAATTTTCTTACACTAGTACGTAAGGGGAAAAAATATCCTATGATGAAGACTTTTCCCTTAAAAACAAAAAACAAAAATTTTCTTTTAAATTCCAAGTCTGAAGATGATGACTTATTCTGTGTCCCTCGTCACCTCCTGGATTATAGAACTCGAACGTCAAAAGATGGAAGGAAAGGAAGGTAATTATCCTGTTTTCTCGCCGTAAATAACACAACGGCGCCGTCATTCTCTCCCCCCTCTCTCTCTCTCTCTCGCAGCTCAACGTTGAAAATAACTCTAATTCAAAACATCTGCCGGACACAAACTCACAGCTAGCCAAAACTTACTGTACTGTGACGTAACCTGTTGCTGTTGGAAAGGAATAGGAGTAAAGAAGAGTTATGTAGGAGAGAAGAATAAAGAAGGGAAAGGAGAAATAAAGATATGAAAGACATAGGAAAATAGAATAAAGAAACCAAAGAAGAGAAGACAAAAAAGAAGGATTAAGTCACTGGATATAAGAAGAGGTAAAAGGTTATGAAGAGGAGGGACTATAGCGTGGGTGGAGTGTGTGTGTCGGGGCCTGGTCAACCCTTGTATGGCTTCTTGTACCTGGGATAGTTCGATCACCTGCCCAGTGATTGTGTTTGTGTCATGTTATGGAAGAATAAAGAGTAGGAGAAGAGGAAGAGGAGAAGGAGGAGGAAAAGAACAAGAGGAGAAGACAGAGGACACATCTTGATTCTGAGAGAGTGAACGAGTGGAAAAGAACAACTTACTCAGTAGAAACAAAATAGAAACAAGAGCCTAGAGACACGTCAAAGGGGGAAGAGAGAGTCAGCTTGAGGCATGAGTAAGGAACTGCTTCTCACACCTGCTATTTTGGGGTGAAAAATGGCAGCCAGCGATTGCAGCAGAGTGTGTGTGTGTGTGTGTGTGTGGTGCTATCAGTTGCCGAGTGTGGGAGAGCACAACCACAACTATATCATTTACCTCTACCGGATATACTAACTTTCACCTCAGATACTAAAATCACACACACACACACAGACACACACACACACGCACGCACACAGACACAGACAGACACACACACACACATAACGAGAGGGGGGGAGGCGACCATACCAGTTCATGAGTTAGTGTTTATTAATAATGTAACTCCTCTTATTTGATTTACCTTTGATTGGTTCCTTTCGCAGAGATCAAGACCAGGGATTGAAGAAGGGAAGGAGGGTGAGAATGAAAGAGTGGAAGGGAAAGAGGGAGAGAAGGAGAGAGCGGGAGGGAAGGAAGAGTGTGAAATGGAGATTGGATTATGAAGAACCTAAGTGACATATCATAGTGAGGGAATGAAGGAGGGAAGAAGGGATTGAGGGAGAAAGTTGGAGATGTGAGGAGAGAGAGAGAGAGAGAGAGAGAGAGAGAGTTGTAGGGGTAATAAGTAGGGGAAGGGAGGGATGCTGAGGGAGAAGAGTCTTAGGGGGATTTTTTCTTTTATATTTGGAGGAGAGGGAAGTGGGAGCAGTGAATGAGGAGGGAGCCTGTGGGCGATGGTGAGGAAAGGTGAGCAGTGAGAGACGAGGTTTGGTGAGATGTAGTGATGAGAGAGAGAGAGGGGGACACACACACACACACGGAGGATGGTGAAGGCCGAGTCTATTGTGTTAGCTGGTGATAAGGAGTCAACTCTCAAGTCATTGATTTAAGTGAAGAAAGAATCTTATGAGTGTCTTCTGGAACACAAAAACATAAGAAAAGACAAAACGAAAAAAATCAGAATTCCCCCCCCCCCAAAAAAAAATCGAACGCCCCTCGGCAAAAAAAGTCTTACAAAACCAAGTTGAAAAATCGTGTCTGATTCAGTATCTTGAGAACGGGGTGGAATGGTGACCAGTGAAGAAATGAGAGGTTTAAGTTATACACCTTCAAGGAAAAACAAAACAGAGATTGAACACTGGAGAGGAGAGAATAAAAAACACAACTATCAAGACGCACTAAAGAAGAATAAACGATATGAAGATGAAAAACTACAACACTCTGGAAATAAAATCGCTTAAAACTTTCGAAGAGAAATAAAAGACAGGAGGATGATTAGGAAGAAAAGGCATCACACACGACCCAGGAGATGGTGTTAAGACGCTGGGATGGAGGAAAACCTGATATTATATGTAAGGGCGAGAGGATGATGTCTGACAGGGCAGGAAAAGGGGGGAAATACAAGACCTTGAGAGGAGAATCAAGACCCTGGAGACTTACACAGTGAATGGTTTGATGTACAGACGATCCCGGACACAGTGAGAGAGAGAGACGGGGCGGGGGGGGGGGGGTCCAGAATGTGAAAGATGTAAATAAGGTTAATGTTCTGTCAGGATTATAACATCATTCAAAAACCACATTCTACCGCTTACAACCACACTCTATGACTTACAACCACACACTATCATTTACAACACAACCAAACCAAACCGTATTCTGACAACCACAACAACAAGTATAATCATTCTTGTCTCCAACAACTCACTACTCCTGTTAATTTCCCTCACAACTATACAACTAGCATCAGCTATCACGGTGTGTACTATGACGCGAAAATTAAAGTTGGTTAAGATTTAAAGACCGTCGTATATTGTTCAATTCATAACGTGTGTCTTACCCTGTCAGTTATGGGCGTTCCTCTGACAGCTGGCGATGAGAGAGACAGACAGACGAACAAAAAACCGAAAGAGAACTAAAAGGAAATGAAGAAAAAAAACAATTGACCAAAACTAAGAACGTCTCACAAATAATAATAATAATAATAATAATAATAATAATAACGAAAGTAAGACGAACAGAATATTTTTTTTACTATTTTTTTTTCAGTCAACCAATCGTCAACAAACTAGTAAGGTGTTGGAAGCACAGAACAACTACAGGGTAATTCACAAAGATACACACACAATTATACATATATTTAGGCATGGATGGTGTGGCGAGAAACATGCATAATAATAGTGTTGTCTTCGTTTAGATATTCATGGTGATCTTACAGTATACATATGGTTTATTAACTTTAATATGTATATGTATAGAAAGGTATTTTACCCTAAACACGTACACGGAGTAATGGTGGTTCTTTAAGCTTTGTTTAGATGTGTAACTATGATAATTAACATCCGTATACATATACTAACAAAATTAACTTGCTATTAAATTAACTAAGGGTATAAATACTGTTTTTTTTCAAGACAATAGATTATGTGTGTGTGTGTGTGTGTGTGTGTGTGTGTGTGTGTGTGTGTTTCCCAAATCACTCTTCTTTTCCCTACTTAGATCCCAGTTGCTCTCTCTCTCTCTCTCTCTCTCTCTCTCTCTCTCTGCTGTACTGGGTTAAAGATAGTATCAGTCAACCATACGTCATACAGGCTGATAACAATCGTGTCCATTATGGCGGAGGGTGGGGGAGGGCGCATGATAAAATGGTACCCAGTCCCGACAGGCCACAAACTTAACCTAACCTAGCCTAACCTAACTTAACCTAACCTAACAAACTATCCCTAAACTAACTTAATCTAACCCATTCCTACTCTCATGTGTACGTTTCTGTGTGTGTGTGTGTGTTCTTCCTCATTTCGTTTATATAATGTACTGCGTGTACACAAGTCTATTTAGGTATTTGTGTTTTGAATGTTAGGAAACAAAATGGCTCATCCAATTATGATGTACGTAATTGCCTTAGTTTAATTTTGGCAGAGAGAGAGAGAGAGAGAGAGGTTAATGTGTTAGCACTGGAGTGTAGCCAAGAACTTACTCTGCTAACGAGTGTTCTGCCACAAACTAGCAACACCCGCTACTGTGTGTGTGTGTGTGTGTGTCCAAGCAGCAGGTCTATCTATCATCAGTATTCAACACGAGACCTGAATATTAATTACCCCAAAATAACAATAATCATTCACATTATTAGTGGACATAATTAATTGCTTTACAAATAACGCCATTACCTCGTGACTCAATGAAACTCTAATGTTTAATTATGATGATGATTTTAATATAGAATAAAATGGGACCTAATTTGTACAGGTAATCGACATCTCCAGTAAATATTCCAATAGAAGGTCTACAGATGGGCTGGAAGGGGCGAGAGTTTAATAAAGTCATTCAACACCAGAACGAGAGAGAGAGAGAGAGAGAGAGAGAGAGAGAGAGTATCTTAAGTGATCATATATATATAACCTAACACAAAAATATTAATCAGATTATATAAATATTTATGTTTATAATACCTGTAAATAATTTGTGCTCAAGGGACAGGTAAGTCTAATTACACCGTCGCTTGTATCGATCTAGTAAATCATTAGGGAATTTTAAAACCTGGAATATGATGTTGATATTTTTAAAGAGTTTGAGAAAATATGTTGACTCCTCTGGGTGAAAAATATTTGTATAATTTTTGGGTAAAGAAAGAAATAATATTGTATTTTAAGGCAGTGTTTTACCTCTGTTGAGAGATGTGTGGGGGTGTGTAGGTGTGTGTGTGTGTGTGTGTGTGTGTGTGCGCGTGTGTGTGTGTGTTCTAACCCCAGGTACTACTTGTTTACCTCAGCCGTGTCCCTTAATAACTAGCTTCCTTTTGATCTCTCTCTCTCTCATCTCCCTGATCGGTATATTCCAGCTTCCATTGATCTCCTCCTCCTCCTCCTTTCTCCCCTCTCTCTCTCTCTCTCTCTCTCTCTACCCTGGTAATGGATACTCAGTGGAAACCATGTTAACTCCACAGTAATTCCAGATAATCCCAAATTCTACAACACAGAACATTATCTAAAGTAACGCTGTAACAGAACGCATTACTGAGAGAGAGTGAGTATTTGGCGTTTTGTTATTATGAGTAGTCAAACACACTCCTCTGACGTCATCTCCACTTTATATGCGTAGTTCAAGGAAGGACAAATATTAAGATTGTGTCAGGGTCAGCATTACTGATAACCGCTTTTCCGTGTGTTGGAAAAGTAAGAATTTGTTCGAATATGAAAAAAAAGTTGTGTAGGTCGATGAGGAAGAGGGGGGGGGGGAAGGAGAAGGTGGAGGGGGGGGAGGAGGAGGGGGGGGGAGGGGGAGGAGGAGTGAAATTAATATGCAGGAAGAGATTTTATTTTTAATTATGTAAATTGTTATTATTGACTTCGTATATAATTGGGCATATTAACTTCCACACATTGGACTCGGAACATAACCTAACCACACACACACACACACATGACCTAGAATGAGATTGTGTACCATGAGTTGACCTAATCACACTGTCCTTTCAAAATCTCTGTGCCTGAGCTGGGTCAAAGGTTATTGAGATCTCAGTGAATAAGCTTTAGTGAGTGTGTCATTCTTGCCTCTATTGTGTTGAGTCAGAGTAGTTAGTAGCCTCTCTCTCTCTCTCTCTCTCTCTCTCTCTCTCTCTCTCTCTCTCTCTCTCTCTCTCTCTTTTCCTATTAATATACCACATCAGTCAGTTAAAATAAGATACGCCTCCATAAATGTATCCATCAGTCACCTTGTATCGATATATCAGAAGCGAGACATACTCAGGCAATATTCTGACCTCCCACACACACACGTCTCTCTCTCTCTCTCTCTCTCTCTCTCTCTCTCTCTCTCACCTTCCTCGCCAGGTGTGTGTGTGTGTGTTGGCTCTCCTGTACGCTGGAGTATTGTCAGGTGACACTCCATCAAAACTTGGTGGACGGGTGAAGAAGGGAGCCCACTGTCTATCTGTCTGTCTGTCTGTCTGTCTTTTGTCTATTTCTTTTGTTCAATAAATCCTTCAACTGAACTATCTCTCTCTTTCTTTGTCTCTCTGTCTCTTGTTCCACTTCATTGATTTTAATAAGTTCTCCTTCCACCGTTCACCGTAATCCTCTTCCACCCACCATCACCCACCCACCACCATCACCCACCCACCCACCCTCACCTCGCCCACCCTCGCCCTACATGAACTAACAAAAGACGACATATAATTTTTTATTACCTGGGAATTGATCAACATTAAGGTACAGTCTTAAGGGAATTAGGAGACCACCAGAGGGGCATTTTTTTTTTGGTCATTATCCCAAAATCAGTTTATTCTCTGCGTCATTACAGCTTCAGATATGAGGAAAATTCAATAGAAAAATCATTGAGAATCAGATTTTAGGTCGTTCAAGGGCACACAGAGCTTAATGAGAGATTAATGAACTATGGGAGATATAGTTTGGGATTTTTTTCGTGTCATATCGTTCAGTTGTTGTATTTTAAGGTGCAACTCTTCTCTCTCTCTCTCTCTCTCTCTCTCTCTCGAATGAGTTCGTAGTATTTAATAACATCGGCAATTGTCATCAGGAGGAAAAACTTTTTGTTTCTTCTGAACAAATTAATTGCACCGAGGAACCTTTGTGTTTTGTTACCGTGCTGACCTTAGGGGGGGGGGGGGGGGCAGAAATAACACTACACAGACTGACAAACTTTTGATAAAGATAATCAAATTGGTTTCCGGAATCTGTCTCTAAACTTTACTGAACTAACAATAACGTTCCCCTCTCTCTCTCTCCCTAGGACTGACACATAGCAAGTTTATCTGTCTGTTTCTCTGCTTTTACTACTACTGAGTTGGTAGCGGCGTGTGTGTGTGTGTGTGACCACATAAAGGATCTTGTTGATGCTGTTTGGTTGGGATGGTGATCAAAGCAAACACAGCTCCTCCCACTGGATACACACACACACACACAGGAGCTATTTGTGTCTGTATGTAGGAGGTGTTGATGCTGGTCTGATGATTATAGTCACAGTAATTAGTGTTGCTGATTGCGGGATCATCACCACCAGATGGGAAAAATATTGTGTGTATGTTCAAGAGACAAAGGTTTTTTGTGTGTGTGTGTGTGTGTGTGTAATGTGTGTGTGTGTGTGTGTGTACTTTGATTTTATAGATCATCAGTGTTCTTTGGTGAGCGGAATTCATCTTACGAAATCTATATATAATTTTAATACTGTGACTCAACAACACGGTAAAGGATAATAACATATCAACCTCAACTCCCTAAGGCTTAAATTATTAAACAACAAGAGGAAATACTGATGTAGAGTTACCATCAACTAAAATCAATATTTCGTTACAAATATTTTCACCCAACCAGGACGATAATTAATCCCGCCATCTTTTTTTGTCTATACGATTCAATCAACTTCATTATTGTTCTCACCAAGGAGGAAAAACCTGTGGCTAGAGGTCAAGTTTGTCGTCGTCTCTCAAAGTTGGGGATATTATGGAAGAACACTGATCAGGGGGTTTATTTTTAGTTCGTGGTGTAATTAAGCTTGTCATTTTATTTGCAGCTTTTCCCAGACAGCAGCAAACTGTTATCAAGCTTACGAGACAAAGCATCTGACTTGGAGGGGAGGGGGGGGGGGGGGTGGGATTTCTTAAGCTTGGGAGTTTTTGACCACGGGTCGTTTAACGTTGGTAGTCTAAGTGTTGGAATGTCTTTACATGCTGGGCGCTCTGACACACAGCCACACATTATATTATTAAGTGATTTACGGCGCCATGAATTACTTGAACTCTGGGAATTTGTGAAGCTGGAAACTTTGAGACTGGGAACTTCCTCCAGCGACAACAAGTTTTAGTTCAGTACTTGTGTGTGTAAGTGACCCCCCCCCCCCTCCAACATTACTTGTCTATAGCAGGGGACTTGACAAAATATATACCAGAGAGAGACACACACACACAATCGTATACATATCCAATGAATAACCTGGCAAACCAACCCATTCACACTAAGACAATGTAAACACACAGACCATCACTAGTCATCTGAATATGTATATGAAGACCGTGATTCATATACGCTACCTGACAACATATTTATGACGCCCCCTCACTGTGTAAACATCATGCGGGTACCCTCATCAACCGAACACTAGAGCGGTCATCAATCACTGGGGTGAATAATAATAGTGAGAATAACATTAATAGTTAAAAGGTGAAGAAATACATCAATGGATATGTTAATAATAGTAATGATGATAATAATGATCATAGTAATTCACACAGACACACTCAAACTTGCTGATCAAATTATTTCCCACAAAAATACAATTTACATACACACAGCCAAAGATAATAAGGGATATACCCAGAATTCCTCTTGTCAACACAGTGAAGCCTCCATATAACGGACTTTGATATAACGGACTCATCTCTTACACATAGTACGTTAGGAGGTTTCATATATAACGGACTTTGACATAACCGACTCACCTCTTACACATAGTATGTTAGAAAGAGGTTTTATATATAACGGACTTTGACATAATGGACTCGCCTCTTACATATAGTATGTTAGAAAGAGGTTTTATATATAACGGACTTCGATATAACGGACTAATCCTTCACATATATTAGTCCGCTATATGGAGGATTTACAATACATTCTATCATCGAGCTAGACACTACAGCTCTCAGGGCGACACATCCTCGGCGCTATTGATGGGATAATGCTCTTGGCTGTTGTGCTTTCATTCGTGAGGGCTTAAAGGATATCTAGAATCCTAGAAACCTCCACCATTTAGGATATTCCCGAAAAGACCAAATTTCTGATATAAATTTGGATATGGTGTCATGATATTTGGAAATTCAAGCGAGGAAGGCGCGCGTTTAGTCGGAAATTATTTAATCCAAGAGGCACTGACACGCAACATTTCAGCTCCGTGGTTATAAAGGGATTCTTGTGAGGTCATAGTTCACGTTGACCTGACTGTAGGAGCCAAGAATTATCAAAAGCAGGGTAAAAGACATGTGTAGGATTTCTTAATGTATTGGGAACTGGGGGAAGGTTTTGGGCGTGTGGCGACTACCTTAGTTAATCTTGACGTTAGCGTAGGACCCGAGGCTGATATTCAAAGCTGAGTTGGAGGTGGAAAGTTATGAGAGAGAGAGAGAGAGAGCAAATGAAAGATAGGAATGAAGATAAAGGTGAAACAAAATGCGAAAGATAATAAAAAAGAGAAAGTGAGAATATCGCAGCGAGTTTGTCTAGGGCGTAAATAAATACACAAACAAGAATAACAAACAAGGAAATTTTTAAAACAAGAAAAAAGATAAATTAAAATAGAGAGAAAAAAAAACTTGAAATATTAAAATAAAACAAAGAATTTGTTTGTCTTTTAGATGAACGTAAGACAACACACATACAGTATAAAACACCAGCGGCCTTTCATGTAGTACAGGTAAAAAACGAAGAAGAAAAATTACATGAAGATGACGAGGAATAGGAAGGGGGGAGAGGAAGGAACACACGATGAAAGGGAGGAAGGGAGTGTGAACAAGGGAGACTAAGAAATATGAAGTGTGAGATGCATTAAATGTGAGAAGAGATTATTTTGATGAATGTAAGATGCTAAGAGAATAATGATAATTCAGTAATAATATTAATATAATCCACACCCAGACGAGGATAATTCTCATAAGGTTGAAATAACAGTTAAAGAATATTGTAGAATCTTCTTTAGTGGGTTCCTCGTAAGAATGTTTGTCGTAGCACAAATAAGAAGGTTTGTACAGCATCTGGGCAACATTCTTAACACTCATTCACCTTAAAGTAAAAAAAAAAATCAACGCTTTACTTTAAAATTCTCAAATCTAATTAAACCTAAATGAAAGAGATTTTGTAATTAACCAAGAAAGTAAGAATTTCAATTTGGCCAGAATTTGTCAGAAAAAATAAGTCAGGGTATGTTTTTAATGTTATCTGACGGAAACAAAAATATGACTGCCGTTAATTAATGTCTCGACTAAAGACTACGAACAGAGGGAATGGAATGAATTTTATTTTTAACCGAACTCTAAAAAAAAAAAATAACATCTTAGTGTCAGTAAGAGAAATAAAATAGCGAAATGCCATATAAAAATAAAATAGCGAGATGCCATATAAAAATAAAATAGCGAGATGCCATATAATGCTTATGTTTATGATGACTTACAGCACTTTACAGCATCGATAGCAAAGACGAAACCCTTATATAACCTTACAGCATTCTACAGCATATTACCATATCCACAGAAACGACAAATCCACCTATACATATACACATTCATCCACCTATATATATACACATTCATCCACCTATATATATACACATTCATCCACCTATATATATACACATTCATCCACCTATATATATACACATTCATCCACCTATATATATACACATTCATCCACCTATATATATACACATTCATCCACCTATATATATACACATTCATCCACCTATATATATACACATTCATCCACCTATATATATACACATTCATCCACCTATATATATACACATTCATCCGCCTATATATATACACATTCATCCACCTATATATACACATTCATCCACCTATATGTACACATTCATCCACCTATATATATACACATTCATTCACCTATACATACACATAGAGAGAGAGAGAGAATGGTAAAGAGGAAGAGAGAAAAATACGAGGATTACGGAATGGAAGAAAGAAAGGTTGAGAGAAAGAACGAAAGAAAAAATAAATAAAGAAAGAAAGAAAAAGAAAATAGCCACCTAACCCCATATAAAATGAATTGACAGGAATTCCCATTGTCGATAAACGTCAGCTTGGGTTGACTCGTTTCCACTGCGTCATATACATAGGTCGACGGTTGTGTAGTGTATGTAACGACGCATCGAATATCCGTCAGTAAACCGAATATCATAACGTGAATGAGTTTTATTGAAGAATTTGATAGAATAAATGCCACTGTCGGATATCATGTGTCTGTCTGTCTGTCTGTGGTGGATATTATACCAGTCAGATTAACAGATAAAAAAAAAACAGTGGGCAAATATAATGGATAAAGCCACAAAAACGAATTAGACAGTAAAACAGACATAGAGACAGATGAGACAGAATGAAGGGAGTCGGGTTCCATTCCCTTAACAGCCCCTTACCAGCATCACGTTCCTCACTTCTTTTCCGTCTCGTCCCACAAGAGAGGAATACTACCTTTTCCACTCTCCACCTCTCTCTTTCTCTCTCTTCCTCCCCCTCTTCCTTCTCTCTGCTTCTTCTCTTATTTATTACTGAGAATTTCTTCGACATTTTCCTTCGTTAAGCTGAAGTATACATCCACATTTATCCTTTTCTTCCCTGAGTCTCTTTTCTGTTTCTTTCCCTTGCTATGTCTCTCTTTTTTTCCCAGCCCATGTGTCTCTGTCTATGTTCACTCTCTTTGTACCTAAATTTCATCCCGGTGAACAGATGGTTGACTGCCACTCCCATATGTGGTAGCTAGAGCATAAGTCAGTCAGTCTTTGATCTTCAGGTGAGGAGACAGTATCATATCGGTCGCCTACTTTACCTAAGTCACTATAGGTCAGGTGAAGTCTTTAGTGTCATCCGTGACAGTGAGTTGAAAGAGATTCCTTTACCGTGTATTTGTGTTCAGGTGTTTGAAATAATTAGATGAATAAATGGATAACTATTTTCATTCAGGTTAATTTTTTTATATTTGTTACACCTGAAGAGACGAATATAAAGAGAGGGTTAACTATCTTCATGTGTTCGTCTGTACATCATTCCGTCCGTCGGGGATATGTTAAGTAGAATAAACAGTCTTAAAAAATTCTAACCCAAAACTAGAGTATGGATATATAACTTACAGACCATCAGATTAGTTATATAATCAGTTGTTGTTGTTGTGTGGGGGAGAGTTACAGACCTCCTGAACTTGACTACGTAGTGTGGGGAAAGATTTATCCACAGGTAATAACTATCTTTGGTTTTTTTTCAATCTTTACCATATCTCACTTTTTCTGCTAACAATTATATCCTGTTTACCTTTCGTAGACACAAAGGCCACCTGGCGCATTAACACACACCGGGGTGACGTCTGACTCACCCTGACTCACACAAAGAGAGAGAGAGAGAGAGAGAGACCGACTGACCAACTTAAAAATATGTTTAGAATTACTTTGTTAATTACTTTTTTCAATACACATGTTCAATATGTTTATTTACATATTTATAACGGCATCTATTACTCCATGAACACACACACACACCCACATAGGTATATATGTACTGTACATACCAACAAAAGACTTCCTTCCTGGTGTGTCGTGGATAGCGTGAGGACCTGTCAGGTAGGAGACTTTTTGAAAGGGAGAGGCGGAAAGAAGCCGCATATAGCAGCCAGTGAGGTGTGTATGGTGCGTGCTGACAGCCGGGAGGTACTGAGCAGAGAGAGAGAAGGGGGGGGGGGGGGGAGGGAGGGAAGGAGGGAAAGAAAGGAGGAAGGGAGAGAAGTAGGTGTTGAGGGTGTTGACAGTGCCAGGGCTTAGAGAATGAAGGTGCCAGATGAAGTAGGAGGGGGAACAAGTGGTGGTGGTGGTCGAGGCAGGTCCTGTGGTGATGTGAATGAGATGTAATACCAAGCGAACGAGACTCTCTCTCTCTCTCTCTCTCATGTACATTTTTCCAGAAGTTTATTTAACCTTTGGTTCAGAAAGTGAGGTGAAATTATATCCCTTAGACCCCTGTGTCATCCTTGGCAAACAGACCATTCCCAAGGTCCTGTTGAAATTGGAGCAAAAAAAAAAAATCCCGGTAAGAGGTAGGTTAGGTTAGGTTAGGTCAGGTTAAAAGGGAAGAGAGAATCCACATTGAAAAAATTGTGCATGTTTGTGTGAACCTAACCCACGCTTAATGCTCACCCCACTATGCTTAATGCTCACCCCACTATGCTTAATCTTCACCCCACTATGCTTAATGATCACCCCACTATGCTTAATGATCACCCCACTATGCTTAATGCTCACCCCACTATGCTTAATGATCACCCCACTAACCTAACCTAACCAAACCTAACAACTAAACTTAACTTATCCTACTTGTAACCAAACCTAACCTAACCTACTAGTAACCTTAAGCTAACCTACCCGTAACTTAACCTAACCAAACTCACGGTATTATAAATGAAAATTCGGCTCCGATTTCGTGTTTGATTTCAGAAAGGTATGATTTTTTTTGCCCCGGGTACAGAGGCAGATGACACACCATCAGATGACCCCCTAAAACATACGCACCACAGCTGTTGGGAGTTATGTTTACAAACTGGACTTTATTAATACTCAGTTACGCCAAGGTCTAGTGAGCGTATGGCCACCCTCCAAAGTGGCCATCTTACCTGTCACTAATGTTTATTCTCTTACCAACGGTGGTGTTTAGTTAATGTTTTTTTTGTTGGCTCTTTTCTGTCAGGAGGTTAAAAATAGATTATGTTTTTGCTTGGAAGAGAGAGAGAGAGAGACTCGGAATGCTGTCAGTCCGTGTTTATTGTGGTAAAACATTTTCTTGTAATTTTCACGAAGACTAGAGTGGCTTATGGTTGGTTTAGCTCATGCATTGTGTGTGTGTGTCATAAGTGATAGAGACTGACACTTTTACTCCCAACTTTAATCAAGAAACAAATACTGGTTAGTCTGGTGGTCGGGGGTGCAGAGAGCGATGAGGCATCAGAGACGAGATGGGATAAATATTTTCTCAGTTAAGTAATACAGAAATAGATTAAACTCAACACACTATTCTTCCTACGATACCCAAACAATCTATAACCCTCATGTGTCACAACAACCCAAGGGGATATTATCTATAACACCTCAGTAGACACACACAAAGAATTCCTATTCAGTCACCCAACAATCATGAGAGAATTGTGTTGAGGAAAATGAGGAAAATACTCACTGAGGCATTGAGTTTGTGTGTGCCCTTGGTATATAACACACAGCTCACGGTTCTCTGAGAAAATTTGATATGAGAGGTGGCATTCACACGACCTCATTCACTTCTAAAATGAATCCGAAAAAAAAAACCCAATTTCATTTAGGTTTATATATATACCAGTGTTACGCATATACTGTAATCGTATTGGTAACAGTGGGAGTCGAGTGGTTATAGTGGACGAAGAGATAAGAACATAAGATGGGATTAATACACAAGAATGGAAAGATAATAAGGGATAGGGAGCAAGAATGATAGGCAGACAGATACAGACGTAAACAGACACAGACAGACCTAATCTAATCTTGTACTTGTATTTCCATTTCTCATTACATCTGTACTTGTTCCCGTGCGTGTACCTCTACCTGTACTCGTATCTATACTTTTATTGATATATATATAACTATATACCTTCACCTGTATCTATACTATACTAAACCTGTACACTAAATACCTGTATGTATACCTGTATGTAGACCGTCCCTTCTCAATAATAAGCCTTGTATGTACCAGTATATACAAGGTTTCATCTGATTTAATAAAACAGTGGCTTCAGGATTATAATAAACGTTCTCAAAGATTTTCATCAAAAGAGAAATTTCAATATTACACTTTGTGGCGAGTATAAATCTTCATGGGTGAAATTACACCATAAATCAAGGTAAGGCTTTCACTCTCCCTCTCCCCCCCCCCTCCCTCCCTCACCTGTTTTGTAATGAAGACGCTCTGATAGATTCATGGTGGTGTTTGAGCTTCGGGAAAATGTCCTTGTTGCTTTCATGTGGTGAAGTTTATGTCTGTTAATGTACATGTACCTGTCATTATACCTGTACCTCCATATATACCTGTAATTATACCTTTACCTCTGTCATTATACCTGTACCTGCATCTATACCTGTATTTTAAATGTCGCTGAAATTCTCAAGTAAACTTAATTTGATTCGTCTGGTAACTGGTTATGTGACTGAGTGACTCACTTTAGCAAAGACACATTTATGATGTCCTGAATACTGATAAGATCTTTATAACTGGCCATGTAAAGAACCATATTACACACACACAGAGACACACACACAGACACACACACACACACACACACACACAGGGTATATATGACGCTGTTATTTGTATAGAACTTGTGAAAGTCTTGAACATTTCATGATTTTTTTTTTTTGAGCTTCAGCAGATTGAAATGGTTCCTGAGAACTGGAGAGTGGACTAGGGAGAGGGGTGGGAGGGGGAGTGAGTGAGAGGGGGGAGGGAGAGGGAGTGGCAGACGGAGTGGGAAGGACAAGGACAGGGAGGAGTGAGAGAGAGAGAGAGAGAGGGAGGGAGGCGATAAAAGAAAGGGTAATAAGATAAAATAAGAAAGAAAAGACATTAAATAAAGAGATTGATAAATATTAACAATAAATGATGGAGGGAGAAAAATCGGAGCTTGAAATAATTGATAAAAGAATAATATTGAAGAAGAAAAAAATATCACCAGAAGAAAATAAGAAACTGAAAATGGAATGAAAGGAGAATGAAGGCAGAGACGCAAGAGGATCGTGTTCGCAGGCTGATCCATCTTAGGGAGAAAGGAGAGTTGAATCCTTCATATAATTTTATGCCATCTCCATGTTCTTAAGTCTATTCCTCTCCTGTGTGAGTGCAAACTGGAGGACTAAGGGTGTACACACTTAGACACGTACACTACCAAGTCCTGTGTGGGTGTGGCTGTGTAGGTGTGGGTAGGAGACTGTTGGAAAGTTTAGCCATGATAGTTACAAAACATGAAAATGCTCTTCAGAATAAATATCCCTTCTTATAATGCCTGCTGGCCTATAGGAATTTATATACCCTCTTGTAAAACATATATCCCAAATGCTCATGACCTTTAAAATACAAATAGGAGATATATATGTGAGTCAAGGTGCTATTAACAAGGTCGTTAAATACTCTCTCGTCAGGTCAAAGTCAATTAGACGAGCTGTATACTCTAAAAGAGAGAGAAATTCTGAAGGGGGAGTTTTAGTAAAAAAAAATTCTACGAGTAAGAATTCATTTAACTGGTACACTTAAGCTATGGTATGAAAATTAATGTAGAATTGTTGCCAAGACTTGATATCGTAACTGGATGTGTAGTGATTTCCCCGGCGACAGGGATTGGAAATTATACATTCTCGTCTTTGAGAAACAGGACCTCCCAGAAATACCTTCACCCCCCCCCCTACCCTCCTTCTTCCCTCACCCTTCCTCCCCTCCCCTCTACCCTTCCTCCCCCACCATTCCTCCCCTCCCCCACCTCCCCTCCCCTCTCTCCCCACTGTTGAGAGGACTGGGGAATCTTAGGCCTGAAGCTATATGGATGTTATTGACACGACTTCTAAAGTGCGAAATGTTGCTTGTTAAATGTACCCATTCCTGACAAGCTGAAACCTAACCTAACCTAACCTAACTTAACTTTACTTTAGGGATATTCCTTTACTGGTATTTTTGAGGATGTGTGTGTGTGTGCGTGCGTGTGCGCGCGCTAAATTCCGTTATATCGAGGTTTCACTATATATATTATCCTATTCGTTATTAAGTTCATATTATCAGAACTAAGGACTGGTCGCCACACGTCGAGTACAGAGAAACAAGTAACAAAATAAAAATAAACGTTCTATGAAACTCGTGGAGGAGACGTACTATTCCGGAACTGTTTTTGTGATTAGTCCCTGTTGGTGTTTTTTGGAGGGGGGGGGGGGGCGGGGTGATTTATTTTCACATCATCTCTCTATATATTGTACTTATTTTTATAATTTTTTTTAATTGATATATGAAAAGTTTATTATTTATTTATCTTCTCCCTGTTATTTATTTTACTAATACTCGATTAGTTTTTCATATTCTCATTTTTCCTGTGAATGGTTTAAAGTAACACTACGCGTTTGTATTGACTGGTGACCGAGCCATTGTTATACAGTATAATTAGGTGTGACGTGTGTGTGTCTTGGAGGCTGTCATATAAAGAAGAGGGGATAAGTATCTCAAGGAACTTAAGAAGAAAATTAATGACTTCTTCCATTATCTTGAAGACAATGGGCTAATTTTAGGATCTGGTAACACTGAGGGAAACTCCTACCTCGTGGTTCTGGTAACACTGCAGGGACGTTTCATAGCTCTGGCTTTACTGATTAAGTCTCCTTGGAGTTATGGTAATACTTCGGCTAACTTTATAGAGCCTCGCAAGATACATGACTCTGGTAACACTTGAGGAGCCTCTCATAAGTCTGGGTATAATAGTCTCACCAGGGAGTGGGGGGGGAGCCTTGGCACTGAGAGAATCCCTCACTTAGACTCAAAGTAAGTCAGTAGCCGCACAGTCTGGTGTGAGATTACAAGAGTCGACCTTATTTTCCCTACCATTTAACTTTAACTGTCACGGTAAACGCTCAGTGACTCCTGGGTTCGAACGAGAGCCAGTACATCAGCACACTGACACACTAACCACTACACCACCGAAGAATTATTAGAGGAGAAACATTGAAAGATTCTGGTAACACTAGAATGGTTCCACTAGTTCTGGTAACTGTAGGATCATCGCACGGCTCCGACACTAATGAGAAGATCTCCCCAGGCATTGGTAACAGTGAGCTACCACTTCCCCAGAGAAATCAGTCAGTCATAGTTTATACGAGAGAGAGAGAGAGAGAGAGAGAGAGAGAGAGAGAGAGTATTCACACAAGGAAATATTCAAAAATATCTGAAATATTGAAAGAAAACAAAAGGCTAAAGAAAACTTGAATTGGAAATGACTTCGTGAGATGTGTGTGTGTGTGTGTGCGCGCGCGTGTTAATATACATGAATATATCCTCTTAACCATTATTTTTTCCCTTGTTCTTCCCTTCTACATAAATGACATTTCCTCCACCTTGTCCTCATTATCTTCCCCTTCCTCTAACTCTTCCTCTTCTTCACTAACCCAGAAGTAAGATTTGCCCCCAACGACGTCATCATCGTCCGCTACATATTGACAACCTGTTATCAATTGCAGGCAAATCTCTGTTTCCGGTACATGTTTTACTAAGAGTGTTGTGTACATGTTTCCGGGTTGCTGTTAGTTTGTGTCTGTTAGTGTGTGTGTGTGAGAGAGGGTGTTTTTTGTGTGTGTGTGTGTGTGTGAGAGGGTGTTTTGTGTGTGTGTGTGTGTGCGTATAAACCAGTTCCCGAGTGTTGTTGCGTTCGTCGAGGCTGGCAGGAAATTACTTAGATGTGAGTAATATTTTCAAACCAGGAGGAAAACGGAGGAGGAAACAGATTATATTTCCTTGGCAACACCTCTCTGTCCTCTCGTTACTGGGGGGGGGGGGGGGGGTCCGGAAGGGTTCACACCTGTCAGGAGAGTTGGCAGGTGTTAAGACGATCCTGTCAGATGCTGCCAGATGATGTTGTACACTGTTACGGAAGTTGGTTGATATGAGAAGAGTCAGCTACTGTCAATAGAGTCAGCCACTGCTATAAACTTAGCTTCTGTCAGTTGAGTCAGCCACTGCCAGAATAATCAGCCACTGTCAGCAAAATTAGACGAGGTTTCCCCTCTAAAGACTAAGGGAATTGGACACGGGATCCTCTTAAAGAGTGACTTGTCAGCACGAATATTATACTGCCCGTCAGCCGAAGTGTGTGTACGTGCGGGTGTGTGAGTGGGTTAGTGTGTGTACGTGCGGGTGTGTGAGTGGGATGGGGGGATGGGGTTAGGTTAGGTTATGTTAGGTTAGGTTAGGTTACGGTATATTAGGTGTTAAGTTGGGTTCCGGCTCTAAGGCTGAAATTAAATATGAATATCTCCCTTCATTTTGTTCCTTTCATATGTACATTGACCAAACAATCACTGCCAGTTTGTCAAGAGGACTGAGCATCTCTCTCTCTCTCTCTCTCTCTCTCTCTCTCTCTCTCTCATGTGCCACTCACCTCCACCCAATACTTTATCGAACATATCTCCTCTGTGTTATTGAGGGCCTAAGTTGTTAACTCATCAGACTGTGCCCAATGACCGCCTTATAAGCAATACCTCACACACACACACACAACTACTCTCATGTACACAGGACTGAGGTCGATGATTCACAGAGTGTTCACATAACTCCACTCGCCCTCTTGATTGCCTTAATGGCTTAACTCTGTTACCTAATGGACGATTAAACATGAATGCTACTCTTTGAAATCGCATCACTAAAGCATAACTTTGTTGGATAACGTTAACATCAGTCATTTGAAAAGAAGAGTAAAGTTAGTAGGTAATATTTGAGATGCGTGAAGACAAATAAAGTTAGTAGGTAATATTTGAGGTGCGTGAAGACAAATAAATAAGGTTAGTAGGTAATATTTGAGGTGCGTGAAGACAAATAAATAAAGTTAGTAGGTAATATTTGAGATGCGTGAAGACAAATAAATATAAATTCCTTGTTTACTCGTGTACCAAACAGTGTAAAGAAAGACACGTGCAAACAGGCATCAGTTGTCACATTTCGAATTATCATCACTAACATGGAACAACAAAACATACATATAACAAATAATAACACATATACTGTATAAATTTCACGGGGTCGCAGCTCTAAGTTTCCTCACTGACAATGGTGTATAGAATGTGAAGTTAGAATGCCGAGCTCTCACTCTCTCTCTCTCTCTCTCTCTCTCTCTCTCTCTCTGTGCGAGGTTTATGAGGGTGCTCGGCTAACGTATGCACCCACCTTACCCAAACTAGATAACTATTTACACTAATTTTCAACATTTAGAATTCATAAAAGGTACAACACCTTTAGTTTTCTTCTTGGTGTAACTTGGGAACCTGTTAAGACTGCCACGTCGATGTCACAGTAGTCAGAGCTAAGGAATGGTATAATGGCCTACACTGATATCTATCTACCCTTGGGTGTGAATACAACTGAAAAATAGATAAATACAGTACATACAATTATTCTGGATTCGTCATCGGAGTAGAAAATGTATAAAATGTATATATATATGTATGTAAACTCTGATATGACGTGTACACTATTTCCGTATAGTTATTAACATGGATGAAATAACACCCGGAACTATTTGCTTTGTTTTAAAAAATGATTTGTCTCTAATAACAGGTTATATAACGAATGTGGTAATTGTCTGTTAGTCATGTTTTTGTTATTAGTATTGTTGTTGTTGTTGTTGTTAAAATATCCACTATCTACCACGTAAGAGCAGAACAAATATATCAGAGGCAACAGTGGGTGATGCAGTATAACCTCGACAAGCAGGGCAGGGCAGGGTAGGGTAAGGAAGATCAGGGCAGGGTAAGGAAGGGTAAGGAAGGGCAGGGTAAGGCAGGGCAGGGCAAGGAAGGGTAAGGAAGGGCAAGGCAGGGTAAGGAAGGGCAGGGCAGGGTAGGGCAGGGCAGGGTAAGGTAAGGAAGGGCAGGGCAGAGCAAGGAAGGGCAGGGCAGGGCAGGGCTAGGCAAGGAAGGTCAGGGTAAGGAAGGGCAGGGCAGGGTAAGGAAGGTCAGGGTAAGGAAGGTCAGGTCAGGGCAGGGCAAGGAAGTCAGGGCAGGGTAAAGAAGGGCAGGGCAGAGTAGGGCAGGGTAGGACAGGGCAAGGAAGGTCAGGGTAAGGAAGGACAGGACAGGGTAGGACAGGGCATGGAAGGTCAGGGCAGGGTAAGTCAGGGCAGGGTAAGTCAGGGCAGGGTAGGGCAGGGTAGGACAGGGCAAGGAAGGTCAGGGCAGGGTAAGGCAAGGACAGGGCAGGGTAGGACAGGGTAAGGAAGGTCAGGGCAGGGTAAGGAAGGTCAGGGCAGGGTAAGGAAGGGCAGGGCAGGG
This sequence comes from Homarus gammarus, assembly GCA_958450375.1. NCBI lineage: Eukaryota > Metazoa > Arthropoda > Malacostraca > Decapoda > Nephropidae > Homarus > Homarus gammarus. Next base: position 249,472 of record CAUDMG010000395.1, on the reverse strand, counting down.
TAGGACAGGGCAAGGAAAGTCAGGGCAGGGTAAGGAAGGACAGGGCAGGGTAGGACAGGGCAAGGAAAGTCAGGGCAGGGTAAGGAAGGACAGGGAAGGGTAGGGCAGTGCAAGGAATGTCGGGGCAGGGTAAGGAAGGTTAGGGCAATAGGGCAGGATAAGGAAGGTCAGGGCAGGGTAGGGCAGTGCAAGGAATGTCAGGGCAGTGCAAGGAAGGTCAGGGCAGGGTAAGGAAGGGCAGGGCAGGGCAGGGTAGGGCAGTGCAAGGAATGTCAGGGCAGGGTAAGGAAGGGCAGGGTAAGGAAGGGCAGGGCAGGGCAAGGAAGGGCAGGGCAGGGCAAGGCAGGGCAGGGCAAGGTAAGGAAGGGCAGGGAAGGGAGAAAAGTCGTCTGGCGGAAGTTCTATATATGTGATGTTTCAGGCCGGAGAAGAACGCCTCCAGGAACTGGAACACTACAACACTTTGTCTCTCTCTCTCTCTCTCTCTTTCGTTCTTTCTCTCCCCAATTTCTTCTTCCTCTCTTTTTCTTCCTTCTCTGAAATCTTCTTTTACTATTCATTTCTCCTCATCTCCCCTTCGTTTCTTTCGTATTCCCTCTTCACTCTTCTTTCCTATTTACTTCTTCCTCTCTTCCTTTTCAGCTTTTACTCCCCATTTCCTCCTCTATAGTCTCGTTCTTCTCTCCCTTAACCCCCCCCCCCTCCTCGTCCTCCCTCTCTTCCCCTTCTTATTTTTTTCTGCGTGTCTCCTCCAGTCTCCTGCCCTTACCTCTCCCTGTCTCGTCTTCTTTATCTCCTCTCCCTCCCAGCCGTGGTCTCCCTCATGTCTTGGAGATAAGAGGGAGGGAGGGAGGAGGGGAAAGGGGGGTGTACTGGTGGTGTTACGAAAGATTTATAGATTAATTACACGAAAGGGACATTGTATGTATGTATGTAGGAGAGGCAGGTAAAAGGATAATCTCAAGAGCTCCTGATCTAGCGAGGTTAGTCGAGGCAACATTGCTAGCTGTCACAACACAACGAGAACACCACAACAACACTCCAGGTTACACAATGTGGCATCAAAGAGAAACACTGCCTCTGGTCGTCCGGTATTGCTATATTTTGACAATCTTCTTCTTCTGCTTATTATTCCCATTGTGTGTGGCTTTTCCCTTGTCTTATTTTGTCTTATTTCTTATTTAATATTTTTTTTTTTTGGGGGGGGGGGGGAGGAACTACGTAGTGGTTCTTATTTTCTCTCCGTATTTCTGTTATATCATTCTCAGTATTATATTCTTGTTTGTTTCCCTTTGATCCATCTTGCACACAGAAATAGAAAAAGATTACACTATAGATAACAGAAAAAACTACGTCTTGAGCAGATCAATAGACTCGTGTTGATCTGAAGTAAAGCTTTATCTAGATTATTAAAACTTAATACGATAAAATTTCCTCAATAAATACAAACACAGGTATTAATATTAAACTGGATCACCTAACACACAAAGATGGATTATTTTTTAAAGGTTTAAATCATACGACAGCAGAGAGGAACTGTGAGAATTCTATTTAATTGGATCATTCAAGACATAAAACATAACCAGAATCTCAAACATTTCACTATCAGCTCTCTTAACCTGTATGAGCACCTCTAATTAAAGCAGTTAAGGTAAGGTACAAAGGTAGATTCTCTACCACGTGCAGGAGTTCCCTTGGTGCCACCATCCCTGTACTTCTCACCATGTACAAGTCCTTTGTCCGTTCCTGTGTCGACTGCGCCGCCCCTGCCCTCGTCAACATTAGTCGGACTGCTGTCAACCGTCTCGAAGTTATCCAGAGGAAAGCTGCTCATATCATCCTCGGGGCTCCTCAGTGGACACGCTCTACTTCTCTACATACCGAACTTGGTCTTTCCCCCTTACAGGATCGTGTCCAGGAGTTTTACCTAAAAACTGCCGTTTCCATTCTACGGGATCCTCGGGGCAACTATGTCCAAACCAACTTGACTCCTGCTGTCCAAGACCGACCTCCATCTAGAAGACAGTGGCGAGGGTCACTCATCCGAGCCCTTCAGGAACACGACCTCCTGCCTGATATTGTTGTCACCCCTGCTGTTGGTTCGTCTCCTTCTCCCTGGCTGGATTTTCAACCTGAAGTGATTGCCCTCGGTGGACCGCTCCCGAAATTCCAGGTGAACCCTGTTATTCTCTGCAAATACCACCTCTCCAGGATCGCTCACTGGTCCCCAGGTAGGGTCGTCCTCTACACTGATGGTTCTGTTGACCCCGCTACAGGTAGGGCCGGGGCTGGTGTCTACATCTTCCGTCCTGATGCCCCTGAGCCCATCAAACTGTCTCTCAGAGTTTCTGACGGGGCATCCTCCACTCAGGCTGAACTAATAGCCCTCCTTGCTGCCCTTTTCGCTGAGGAAGAAGCAGATGGTTTCTGCCCCTTGCTTGTCTGCTGCGATTCCAGGTCTGCTCTCGACGGGATCGCATTTGGATCAGGGGAAAATAAGGACCTCATCCTCCGAATACGAGGGTTAACATCCACACTTCAGGATGCAGGCCGTCCCGTGACATTCCTATGGATACCCAGTCATGTCGGTATCTTGGGGAATGAGGCAGCAGATGGCCTTGCCAAGACTGGCTGCAACAAGGCCACACCTGACTACGTTGTTCCTCGAACACACTTACAGATTAGGACCCAAATTCGCCGCAAACAGAGAGAAGCTCGGGAAGCAGCCATCCCCCTGGACTCCCCGCCCACCAAGTACGATGTCCTCCGTAAACTTCCTGACCTCTCGTACGTCTACGGGAAAGGGTCACGGAAAGGGGACGTGATTGCTGCCCGTATCATCATTGGGTATGAGTTTGCTTGGGAGATTGGTATCCCCGCATCCCCTGAGCAACGCTCTTGTGCATTATGCAGAAGACCCGACAGCCGCACCCTTATTCACTACCTCCTAAGATGTCCCCACACACAACGCTTCCGTGACGCCTGTTGGACCACCACTCCACGACCCCCTGACGGAGACACGATGATCCTCCCCATACTGGCCAGATATTTTGTAAATAACATTGATTATGTGTTAAAGGAATATCCTTCCTTCCTTAGGCTTTAGTGACAGCACTAGGATCCCGCTTCCTCTATCAAGGAATAAACAATTGAAATTGAAAAAAAATTGAATTGGTAGATTCTCCGAGACTCCTATTTTCACTTCTCATGTTGGTAGACGATACAGCTTCTCTTGTCCATTTAAGTTTGGTATAAATACTGTGTGTGTGTGTGTGTGTGTGTGTGTGTGTTAATTTTCCCCTGATTGAACAAAATAACAAAACTCCTAAACAAACTCACTATAACATCAAAACACCGATGGCTGACAAAACCTACTGAGACTCTACCTTAACTATTACCTTAAAGATATCTATGACTCCAGCCCTTATTATGGTGACTGGGATGTAGTGATCTGAGAAGAATAATTGACTGTGAAATTGAAAGAGAATATTAAACCCAACTCTCAAATATTCGTACAGTTTCCTTGACTTTTTATCATTTGTTTTAGGACATCAAGTAATGGTAGAATTTAACGTTTGAAGTGGATGGGTGGGTGGATGGATGGATGGGTGGGTGGATGGGTGGATGGATGGATGGATCAGTTCCCTCACGAAATATCATCTGGGTCAGGCGAGAGCAACTGATATTTTTTCTGCCTTAAATTTGTAACATTATACACACACACACAAACCAATTAATTAACTAGTATTATTGACCTAATTTAATTAAATGAAGTGAATCTAGACAGAATATATATCAAGATGGGATTAATTCCTTTGTTTTTCTATACAGACCTGTAAGAATTTTTCGTTTGTTTTAATTATATTTGTTCTTTATCTTATTTTACTTCATTTTTTTTTATACATAGGTCATTACACCCAACTCCCTACAAAGGCTTCAAAGAGGATAGTTTATGCACTGATGTGAGTCCCGTTAAAGGTTGGATTTCCCTTTTGTTGCTCCAGCGCGATAAACAGTTACTCGGTCATCTGGTAAATGGATCAAATGACTTTGTTCTATTTGATCTTAAATTTTGATACTGAGTTAAAAAAGATCATCTCTGTAAAGGTCAGAGAGAGTGGTCTCTCTCTCTCTCTCTCTCTCTCTCTCTCTCTCTCTCTCTCTCTCTCTCTCTCTCTCTAACAAATACGTATATAAAGCGATAAATATATAGCACATAGTAACACCTGAACGAGGCAGAAGACAGACATTAGGAGGGGGGCCCTGACACCCAGTTCCTCCTTACGTGCAGACAGAGCTAAACCACTCCGTCCTTAGAGCCTATCTTCACAATGACACCTTAGGGTACTTTCGACCATAGAGCCATCGGGGACCTAAGACCTTGTCCATCTCGAGAATACAATTGGGAGGAGCGGATATTAAGACTCGGTGCTTCTGGAGTCGACAGCTGGTAGGGTGTGTATACCGTGACCGTCCATATGTCTGGTACACACACACACACACCCACCACACACACACACACAGTTCATGTTAAATCTTTCGAAAATATTTTGTCATTTTTTTTCAGTTCTATTTCTGGACTAACGAGAATTACTTTAGAAAATGTCAACGTTACGAGCCGTGAGAAACAAGGAAAGAATATTAAACACAAACTTTATTTACTGAAAAAAAAAGGATTAAATTGTTTAATATCTGTTTAAATGAAAGCTTGTTATCTATAGCCCCGTTAAATAAGCTTATGTTAAAAATATGAATGCTCTCAACCATTTGGATCATTAATAAAAAAAAAAATCGGTATTCGTGAAAAAAAACATACTACCATTTGGCAACACTCAATGATCAGTGTTGCCATATATATTGCTGCAGTGGATTTAACTCTTTCATGGTTAATAAATCAACCTTCATTTCCTCTAAATCCTCCTTGGATATGAAAAATCTCCTCCAAAATCCTTGATAAAAATCTGTACTTCTTCAGACCATCAGATTCTGTGTTAAAAACCAATTTTCTGCGTATAAATTAAATAGTCATCCTCATATGGTAACACTCGCGAGATAGTGCTGCCATATATGGATTTCTCGGTGTTTTTTTCCCTGCTATAACACAGATAGAGTAATGTGTAGTATCGCTAATCTCCCTTTGAGCTCCCGGAAATATACGTTACCCTAGCAATGATTTTAAGCACTACAGAGTTTTAAATGGACTTTGAAAGTATGTTTATATTTTTCATGCATGGTCAAAAATAATTAGAATTTGTTAGGCATAGTAAATGAAAGACTGGGAAATATTTTTCTTAATTTCTCAACCCCCAAAAACACACACAAGGCTATCATCTCCACACTCGTCTCTCGTCGCCATCTTTCTCGAGCTGATCAAAATTCCAATCAAAAATTAATCTTGGCCGGGAGTAATTTCTGTCCTGCTGATCAATAAGTTACCCCCCATGTAATGCTGATCACTCACCCTTGATGATACGGATGTGATGGGCAGCAGGTGTGTTGTGGTGTACAGGTGTTGTGAAGTGCAGGTGTTGTATGTGCAGGTGTTGTAGTGTGCAGGTGTTGTAGTGTGCAGGCGTTGTAGTGTGCAGGCGTTGTAGTGTGCAGGCTTTGTAGTGTACAGATGTTGCAGTGTGCAGGCGTTGTAGTGTGCAGGTGTTGTAGTGTGCAGGTGTTGTGATGTGCAGGTGTAATAATAATAATAATATTAATAATAATTAACGGTTTATTGAGAGCTTGGCAGCCAGAAGGCTGAAAATATACAGTTACATATTTGGGGAATGGGGTACGAATTACAAATAATATACAAGTAACATAAGTGACACAAATAAGACATATAATAACTAGATGGGGAAAAGCTCAAACTACAGGGCATTTCAACATAGTGACAGTGCAAGGAGTAGTGTTTACTGGGAGTGTATACACTGATTTATTTCAAGTTATTGATAATTTTTACAATGGTTGGGACTGGGCTGTTCTTATAGCGATCAGTTCGTGCACTTATGGGCTGGATGCGGCTGTGGTGTCGAACAGCAATTCTCGGACTAGGGATCTCAGGTGGTAGTAGGAGCCGGTGTCGAGGATGGTGTACAAGCTTCTTACCAAATTTGCAGATGAGGTCGTGGTGATGGTCAGTGAGAGTCGAAAGGGTCAGTGTGTTGAGCGCTTCTTGATATGTGGAGTAGGAAGGGGAGAGAATAATCTTGCATGCCCTCTTTTGCACTTTTTCTAGGTGTTTACGTTGTGTGGCATTTAGGGAGGAAGACCAGGTGGGGGAGGCACAGGTGAGCTTGGGAAGTATGAATGTTGTGTAAACACTGAGGAGCTCGTGTGCAGGAACTCCGAGGGACTTGAGTCGGCGGAGGAGGTGGAGACGGAAACTGGAGGATTTGACAACTTCACTGACGTGTGGTTTCCAATTTAGTTTGTTGTCTATGGTGACGCCGAGGAGCTTCGTGGAATCTACAACCTGGAGTGTTCGGACGTAAAGTAATGGAAGGAGGCGTTGTAATGTGCAGGTGTTGTAGTGTACAGGTGTTGCAATATGCAGGTGCTATACATTACAAGGGTTGTGAATTTCAGATAGTGTGATTACATTCGTTGTGGATTTCAGGATATATAGGGTACAGGTATGGTGTTGTAGGTAACAGATGGTGTGAGTTACAGGTTTTTGGGGGATTACAGATGTTCCAGTATAGTTCATGGACACGTACTGAGAACATCGTAATTACGTGGTACAGGCTTTCTCTCTCTGCAATAAAGGTAACTAACCCCGAGGCTATATTCAGGAAGCAAAATACCTGTTGGATTAAAGTTCATGTCTTCATTAGCAGGCCTAAAATGTATCCCAGGCTTACCTATTGCTATCCTACCCTACCCTAACCTACCCTCCCCTACCCTACCCTCCCCTACCCTACCCTCCCCTCCCCAACCCTACCCTACTGAACCGTACCCTCCCCTCCCCTCTCCTCTCCTCCCCTACCCTACCCTCCCCTCCCCTCTCCTCCCCTACCCTACCCTTTCCTCCCCTCCCCTACCCTCCCCTCCCCTACCCTACTGAACCGTACCCTCCCCTTCCCTCCCCTACCCTACCCTACACTACCCTACCCTACCTTACCCTACCCTACCCTACCCAACCCTACACTATCCTCCCATCCCCTACCCTCCCCTACCCTCCCCAACACTACCCTACCCAACCCTACCCTACCCAACCCAACCCTACACTACCCTACTGAACCGTACCCTCCCCTTCCCTCCCCTCCTCTACCCTACTGAACCGTACCCTCCCCTCCCCTCCCCTACCCAACCCTACCCAACCCAACCCTACCCTACCCAACCCTACACTACCCTACCCTCTCCTCCTCTACCCTACCCTACCCTCCCCTCTCCTCTCCTACCCTACCATGATTTAATCCACGGTTTTACTCTGATCTTCCACTCTACGGTATTCCTCAGGACCCTTGTTGGCATTACCTCTTAGAAAGCTTAACGTCTGATTGGTCAAAGAGGAAGGAAAGTGAAAGGGGGAACTCGCATGGGAGGTCTTGATAATCGCTGGGTGAGTGCAGATAAGGGAGAGGAAGCTTGTACAAATAGAAAGAGAGAGAATGTGTGTGTGTGTGTGTTAGATAGATAGAATAGATAGATAGAGTGTGTGTGTGTGTGTGTTAGATAGATAGATAGATAGAGTGTGTGTGTGTGTGTGTTAGATAGATAGAGAATGTGTGTGTGTGTTAGATAGATAGAGTATGTGTGTGTGTGTGAGAGAGAGAGAGAGAGATAGGAAGGGAGTGTTGCTATTGGTTACGTCCACAAAATATCATAGCTGGTGGAAAAAAATGATTGATTAAGCGAAAAAAAGCTTTAATTGATGATTTTGATAAAACTCATGATTTTCCATGAGATCATTTACCATCTGGTTTAAAACTACCAGAGTCGAGATATAGCCTATAAATTATATATATATATATATATATATATATATAATATATATATATATAATATATATATATATATATATATATATATATATATATATATGCAAATAAATCACTGTAGGTGCGCGTGATCAGGTACAGTATATGCTGATAACCACCAGGAAAGAAGAAAACACGAAGTTCCCAAGCGCTTTCGTGTAATTCACATCTTCAGGGGTGAGTACAGACTAGATAGAGTAATGCAGAACAAGATGAATATATACAGAGGAGGGTGAGACCAGGTCCACAATGGTCAGGTAATGACCCTACTACTCTTTAAATGGCACACAACGGTTGGTGGTTGGGTCAGATGGGACAGTGACCCGCCCTCTCACCTGATCACAAATCTTCTTAATTACAAAGTTGTCCAGCTTGTACATGCCGTTACTCAAATTCATGTTGAATGCTTCGGTATGTTTAATAAGACTAGATTCTATGATGTTCCTACTATCAATTGAATTACATGGTAATATTGAGGAGGCATTATCCCAGTCAATGCAATGCTTGTTATCCCTCAAATGAACAAACAGAGCATTGGATTCCTGGCCTGTCCTGACACTGTATTTGTGTTGTTTAATTCTAGTTACAAGATCTTTACCTGTCTGGCCTAAGTAAAACATATTACATTCCTTGCAAGGAACTTTATAAATGCAACCAATTGTGTTGTTGGGGGAGTTCTTGATTAACATTTGTTTAACAGTGCACGAGTTTTTAAATGCCACATTGACGTTCCAAGATTTTAGCTGTGCCGGAATGTGTGAGAAATTTTTGTGAAATGGTAATATTAAGATATTCTTATGGTCATGGGTGGGCTTGGGAAACTATTAAGTAATATTTTACCACCCTCAGCAGTCTGGTTTAGATATGTTGATGATGTATTGTGTCTCTGGCCATGTAATGAGGACCTAAAAGTTTTCCTACCACAACTTAACAACTTAGCCCCCTCGATCAAATTCACTGTGGAATTAGAGCAAGACTGTAAATTGCCATTCCTAGACTGTCTGATACACAGAATAGGTAACACTTTTAAGTTCAGTATTTATAGAAAACCAACCAATGTGTGTTCATACATTCATTATTATTCTGCCCACCATAATAAAGTCAAACAGTCAGTATTTACAACAATGTTTTTACGTGCCTTGAGAATTTGCAGTCCGGAATTCATCGATGAGGAATACAAATATATATATAATATTGGCTCAAACCTTAAATACCCTAGATCTTTCATAGACAAATGCTTAAACATTACTAAGAAAACTTTTTATAGAACTGATCCCAAGCCCACCCATGACCATAAGAATATCTTAATATTACCATTTCACAAAAATTTCTCACACATTCCGGCACAGCTAAAATCTTGGAACGTCAATGTGGCATTTAAAAACTCATGCACTGTTAAACAAATGTTAATCAAGAACTCCCCCAACAACACAATTGGTTGCATTTATAAAGTTCCTTGCAAGGAATGTAATATGTTTTACTTAGGCCAGACAGGTAAAGATCTTGTAACTAGAATTAAACAACACAAATACAGTGTCAGGACAGGCCAGGAATCCAATGCTCTGTTTGTTCATTTGAGGGATAACAAGCATTGCATTGACTGGGATAATGCCTCCTCAATATTACCATGTAATTCAATTGATAGTAGGAACATCATAGAATCTAGTCTTATTAAACATACCGAAGCATTCAACATGAATTTGAGTAACGGCATGTACAAGCTGGACAACTTTGTAATTAAGAAGATTTGTGATCAGGTGAGAGGGCGGGTCACTGTCCCATCTGACCCAACCACCAACCGTTGTGTGCCATTTAAAGATTAGTAGGGTCATTACCTGACCATTGTGGACCTGGTCTCACCCTCCTCTGTATATATTCATCTTGTTCTGCATTACTCTATCTAGTCTGTACTCACCCCTGAAGATGTGAATTACACGAAAGCGCTTGGGAACTTCGTGTTTTCTTCTTTCCTGGTGGTTATCAGCATATATATATATATATATATATATATATATATATATATATATATATATATATATATATATGCAAATAAATCACTGTAGGTGCGCGTGATCCAGGTACAGTATATGCTGATAACCACAAGGAAAAAGAAAAGACGAAGTTCCCAAGCGCTTTCGTGTAATTCACATCTTCAGGGGTGAGTACAGACTAAGTAGAAGTTTAGAACAAGTTATATATATATATATATATATATATATATATATATATATATATATATATATATATATATATATATATATATATATACACAGAGGAGGGTGAGATCAAGTCCACGTAGGTAAAGATTAGGTAATGACCCTACTAATCTTCACAAAAGCACCGCAGCGGTCGGTAGTCACGTTAGAGGGAGAAACTGACCCAACCTTTTCACCTGGTTACACTATCAGAGATGAAATATGATGTACTGTGACGGAGATATTGGTTGTACACACACACACACGAGTGAGCCACTAAGGTTCTGAAACTCTCGGACGGTCGATACAACACCTCATGATGTTCAGATTATCACGCCGCGTGTCCGTATGCGTGTGTATGTATGAGTGTAAAGATTTATGTTCAATTACGCTTGTATGTATATATGTGTATGTATCAGAGATCCTATGTATGTATGTGTTAGTATGTATCATTAATATTCCACCTAACAGTTTTTCTTATACCCTGAACTAGAACTGTGTGGGGGTGTTGGAGGGTGTGTGTCCTGTACAAAACAAAACCTCCAACCTTGCTTTATAGATCCCCCGGTCACTGGTACATGGGAGGGGGTGGGGGGCTCCTCAGTGGGTAAGTCTGACATTGATTCCTGTGAGTTGTTTCCCAGCTTCTGTTATGACGAAGACGAAACTTAAGAGACGTGTTATAACATTTTTATTCACTCTTTTTTTACTTTACTTTTCATTTTGTCTTCTTCTTCTTCTTACACACTGAATCCCTTCCTTCTCCAAAATATGTCACATACATCACCCCTTAACACGAACCTCCGAGCAAGTTCCTATAGCCTTAAAAGTATTATATTCTTTATCTAAACAAAACGATGATAAAGTTAATGAATCATAAGAATTGAAAATGAAAGTTAAACTCTCCAACTTTCTTCTCTTTCTGATATTGTCTTATTCGGGTTTTTATTCTCCCTTTTCCTTCTTCTCTCACTTCAGATAACGAGAGAAGAGTTTGAGAGGATCGGATTCTCTTTATTTAAACTCCTCGATGAAGTTTATTCAGGCTCTTGATACTCCTTTAATAACCCCTCTCCCCCTCTTTTCTCCTTCACCCCTCTCTTGAAGCCTGATGAAGCTCTCTCACCCCGCTCTTGAAGCCTGATGAAGCTCTCTCACCCCTCTCTTGAAGCCCGATGAAGCTCTCTCACCCCTCTCTTGAAGCCCGATGAAGCTCTCTCACCCCTCTCTTGAAGCCTGATGAAGCTCTCTCACCCCTCTCTTGAAGCCTGATGAAGCTCTCTCACCCCTCTCTTGAAGCCTGATGAAGCCCTCTCACCCGTAAAACACTCCTTCATTGTACCTGCTTCCGTCCCCTCTATAATGGCTTCAGATATTGTCATCGTTGCTACAGTACAGGAAGACGAGTATTCAGGTTCAGATATAAATTAATGCGTTTGTTTTTTTTATTTCACTTTAACTTCACTGTGAGGAAGGAGGAAGGATGGGAAGAGAGGAAGGGTGGTAGGATGGGAGAGAGAGAGAGAGGAAGGGAGGGAGGGAGGGAGGAAAAGGAAAGAACGAAGATTGAAAGGAAGAGAAGTAGGGAAAAGGGAAGGAAAGACAGAAAGGATGGAGAGAAAGAGGAAAGCAAAGAAGGATATGATTACCCCTTATCCTCCTAGTATCCTTCAGGACAAAACTCCTATATTACTCACCACAGTATTAACCACACACACTCATATCCTTACGTCATCCTCCAACCATCTCAGGCTTTCACTACTTAATGATCAACTTTAATTGTCTCATTCCTCCTTCTTATGAGAAAGTAGAGTGAGAGATAGAAAGAGAGTAGAGTGAGAAAGGTGAAGAGAGAGATAGAAAGAGAGTAGAGTGGGAAAGGTGAAGTGAGAGATAGAAAGAGTAGAGTGGGAAAGGTGAAGTGAGAGATAGAAATTAGACGATAGTTTGAGAAATAATGATTTTGTTTTAGTATATATATATAAATTGTATACATTTCTGATTGACTGATTTGCTCGAATGTGTATAATTATGTTGATATTTATTTAGACTTATGTCTCAAAAGCTTCATCAGCTATACATGAATTATAGACACGTGGTGTGTATAACCTTACGTATGACTATTTAGGATTTTTATTCTTGTCTCTATGTATATTAAAGCAACTTCAAGGCATCGTCTGTTATTTACTTTGTTGTTGCTATGATATTATAACTACCCTTCAACAACTAAGGTCTTTAAGCACGTAACAAAGGTGGTAATTACACTATTCTAAGAACATTTTAAAATATCATGAGGGATATAACTCTATGTAAATTATCTTATATCATTTTAGAATCATAATGAACATTTTCTAAATTGTTATATACTTGATAATGAAGTCAAAACCAAAGTGAATAAAATAGCCAAAATCCAGCCAAGTTCAACTCCATTGTATGACTCAGTTAATAGGGGTGGGGGTAAAACCTCAGCTTACAGTCCACGATGAAATAATAATGAATCACTATGTTGGCGCCAGTCTGTACGGCTTCACTACTACCTGTTATTATGTGCAGGTAAAATTCTCGGTACCATTAAATTGTGTACACGTTCTGCAGCTGTTATTATACTGAGGGCCCTTCTGTGTGTCGACTTATAGTTCAGTATATCTTGTGAAGTATGTAATTTTAGAGGAATTTTAAGTGTTCATACTACGATGGGTTTTTTTTTGTGTGTTTTTAAATACATACATGCACATACATACTGTACATACATACATACATACAAAGTAAATTGACACATAATCAATAAGGAATGCAATAGCTATGTCGTGTCTCATGATATCCTTGGCAACATTGCATTCCATATTCAAGTTAGAGATTGGCAACGCTGAATATGTAGTATCGATATTGCCACGCCGCTGCCAATGAGAACTCTCCAGCCACTTGACAAACACATTCCCCTCCCCCCCCACCCCTCAACAACTGACTGACTGACAGACAGACAGACACAGAGACAGAGACAGTGCTACATTATTGTGTTGTGTTCTGTTTTTCACCATAATTAAATTTCGTTCTTACGTTATAACATTAATATCAAAATTCCCTTCATTTATTTTTTTTACTTTAGTTTTCTTATTCATAATTATTTTTAGTATCTATCAAAAAATTATCATTTGTTATTGTTCTTATTGTTTTTGTTGAGCCTTTCGTTGTCTCCATATATAATTCATCCTTTAAAATTATCCTCCCGCGTGTCAGATTATATTATCACGTAGAATCATTCAGTAAAACGTAAAAAAAAAAAAATCATAAAACGGAAGACAGGAAGGACAGGTAGTAACGTCATTAATTAGATCACCAACTCCTGCGCCACAAGAGGAACTGGTCCAACATAAACTGAAACAGCTGACTTTGTTTACCTTCTTGGGTGCCCTTTACCACTGAATATACTGTAGGTATTAGGCAGCTACCAAACAGGGAGGTACTACCGCCTGAGAAGATATTGGAAGCATAATGTGTTGTCTAATGGTAGACCCTGCTGCCATATGTGACCAAGTCCCAGGTTGATGATCTGACTTTCTGCCTCATTTACACTTAATTGAAGGGTTTCAATTGTTTCTCTTACTTTGACAACACAATATACATAATGTATATCGTTTCTCATTATTGATTTGTTTTTCGTTTTTGTATTTATTTATGGTTATTATTATTTTTAGTATTTTATTTTTATTTTTAGTATTTTGTTATTAATTTTTTAATTATAATAATAATAATAGTTATTATCATTATTATTATTATTATTATTATTATTACAATTATCATTATCATGTTTCCCCCCCCCCCCCCCCCCCCCCCCCGGGGCCCTGATGTGGGTCAGTGACCTGTGCCCGGGTGGGCTAATCCCGTAAAAAAAAAAATAAAATAAAATAAAATAATCCTCAACTCCCTCTTTTGGCCCATGGTAGCTCGATACAGGTATAAGGTCTAGTCTTCGTTATTAGCCACAGGTAGTTGACGGTGCGTTATTCGAATCCCCAATTACGGAGCGAGAGGACACGGTGAAGTATAGCTAATGGATACATGTTGAGATTAATAATAGTAATAATAATGATAATAATAATAATAATAATGATAATAGTTAATAAGAACAACTGTAAATTTACAGGTGTCGTTTCAGTCTCTATTTTGTGAGTTCATCCTCCTCTCTCTCTCTCTCTCTCTCTCTCTCGAAACAATACAATTAAACCATTTATTCTAAACCCATGATGAAGAAACAAAGTAAGTGCGCCACTATTATGGATTTCAAGACTATATACGTGAAAAATAAAACACAGTGTGAAGACGGTAAGAGAGAAAAGTCTTAAAGATGATGACTAGGAATACAATGGTTCACCAGCTACACACAACGATCTGAAGCGGTGAGCTGTCGAGAAAGGCACTAAGGACTCGCTTGTTTGTCCAAAGAAAGGGAGGGGGGAAAAAAAGGGAGGAGGGAAATAATAGTTGTTTTAAAGATGGTCGGCTCAAATCGTTTCCGTCCTCTCTGACTTTTTATTTTATTTATTTATTTATTTATTTATCGTGTTTTTTTTTACACTCTGGTCCGATTGGGGCGTAATGACCGTAATTTGGGGAGTTAATATGAGACTAAAATTTTGTTTGTGTTTAATTTAAAATAAAGTTACTGGATTATTTTATTTATTAGAAATATTATAGTAATTAACTTCTTTCCAATTAGAGGAGATAATCACAGTTATTGATGATATTCAGGAGTTATATACAGCATCAACACCTCTATAATTTGTTATAAATAATCATAATTATCGAGAAATATCAAAAGGTAATTAATACTGAAGGTAACAAGAGAAATAATAACCAGTACAACGATTAATTAAACAGAACAGTGTAAAAAAACACCTCCTCGTTAATTGTTAATATTTACAGGTAACACAAACAACTCGGGTAAACAGCACATTTAACCCAGGGAACTTTTCATACCGTTCATAATTAACTTACCTGTAAAAATGAACATAACGAACCATTTAATAAAACGCTATGGAAGAATAAAGTTTTGTTTGAGTTATGGAGAATCACGTCTCGTTTTATTGACTCTCATGGGATTGAAATACATTTTGACCCGTATTAAATGCTTCTATGACAATAAAAGGCGACATTAATTACTTTGATTGGACTGAAAAATCAAACAAGTTTAAATCCTCGTTAAAATGAACACAGTGGCGTGGTTAAGTGAGATGACTAAAATGACTGGCACACTAGATGTCCACTGTTATTGATATTGATAATGATAATAACAAATACGGTTTATTATTATTATTATTATTATTATTATTATTATTATTATTATCGTTTTTAAACTATAGTCGTAAGTCATTTATATCGTCTCCTGACATAACACTGAGCGTTCATTCACTATACCAAGATAACAACGACTCTCCTGGGCGACAGCAGTGAAGATAACAGCTAATCCTTCACGTTACCAACACAGACACAACAGTGAGGCGAGGTCGTCAAGCTTATTTATGAGTCATTAACTTCAGTGCCGAAAAAAAAATCTGGCAAGACAGTTATTTGAGGTATTCTGCAAATTGGTGTTTAGTTCATTTACAGAATAGCAGGTGATTAGGAAGTTGCTGAGAATAATAATAATAGTAATAATAATAGAGGAGTTTATAATACCAAACAATTTATATTTTATACATAGCTCTCACACTGTACTACCTGGTGACAACAGTAGGGCGTTAAACTCTTGTTAAAAATATGGACACTAATCACCTTAATGGAGTTCCACTACTATCGTTCATGCCTTCCTTATTTTTCTCTTATAGGGTAACATTATTCGTCTCTTTTTTTTCTTCTTACAAACACATAAAAAATACATAAACAACTTTTCAAAACTGATGTAAGATAATGAATAGAAAATATGATAATACCGATTTTTTTTTTAAACGAGGCTGAACAATTATGCTCATAAATAATATATCATTCCCAAAAAATAATGAAGTGTATAAGTAATAAGCTACATTAAAATACCGGGAACATATTGGAGCTGTGAATGATGAAACAGCAATTATTTATACATTCTCAGCCGTGTTTGTTTTTCACTCAACCGCGTCTTCCTCTTCACTGACTTACCGATGTAGATTTTTTCCACACGAGGGATATTTTAAGATGCGGTTCATTACACTACCGGGCGTTCAACCATCTCCACATTAACATACCTACGACAAAAACTTCGATTTAACGAACTTCATGGAGAGAAAATTCCGTTATATCGAGGGCCCATTAGATGTTAAACCCCCATTTAACGAACTTTATTGATATGGAAGTCCGTTATATCTAGGGTCCGTTAGATTTAAAACCCCCTTGGAGTGTATATAGAGAGAAGTCCGTTATATGGGGGTTACACTGTATTAATATTTCACGCCACAAGAATTAAAATATCACGAGTAATAGTTATTTTCACCAGGTGTTAACTTGAGACTATCACCATTACCCCCCTCCCCCCAGATCAATGAGAGGTTTGCTCTAGTCCGACATATTCACGGGAAGGAGGGGCACTAATGAAGGCACAGTCACGGCCACCAGATGAGAGCCAACCTAGGCACACTACCAAGGATTCGTGACCGATAATATATTACCTTACCTGTGCGTCTAAGACTCCATTTAATTGTCTCACTTACCTGTATGGCGACTGGAATAAGAGCATAGAAAATCTTGCCTAAATTATGTAATGTTATCTCAGTCATAAACTAACTAAGAACGTTCTGGTATTTTAATTTACTAGGGAAGGTAAATTATCGTCTACGAATTGTTGAGAATGTTCGGCTCCTCTTGTAGTGAAACATGAGGTGACACAAGGGACTTTCTTCTCCTTCTCCAGGTAACGAGACTCATCCGGGAGACAACCTGGAGTGGCAGGAGGGAGAAAATTCGGATATTTTATATAAATAATTCTTGATATATTGATTGGATTTTTTATTTTTATTTATTTTTTTACTTTTTTCCAAATTATAACATCAAGTGTGAATTTATCCCTTATGTTTTGGTTTAAACGTCAGGTTCATTATATTGTTTTATTTTGTGGTTTAGGTGTTATGGTTGAGTCAGAAGGTTTAATATTATACTATTCTTATAATCTGCCTTGTGGATATGTAACACGAGTCTCATATATATATATATATGAGAGAGAGAGAGAGAGAGAGAGACTTGTACCGTATATAATAGAATCACCTACTTAACCTAACTCCAAGACTGCTCTAGGGAGATAAAGTGCAAGCAATAAACTTTTTTTTTTATTGAATCCCAAACAAAGGGAAAAAAAAAATAATCCTGAACACAGATAAAAAATAAAGTTTTATCAGTCTTAGGAATAATATAACTGTCATCAAGTAATGTAATACTCATATACACAGCATTTACTTCACTACCACCAACAGCAGAGTAAATGCCAGTAGTACAGCACGACTAGGGGCATTATAGAGACGACAAGGGGCATTATAGACACGACTAGGAGGCATTAAAGGCATGACTAGGAGGCATTATAGAGACAGCTGACACCACTAGCACTGACCTATATGTTTGGGTGAACGTGAAGTGTGAGGTAGTTGGGTTTTGATCAATGATTCACTTGAGACTAAATTAGGATCATATTATTGAGGGAGGTGATGAATTGTTACACATACACACACACACACAGATACACACACACACACACACAGACACACACAGTCATTGCATAACCTAATAATTACAATCTAACCGCCAATAAATAACTTAACAACACCTACCATAACATAACAACAACGTCAACAACAAGAAACACAAGACCAACACTGTGGCACAAATTAGTATATGAAGGGTAATATCCGTAAACCAATATGACCTAAAAAAAAAAAAAAAATGGTTTAGCGGAGGTAATGTTGGCCAATATTTACCATTAGGTGAGCCATGATGGTGGGAACTGACACGTAATAACGCCCAAGTGAAGCTGTGTGAAGACTAATGGTGGGGGGAAGGAGTAGGAGAAATGGCAGTCACTGTGTGTGTGTGTGTGTGTTTCGTGATATACATATTAGGGTGTGTCAATTTAGGGGGTGAACTGGCTAAATTGAAAATCGAGTAATTTGGTAGCAATTTATTGTAGTCTTTAAGCATGCAAAACGATATTCTGGCATAATTTTTTTTTATAATAAGTCCTACCTACATCAAATGGATTTTTAAATGTACATATTTGTGAATTTATAACATAACCAGCGTTTGCACACATGTTACTGTTTCAAGTTTCAAATTATTATATTTTATTATCCGTAGTCTATTTGAAAGTAACCAATGCCTTCATACTCTTTGCTTTGGTTTCTTGTCATCAGTAGTCTGCTTGCTATTTGTGCTTTGATGTAACCTTCTCGCCTCTCGTGGCTGTAAACATGGCCCGCTGCTTCTGTGACCATTTTCACACATCTCTCCACACTTTGAGTGTGGGAAGGCCACTTCGGCACCTGCATTGGAGTCTCTTTAAGGTTTCTCAATTCTTGGCTAGTTAGACTTGTTGTCAATGGTGGCTCTAAGACTTCCAAACTCAAGTCAACCAATTCTGACAATTTGGTGGCATTGACGTTTATTGGGGGAACTTTTCTTGAATGAAACGAACAGTCTCCCAACTGGTCGTCATCTATTAGCGTTCCTCTAATCTTTAGAATGACTTTTACAGCCTCGGTTCGGAGATTGGTACATTGACTGCAAAGCATTGCTTGCAAAACTGCTTCTGATCGAGCATACCAAGCGGACCTTCTTGCCACAGGTAACACGATGTCCCTCACTACCTTCCTCTGTGTTCTTACTAGCTGCAATTGAAACAAAAGGTGATTGGGCCCATCCACCCACATAGGATTAAGTTTCACACTAAACCACTGGGGAAGATAAACTCCAATAATAAATTCAACAATTAACCTCAAATTCTTCAGCACTTTGCCCTTCAATTCGTGTTTGGAAATCCAAATCCTGCAGAAACGAAGAGCTGTAGTTAACCAACGGCTGTGACTGACAGGTCCAATCTCCAAGAGAGCCAATGACTGAGGCACTTCTCCTGATCTTATTGCTTGGGCAATACGATAAGCATAGCATTGATTTGTGCCGAGATCTTTGATGACTCCTTCAGACAACGCCGGAAGGGGAGGGCCAACTTCGACCTTTGGAAAGGTTGTATTTATTTCTAGTTGTGTTGCTTCATCCAGCATGATGCCAAGGGGACCTGACCACTTGTTGTTGCTCTTTGTAGGACCATCAAGTTCCTGGATGAGATGACGAAGAGGTAGCTCGCCTGTATGTAAATCACATACAATCCAAACAACTCTTCTTCCTAGTTTTTTCTCTAAATGCGTCATTACACCCCCCTGCCATCCGGTGTTCACTGCAGTTGAATCTCCACCAACAGCCTGCAGTGACCTGCCAAGTCCTCTCTCCTGAACCCAACATAAATTATGATCAGCAATGACCTCTGCATGTTTCTTCCCTTCTACTTCAGTTTCGGGAGCAAAGTGAAACAAAAACCGACCACCAGGCTCAGAACAGACAGAGTAGTGTTCTTCTTTGATGAGACCTGCAAACTGTCTGTTCACTCCCTCTACTTCTAGCAAAACTTTTGTGTCATCTATTCTTCCATCAAACAAAAGACAGGAGAGCCCTCCCTCGCTTAAATCTTTTTCATGCTGATCAGATATTTCCTTCATTATTTTTTCTTGTGCTCTTCTAATTTTATAATGATCTATCACCAAAGATACATCCTCTCGGCTGATGAGGCCTGCATCTATCCAAGCGGCAGTTGCAATTTCTGCAGCCTCACGAAGTCCAGCATGGTGGCGAATACTAGCTAAAGCAATGTTTGAAATATTTCTTGTGTTGTATTTCATTTTCTTTGGTAAAGGTTCAGATGGCTCTTTAGAACTATCATCTGATGTTGCTTCCTGTTCATCAGAAGAACTATCAAAGAAGTGATAAACATCTTGACACAGCTCTTCCTCTCTTTGGATGGCTTCTTCACTCTTCATTTTCTTCTTTTGTTCCCTCTCTCGGATTTGTTCTCTCTTCTTGGCATTAGCAATCTGCTTCTTTGTTTCTGAATAATCTATTGAACCCATTTGCATACTTCCTTGGCCTTCTGCCTTTGTCCTCTGTGCCTTTATAAATTCAAGCTCTAAAACAGGGATCTTCTTTTCACGAGGACAACCACAATCAATGTGGGAATTATTTTCTCTTACCTGAGTGAGAACAGTTGGATTCAGAACATAATTGTATGGAGCACTTGCAGGTCAAAATGTCAAACAGTATCAAGTGTGTGCAGAAATTCATTTTTCCTGGCCAAGTTTCCTTTACCAAGTGATGTTTCAACTGCTTTGTGCCATAATTTCGTTAGTTTTAGCTCAATAGTTCGACACTGATTAATCACAGGTGGTTTGAATAGTGCATTAGTTTTTGTCCATTGATGCAGAAGAGGGACTATCATGTCATTTATGAGTTCTTTATCTGTATAGTTCCTTCTGTCCTTTGCATTTTTTTCTCGAAGGAGTAACCCTAATCTTAGCATGTCTCTCACTGTTGGAAGTTCTGATACAGGAAGCTCCTTCCCTTTACCAACTAGCAGGCTCAAGTGGGTTGACAACTGACTTCTTGTCTTCAATTTTGACATCTTCACACTATCTGACAAATAGAAAAATATTTCATTGTTTCATAATTCAATTGTTGTTTCAAAAAATATCAATTTGTTTATCAAAAATGCTGTAACAGAAATAACATAATAATTTCTTTGAACATAATGTTTTATACAATGATATAAGTAACTGCGACAATCAATATGCCCTACTTACAATAATTAAAAGGTAGAATTCGTCTGGTAGAGTAGGTGCAAGTGCAATGAGAGCAAACCACCGTCTATGATATCTAGAAGGAGAGTGAGCCGGGCGCCTTATCCTCACGCTTGGTACAAGTCAAAACAACAATTAAACTGTCCCACACGGAGAGCCTGTTCATGTTCTGACATGCATATTGTACACAAGCTATAGAACCATAAAATACTCCATAATCCATATGCTTACATGAGATTAGTTAATATCAAGTGAATAATTCTAATCAAGTCTCATTAATTTGTTGAAATACTGATATTTGAAACTTTAAGGTATAATTGATGTAGGTGAGGGTTATTTCAATTCATTTTTGTTTGCTAATCTCAAGTTTAGACATAAAGAGGCACAATATTTTGACTACCAAATTTGATTTTTAACATGTTCACAAAATTGACACACCCTAATACATATACTTTCCACAACAAATCATTCACGAGTAAAATTGTTTTTCCCAGGAGGAGGAAGTGAAGCCCCTAGTCTGGTGAATCGTTCAATAAAGGAAAAATAAAGCCTTTATGACAGGTGTTCGGGTGTTGATGCAGTTAACCATAATTGTGGGACCCGGGCCAAGAGAGGGAAGGTATTTTCTTAGTTGTTTAGATTATTGTGATGGAGGAATTTAATATAGGTTGAATATATAAATATGTCTATTGAGTAGGTATAGATGCGTATTGTGAAATGTAAACACTCACCCACATACATACACACACACAGACACACACACACACACACACCACAAAACAACAACAACAGCTTAGTGCCAGTCCAATGATTTTTGTTGTTAAATCACTAGATGTAAAACCCAGCCAATTACAAGTAGCTAGGCCAGCCATTGGTCCTTCGGGCATGACGACAGCCAATCACCAGTATCCATTGAGAATTGGTTCCTTGACGACAGCCAATCACACTATTGTTGAGCTGTCAACACTTGTGGCTGGAGTTGGTGTGTGTGTTGTGATGCAAGACGCTTGGGTTATGCGACGTTTGTGTTGTTATAAAGGTGACTGTTTTGTGGCTGTTAATATTTCCATTAAAACAACTCGAAAAACACAAACACACGCACACACACACACACACACTGACTAGCACAAACATTAATACCCTGTGAGGACAACTATAAAAACAGAATTCCCACACACACAGGAGATTGGATGAGAGTTGTAAACATACCTAAACAAACACGGCAGAACCACACCTGTGTTCCTACTTCACCAAAGCTCAAAATTGTTATGAATAACCTAAGCTCTACTAGCCTCTCTTGTTATCACCACCACTTGTATTCTAATAGCCTCGTTATCTTGGCTTTTATGTAGTTACTGTATGTGTGTGTGTGTGTTAGGATCTCAAGCTGTTATTACCCTCACTTGCTCTCCAATTACCTTGTTATCTCCATCTTTAAAGGTTGTTATCGTGGAATTTATTGCTGGTAATATAGTCGCTAGCTTTTAAGTAACCATATTACCTTCGTTTGAGATGTTGGCGGGTAAATATTATGAGCCACTGTGTTAACGTAAACGGTAAGATATAATGATGAGATAGCGAGTGTAGACGGACACAGTAAATAATAATAATAATAATAATGAAGATGATACAGTCCATATAAGATTAAATTAGGGTTACAGAAAACTAGATTAAGCTAGTTAAGTCTGGGATTAGTAAGATTGTTTCATATGTGGCCGAGGTTTATTATTATTATTACCCGATCTCTTCAAGTTAACAAATTCTTCTACATCTCATATTAACGTTAGTGTCAGTTGGCTCCAGGTATTAACAGAGGCGAGTTCTCATAACATGATTAATTAGGCGGAAAGTATGTTATACACCTCATTTGATTGCGACCTGATTTCTACCACTAGCAATAACAACGACAATAACAACGACAATAACAATACTAATAACAACAACAATAATGATAAATACAGAAATAACAACATTAATAATAACAACAATAATAATAATAAAACATGACTAGTATTGGGTGTAAATTTTCAGTATATATTATTTAAGCGAAGGAGGGAGAGAAGGAGAAGGAAGGGAGGGGAAGGAGGGAGGAGAGAAGTGAGATAGGAGAGGAAGGATGAAGAGGAGGAGACGTGAGGGGAAGATTAAGAAATAAGAAAAATACAGATTGAAGGAAGGGGAACGGAAGAGAGGAAGAGGAAATGAGGAAGAGTAAAGGAGAGAGGAGAGGAAATTTGGGTACGCTAAGGATAAAGGTCAATTGACTCTTGTGTGAAACCTGATGACAACACGATGGCAACGGGGAAATGTCAGGGAATTTTTTTTTTTTTTGGGGGGGGGGGTGAACAAGTGGGATGAAAATAGGGGAAATTGTGTGGGTGAATATTTGGAAAAAACAGGAGTAAATAGGGAATTTTTAACGTAGACGGAAAAAAAAAGAAGAATTTTATGAGGGAAATAATTGGAAAAATAGGAAAATAGGGATATTCTAGTAAATTCTGGGGGAGGAGAAGAAGTAAATAAGATTTTTGTTTTACTCAACATATCGTAAAAAAAATACACTAACAAATGAAAATCATCATCCCTAAGGTCTTGTAAATCTGAACTGAACTGAGGGACATTCAATGGTAATTAAATTTACAGCTGTCAGATTTAATAAGAACAGTTACACAAAAAAACTAATACGAAAGGAGTGTTATATTACCAACTGTGTATAACGACCTTATTCATTACAGGAATCACCATATTGAAGAATTATTTAGATGTTTTTATTTAAATGAGCAGGTGACGTACAGACCGTCCCTTGTGTGTGTGTGTATTTTTTTTATATCTCTTCATTATATCTCCTTTATAATCTATTTCTCTGTTAATCTATCTATCTATCTATCTAATCCATTTATCCATCAAACCTACATAAAAAAAAAATTAACCTAAGACTACAAAAAAAATAAACAAAATTAACCCCCAAAATTAATTAACCTCAATTTCTTTCCTTCAAAATTCAACAAAACACAATGACTCCCACAAAAAATAAAAATATATCGTAAATCTATTTCAAATTCTAAATCTTCCTCGTAATGAATGAATGATGACGTCTACCTACCTACCTGGATTTTGTGGCAGGATAACGTTAATATAATTTGCAGATATGAATGTTAATGGTAGCACTGTCTGGGAGCACTGAGTTAGGTTATTAGAACGACGGATCATAATGGTAGAGGGAGAAGAGGAGGAGGAGGTGGAAGAGGAGGGGGAGGAGGGGTGGAGGAGGAGGAGGAGGAGGGGTGGAAGAGGAGGGGGAGGAGGAGGAGGGGGGAAGAGGAGGGGGAGGAGGGGGAGGAGGAGGAGGGGTGGAAGAAAATGAGGATGTATGAAGGGAGAGGTGGTGGAAGAAGAAGAGGAGGATGAGGGATGGAGGAATAGGAGGAGAGATGAAGGAAGGGGCTTGGAAGAGGATGTAAGAAGAGGAAGAAGGATGGGGGAAGAAGAGAGACATGAAGGGAAGACAAACAGGGAAGAGGAATCCTTTTGTGTATTCAAGTAACAAAAAAAAACTCCTAAGCCTTTGTGTCTACGTTAAGAATTTGTTTTTGTTTTTATATATTTAATTAAAACAAACTTACTTTTTTTCTTCTTATACTATTACTTCGTTAAAGTTTCATATATATAAAAAACAACTCCAGAAAACATCGAACATTCTGACACATCCACTTAAAATCTGTGCGGGTTGAAATTTTTTGTGAAATTGGTTGAAATTGGATTAATTTTTTTTTTCAGATTCACCAAAACTCACATCAAGATATTACAGACCTTTGAGATATTTGTCACACATCTCCTTTTTTTTTTCTCTTTTTAAACACATAACTAATTTGGGGTTTGGTCTTAGTTAAAGTAAATTAACGTATATTTACTTATGATGGAAGGTGTTAGCTAGGAGGGGGGGGAGGGGGGGGGGGGGAAACGTCGACAGATAAATAAGAAATTACACGAGTGAATTACAAGGGTCTATGGATAATGAATAAGGTTGTTATGTGAATGTTGAAAAGATGATGGGGAATGTTGCTCGACGGAATCTTTCAGGATTATTAGATCAACTTTCATTTTAATAGAGTTTCAGGTGTGTTATGCCACGCTAGAAATGTGACTGATATAAACTGTTTTAAAGTGGCTGTTTAGTCCCCTTTACGGGTTAAAGGACTCCACTCAGTTTGTGTCAGTTACCAGTACACAGTTTATTGTGAATCATAGCGAGAGTTGTATACTGCCCCCACACACACACACACACAGTAGCTGCCTTCAATCGAGTACCCTGGTTCGATCCCAAAATCGAATGTATAGTTATTCACCTGTCAGTCTGTCACTCATGTTTAAGGTAAAGTACATCACCAGTACACAGGTAGGTCAGGCGTCTCTCTTGGGTCACCAGGTACCTAACACCGTCTCTCAGGCACCATTACATACTATACGAGTTAATAAAGGCACCTAACACCGTCTCTCAGGCACCATTACATACTATACGTGTTAATAAAGGCACCTAACACCGTCTCTCAGGCTCCATTACATACTATACGAGTTAATAAAGGCACCTAACACCGTCTCTCAGGCACCATTACATACTATACGAGTTAATAAAGGCACCTAACACCGTCTCTCAGGCACCATTACATACTATACGAGTTAATAAAGGCACCTAACACCGTCTCTCAGGCACCATTACATACTATACGAGTTAATAAAGGTACCTAACACCGTCTCTCAGGCACCATTACATACTATACGAGTTAATAAAGGTACCTAACACCGTCTCTCAGGCACCATTACATACTATACGAGTTAATAAAGGCACCTAACACCGTCTCTCAGGCACCATTACATACTATACGAGTTAATAAAGGCACCTAACACCGTCTCTCAGGCACCATTACATACTATACGTGTTAATAAAGGTACCTAACACCGTCTCGCAGGCTCCATTACATACTATACGTGTTAATAAAGGCACCTAACACCGTCTCTCAGGCACCATTACATACTATACGTGTTAATAAAGGCACCTAACACCGTCTCTCAGGCACCATTACATACTATACGTGTTAATAAAGGCACCTAACACCGTCTCGCAGGCTCCATTACATACTATACGTGTTAATAAAGGCACCTAACACCGTCTCTCAGGCACCATTACATACTATACGTGTTAATAAAGGTACCTAACACCATCTCTCAGGCACCATTACATACTATACGTGTTAATAAAGGCACCTAACACCGTCTCTCAGGCACCATTACATACTATACGTGTTAATAAAGGTACCTAACACCGTCTCTCAGGCACCATTACATACTATACGAGTTAATAAAGGCACCTAACACCGTCTCTCAGGCACCATTACATACTATACGAGTTAATAAAGGCACCTAACACCGTCTCTCAGGCACCATTACATACTATACGTGTTAATAAAGGCACCTAACACCGTCTCTCAGGCTCCATTACATACTATACGTGTTAATAAAGGCACCTAACACCGTCTCTCAGGCACCATTACATACTATACGTGTTAATAAAGGTACCTAACACCGTCTCTCAGGCACCATTACATACTATACGAGTTAATAAAGGTACCTAACACCGTCTCTCAGGCACCATTACATACTATACGAGTTAATATAAATCAATAGGTCTCTGGGTTGTCTTAGTCCTATTTTTTCTTCAATTATGTTGTAATATATTTGATATATGAAGGAAAGATAATTTGTTCATATACACATTTTTGGAGAAAGTACCATTGCGCATGCGTCAACAAACACCATTATTTGTGTGAGTTTGTATTATAATTTGAAGTCCTGTGATAATGTGTTTTTCCTTTCACGTGTCACCATAATATTGAGTTTTTGTCAGTCAATATCGTTTCTGTTTTTCGCTTTACAGATACAAGAGAAAACTCACTAAACTACACCACCTCACACACTTACAAGCAGTTCGAGTTGATACTTGAGACTAATGCTCAAGGAGTAGGTCGATCTTGAGGTGCAGGAGGGGATGAGTAGTATCTCCACTTAAGGAACAATGATAATTTAATCTCCAGGTACAGATTAAACACCACTTAGTAGTAATTATCATCTACAGCGAACACTTCGTTTACACTGGATGCCTCATTTAAACACTTATATCAGTATTTACAACACCAATATCATTAACTTATTTCCATTACATAAATTATCACTTCGTTGTGGTCTATCACTCAGAGGTGTATTAATTACTAACACATTACCATTACCGGCTAATACAGGTGTGTCTGTGTGTGCCTGTGTCTGTCTAATTATGGTAATTATCTAACTCGGTTACGCACATATTCTTCGTTGGTACCGACGTACAAACAGACAGACAGAAAGATGTGCATTGTCAAGCAGTGATTATAAGTCTGTTAATCACTTCCAACAGATAAACGGGAGGTGAGGCAGAAGGGAATAAATCAACAGACGGATAACAGTTCCGTTTTCCCCTATAAACTTATACACACTACTGTATTTTTTACACTATGTTATTCACTATAATGTTTATGGTTCTTTCATTCTTCACTAACACTGCGTCATTCACCAGTAAGTCTCTAGTAAATGTTGAATGTTTCCATCACTTGCACCGAGTCAACACCTTACTTTATACCAACAATTAAAACCAAAAAATGGACTGACTTAACAAAAAAAAAAAAAAAAAACTCGGTTCACATTACAGAAAAAGTAAGGGATTTAAGTTCACATAACGCAAGATTGAGTATCACAACAACATAGTGGTGTTGGAGTGTGTTAGCGAGGTAGCAACAACACCCACGCGCCTCATACAGTATGTTGCTGGGGCTTAGTGGTGCAGTGTAGAGGGAGCACCCACAGAGCCGCCCTTGTTAGCAGCAACGTAGCGCGTCTCGTACTGAAGTGAGACTCGCCTGCCGACCTCAGTATCACCACCCACCTACCTACCCACCCACCCACAGCCACCCATCCCCTTCTTAACCACTCACGGGCAATACCACTCATTGCTTATGTCACTTGTTTAGGTGTGTGTGTGTGTGTGTGTGTGTGTGTGTGTGTAATCTCACTTTCTCCCTGTTCTCATCCTGTGTGTATTTACTCAGACTCTCTTAATTTCACATACACACAAACACACACACAAACACCTCTTTCGTCTTATCTTCACTACCGTTAACTACAGTTTATGAGTCACCACTGCTCTCTCTCTCTCTCTCTCTCTCTCTCTCTCTCTCTCTCTCTCTCATACCTGTGTGTCTGATAAGTTAATTGCATTTGCACCATCACGAGGAGATAATAGAGTTCACTGGCATTTTCGTTATGAGTCTTTCCCACACACACACACACACACGGAAATACTTACGTATACACCTTCTGAAACTGATATACGTATGGCAAAGTATCAGTGTGTGTGTGTGTGTGTCAAGGATTATATAAGAATTTTTACCAAGATATTTCAATTGTGAATTCTAGCTTGTGATTGATTGAATAAATTACTAACTCTGCCGTCAGTAAATTTTCCTATTAGTAAACGCTGTATGTATGTATAATCGTAGAGTTAACTATTGAAGGATTACAATTTTATAATTTAATGCAAAATAAGTGAGGAAAGGAACTGTAAGGCGATAGGAGACATAGAGAGAGGGAAGAGAGATAAAGAGACAGAGAAAAGTGAAAATTAAAGTAGGAAAGAGTAGAGAGACTTAGGAAAAGATAAAAGGGATAAAGAAGAGAAACGAGGGATGCTAAAATACTCTTAAATATAATCCCTGAATAATGGAGCTAATATAATGCTAAGTCACTACCCACCTGGTAACAGACAGATAGACAGACAGACAAATAGACACCTACAGACATCCAAAAACAGTTAGCTATATATACTATCAAGACAACAAACCTTTAATTTTATCAAGAACTTTACATTAAAATAACAAAAAACATCCCCCACATCTTCACCTCCCATCAGCCACGGGAGTGAATGATGCAGCTCTCACAAAGAATGATATAAACATTTCTTGTTTTCATCTTAGGGAATTTGAAGCATAATAGATGAAGTTGATTTAGGCAGAGAGAGAGAGAGAGAGAGAGAGAGAGAGAGAGAACACCAAATAAGTGAACAATGTAAAAGGAATTTTGTTTGGCTACCAATAAATCACGAGAGTAGAGCTTAACGTAAATACCTGCATTATTAGTTCATTGTATTTCTCATATGAAATTGAAGTACGGCGTTGTATAAAGGTTATGAGCAACAGTATTGCTCCCACGTACAAATAACAATATTGCTTCCACGTACAAATAACAGTATTGCTCCCACGTACAAATAAGGTATAGCTCCCACGTACAAATAAGAGTATTGCTCCCACGTGCAAATAAGAGTATTGCTCCCACGTGCAAATAAGAGTATTGCTCCCACGTGCAAATAAGAGTATTGCTCCCACGTGCAAATAAGAGTATTGCTCCCACGTGCAAATAAGAGTATTGCTCCCACGTACAAATAAGAGTATTGCTCCCACGTACAAATAAGAGTATTGCTCCCACGTACAAATAAGAGTATTGCTCCCACGTACAAATAAGAGTATTGCTCCCACGTACAAATAAGAGTATTGCTCCCACGTACAAATAAGAGTATTGCTCCCACGTACAAATAAGAGTATTGCTCCCACGTACAAATGACAGTATTGCTCCCACGTACAAATGACAGTATTGCTCCCACGTACAAATGACAGTATTGCTCCCACGTACAAATGACAGTATTGCTCCCACGTACAAATGACAATATTGCTCCCACGTACAAATGACAGTATTGCTCCCACGTACAAATAGCAATACAAATAAGTTAATATCCAGTTTATGATTGTCATACTAAGGTGGTTAATAATATTCAGGTGAAGACGTTATGTGTATGGCTGTAGTTCGGAGGATGGTAGTGCTATAAAACTTTATCATTAAGGTTTATCAAAGGAGAGAGAGAGAGAGTATGGAGTAATGTACAGACAGCCAAATGGACAAATAAACGGAAAGACAGACAGACAAATAAAAAAAACCCAGACGTACAGCCAATCAGACACACGAAACACAGATTGAAATTCCTCTCCCGGCAGTGAAGAGTGACTGACAGCACCGCCATGCGATAAAGGCGTCAGAGATACATGGTGTCTGTCTGTCTGTCTCCATGTGTGTGGGTGTGGATGTGTCCGTTTATCTGTCTGTCGGTCAGCAATAACAGCAACGTAACAGAGAAAGTAAAAACTGAAAACACACACACACTCTCTCTCTCTCTCTCTTTAGACGAACTCAGCGGATAAATATTCCTCCTCGATCTCCCTCATCAATATGCGAGCTAAGACTCCCTCATACGATGAAAGTTGTGGCAAAAGACTTCCTAGAATGACCTAACTCTTGTTCTTGGAAGCCACGGTATAGATCCAGAGGCTGAGCAAACTCTGAAATAGAACCCAAGTTGTGAGCCTCTATAATACAAGGGTGCTGATTGGTCCTCTCAGGTCTGTCTATATGGCACTGTGGTTTTACGAGGTCAATGTGGCACTGTGGTTTTAAGGAGGTCAATGTGGCACTGTGGTCTTACGAGGTCAATGTGGCACTGTGGTCTTACGAGGTCAATGTGGCACTGTGGTCTTACGAGGTCTATGTGGCACTGTGGTCTTACGAGGTCTATGTGGCACTGTGGTCTTACGAGGTCTATGTGGCACTGTGGTCTTACGAGGTCTATGTGGCACTGTGGTCTTACGAGGTCTATGTGGCACTGTGGTCTTACGAGGTCTATGTGGCACTGTGGTCTTACGAGGTCTATGTGACACTGTGGTCTTACGAGGTCTATGTGGCACTGTGGTCTTACGAGGTCTATGTGGCACTGTGGTCTTACGAGGTCTGTGGCACTGTGGTCTTACGAGGTCTATGTGGCACTGTGCTTTTACGAGGTCTATGTGGCACTGTGCTTTTACGAGGTCTATGTGGCACTGTGGTCTTACGAGGTCTATGTGGCACTGTGGTCTTACGAGGTCTATGTGGCACTGTGGTTTTACGAGGTCTATGTGGCACTATGGTTTTACGAGGTCTATGTGGCACTATGGTTTTACGAGGTCTATGTGGCAGTATGGTTTTACGAGGTCTATGTGGCACTATGGTTTTACGAGGTCTATGTGGCAGTATGGTTTTACCAGGTCTATGTGGCAGTATGGTTTTACGAGGTCTATGTGGCAGTATGGTTTTACGAGGTCTATGTGGCAGTATGGTTTTACCAGGTCTATGTGGCAGTATGGTTTTACGAGGTCTATGTGGCACTGTGGTCTTACGAGGTCTATGTGGCACTGTGGTCTTACGAGGTCTATGTGGCACTATGGTTTTACGAGGTCTATGTGGCACTATGGTTTTACGAGGTCTATGTGGCACTATGGTCTTATAAGGTCAAGGTGAATCAGTGGTCTTAAGTGTTCCAGATAGTATCGAGCCCAATGGAGTCGAGGCTTTTATCTTCCTCGTAACTTGTATTTCTTGAATCAAACCTCCACATCGTGTTTCTCATCGTCAAGAAACCTCCTTGGAAGTCTCACTTACTCCTTACCACTCTTAGGTGAACTCTTTCTACCTGTTTAACCCCATCCCATTATCTCCTTTCATTTCCTTCTACCTAGGCTCATCTATCAACCAGTCTCCCTTCAAGTGTCGACTGGGGCACTTGGGGAAAATGCTCGGTAGTCTTCCGCTTATATCCTATCTTGAATTAAATCTTTCTCGCCACAACATTTGTTCTATAACTCGATCTTTGCCTTCTGTTGGTGGGTGTGTGTGTGTGGGTGCGTGTGTGGGTGTCTTACTGACGCACTCACCTTCTATTATTACTTTTTATTACGTGTGTGCAGCAATGTGTGAGGGAGGTGTAGGTTGACCTATTGATCTGTGGCGTGAAAGTGGACGGACACTGATGTTCACGTTAATTTGTGTTTACTGAGATGATGATGACGATAAGTAAGTCAGTATTTTTTTAATAATATAATGATGATAACAATGACAGATCCAGAGTAATTTATACGTTTTAAGTAATAGAATATAATGTTAATGACAAATGAAAACAGTGTGTATATCCTTGACTATAATGAGACAATTACCAATACGAAAAATAATTGACTCGGAAAAAAGATGAGTTTTGGCTTTTATTCTATTTAATAACTCTTAGATTAACTTGTGTACAGAATCAATAGTTCCTTACCGGCAGATTTTAACAGCAGGTGAAAGTCGCTGTATAACAAGAGACTAACAAACCTACACGATTTAGTTTCCGCTTTTTTTACACACACACCCATAACATCACATTTCGTCACCATTACTATATTTTATACCAAGGTAAATCATGAGGAAAGGCCAAATTACCGTTTTCTTTGCTGTTGGTTAACCTTTGACATTACCTACGATTAGTGACGTCACGTATCTTACCTGTGACTGCCTACACACCTGACAGTTCTCAATAGGTGACTTAGAGGGATTTTTTTGTGTCTGTCTGTCTGCCTATTAATAAATTGGTGTGAGGTATCGTGTGTTTCAATCAATCTCTATCAACACATTAATGAAGGCCAGCTGATATCCACCCCACACACGTCCACACCAACAGCTATGAAAGTCCAGAATCACTAAAACCTAACATACAAATTGAACATGTATGCTGGAGGTGTGTCTGTGTCTGTCTGTGGTCTGTGTCCTGGGGCCGTGAATCTTACCTGTAGTTGTGAATCTTACCTCTGACTGTGACCCTTACCTGTGGCTGTGACCCTTACCTGTGGCTGTGACCCTTACCTGTGGCTGTGACCCTTACCTGTGGCTGTGACCCTTACCTGTGGCTGTGACCCTTACCTGTGGCTGTGACCCTTACCTTTGGCTGTGACCCTTACCTGTAATTGTGAACCTTACCTGTGGCTGTGAACCTTACCTGAGGCCAGCAACACCCTCCTCTCTCTCTCTCTCCCTGTCACTCTTGGTCATTTATCACATACCTGTACGGAGAGAACAGAGAATTATCTTGATTTAAAAATATAATTATCTAAGAGATCTTTACGTATGAACTTAATTAAAATTATTCTTCTTCCCTCGGTTCATTTTTTTTTTTGTTTACAATTCCGAGACAAAAATAACTAACCGGCCATTTTGTTTTTGTTATTTATTTGTATATTTATATAATTTCCAACTTAATCTATTTAATAAACTTAACAAATAAACTATCCAAATCCAAGACTGATAAAGTAATTTGGTGATTAGTCCTTGCTAATACCCCTGAGTTAATTATCCTTTTTCCCCCTAATTATAGCTTCACTCAGGAACGTATCTAATATTTTTTTCTCATGTGTTAATGCCAAAATAATAACCGAGGTAAGGGGGGTATTAACTGAGCTAATCATTTAATAAATTATATACCCTTAATTGGATCTAATTAGTGGGGGATATTTTCGTCAGTAGGTATTATGTAGGATAGAAGGCGAGAGAATGAAGGAAGGGATGGTGGATTATGAGGGTGAGAGGATGAAGGAAGGGATGGTGGATTATGGGGGTGAGAGGATGAAGGAAGGGATGGTGGATTATGTGGGTGAGAGGATGAAGGAAGGGATGGTGGATTATGGGGGTGAGTGGATGAAGGAAGGGATGGTGGATTATGGGGGTGAGAGGATGAAGGAAGGGATGGTGGATTATGTGGGTGAGAGGATGAAGGAAGGGATGGTGGATTATGGGGGTGAGAGGATGAAGGAAGGGATGGTGGATTATGAGGGTGAGAGGATGAAGGAAGGGATGGTGGATTATGAGGGTGAGAGGATGAAGGAAGGGATGGTGGATTATGAGGGTGAGAGGATGAAGGAAGGGATGGTGGATTATGAGGGTGAGAGGATGAAGGAAGGGATGGTGGATTATGAGGGTGAGAGGATGAAGGAAGGGATGGTGGATTATGTGGGTGAGTGGATGAAGGAAGGGATGGTGGATTATGGGGGTGAGAGGATGAAGGAAGGGATGGTGGATTATGGGGGTGAGAGGATGAAGGAAGGGATGGTGGATTATGGGGGTGAGAGGATGAAGGAAGGGATGGTGGATTATGGGAGAGGATGAAGGAAGGGATGGTGGATTATGGGGGTGAGAGGATGAAGGAAGGGATGGTGGATTATGGGGGTGAGTGGATGAAGGAAGGGATGGTGGATTATGGGTGAGAGGATGAAGGAAGGGATGGTGGATTATGGGGGTGAGAGGATGAAGGAAGGGATGGTGGATTATGGGGGTGAGAGGATGAAGGAAGGGATGGTGGATTATGGGGGTGAGAGGATGAAGGAAGGGATGGTGGATTATGGGGGTGAGAGGATGAAGGAAGGGATGGTGGATTATGGGGGTGAGAGGATGAAGGAAGGGATGGTGGATTATGGGGGTGAGAGGATGAAGGAAGGGATGGTGGATTATGGGGGTGAGAGGATGAAGGAAGGGATGGTGGATTATGGGGGTGAGAGGATGAAGGAAGGGATGGTGGATTATGGGGGTGAGAGGATGAAGGAAGGGATGGTGGATTATGGGGGTGAGAGGATGAAGGAAGGGATGGTGGATTATGGGGGTGAGAGGATGAAGGAAGGGATGGTGGATTATGGGGGTGAGAGGATGAAGGAAGGGATGGTGGATTATGGGGGTGAGTGGATGAAGGAAGGGATGGTGGATTATGGGGGTGAGTGGATGAAGGAAGGGATGGTGGATTATGGGGGTGAGAGGATGAAGGAAGGGATGGTGGATTATGGGGGTGAGAGGATGAAGGAAGGGATGGTGGATTATGGGGGTGAGAGGATGAAGGAAGGGATGGTGGATTATGGGGGTGAGAGGATGAAGGAAGGGATGGTGGATTATGGGGGTGAGAGGATGAAGGAAGGGATGGTGGATTATGAGGGTGAGAGGATGAAGGAAGGGATGGTGGATTATGGGGGTGAGAGGATGAAGGAAGGGATGGTGGATTATGGGGGTGAGAGGATGAAGGAAGGGATGGTGGATTATGGGGGTGAGAGGATGAAGGAAGGGATGGTGGATTATGGGGGTGAGAGGATGAAGGAAGGGATGGTGGATTATGGGGGTGAGAGGATGAAGGAAGGGATGGTGGATTATGGGGGTGAGAGGATGAAGGAAGGGATGGTGGATTATGGGGGTGAGAGGATGAAGGAAGGGATGGTGGATTATGGGGGTGAGAGGATGAAGGAAGGGATGGTGGATTATGGGGGTGAGAGGATGAAGGAAGGGATGTGGATTATGAGGTGAGAGGATGAAGGAAGGGATGGTGGATTATGGGGGTGAGAGGATGAAGGAAGGGATGGTGGATTATGGGAGGGGATGATGGGTAGTATGTACGTGTGTGTGTATGTGTCATTGTCCCCAGTGTGATGTACGTGTGTGTGTGTGTGTGTGTCATTGTCCCCAGTGTGATGTACGTGTGTGTGTGTGCATTGTCCCCGGTGGCTCTGGGCTGTGTGTGTGTGTCATTGTCCCCGGTGGCTCTAGGCTGTGTGTGTGTGATGGCTCCTTGGATCTCTCACTGGATATTATTCCTTTCAAACTCAGACTCATGAGAAGGTTTCATTTTCGGGGGTGAAAGATGAGAACTCTGATAGGTGTTGGCTCTCCAGTATAACCCAGAGGGATAGATAGATAGATAGATAGATAGTTAAGATAAACTTTAATGCGAATTATCATAAAAGAATCATCAACCCAACACAGTTTTCATTTTAAATATAATGGCAGTAATTTATGCCATCTATGTAGTTAATGACCACTGCAGGTAAAAAAATAATTCTTATATTGAGATGATTATTTAAAGTGTGTTGTGTGTGTGTGTCATGATTGAGGGAGAAAATATCAAGTGTCTATGATGGCGCCGTTGTTTACTCACTCACTCACTATGATTCTTCTACCTCGTGTTCTGCCTTCAAGAGAGTGTATCATGTTGTTCTTGTGTCAGTGTTATTTTGGTACAACTTTGCATGTTATTTTCCCTCCTCTATCCTGTAGCTTTATATTACCAACTATTTTCTTTCTCATGTCACTAAACTCGGAGAAAAAACATCGTATAAAATATTGTAAATTGTATCCTGGTGTTTATAAGTATGATATATTTCTTATTAATCTAAAACCTTGAGAGATACAGTAGGTCAAACTAATACACCTGCCTTTACCTGTAATAACCAATGATCTCTCGTTGATTAAGCTTCACCTTGGCAAACTATCCGATAATCTAATTACCAGTGACTAACGATGTCTTTTAAAGTTTTGCCAACGAGGCTTCTCTCTCCGACGGTCGGCCAAATCTTGTTACCAAACTTGGCTCGCTTGTAAGTCTTCTCCATTGCCTTCAGGGGGCGTTCCAAATACACTAAGATTTGTTAGATGAATAAACAGAATGAATCAAGATATAAAAACAAAAAACACCTAAACATTTCAGATAAAACTGAAACCCCGACCTTAAGTTGAGGCTCCAGGATCACTTAATAACTTTGTGAGATGTGTTTTCCTGATGATTGAAGATATATGAGTGAACCTAAATGGATGATGACTTAATATTAGATTCAAACTAAGGCTCTACTGGGACTCGAGAACATTCACTTAGTATACCAGTTAGGAGACCAGAGTAAAGTTCAGGCATCTTCTGTGAGCATTAAAGAAAGACCTCGTCCTTTATATATCGTCGACTTATTCTATCTATCTATCTATCTACAACACGTCGGTTTACACTTCAGAAGGTTTCCATGGTTGCCTCTGGGTCATCTCAAGAGGAAAATGAACCCAGGTCTAATAGGATTTAACACACTTATTAAACAAATCCTTTTACTTTGATTTTACGCCTGAATTATCATTGAAATTTATGGTTTATCTTAGAATTGACTTCATGCAATTAGAGGTGACGGAGGCTGGAAGGAGGGAGGCAGTTGGATCCTTTAGAGTGAGAACAGGAACTCAGGAAGTGTGTATGAGCGGCCTTAGAATTCTCTCTCACAAACTCGGCAGCCCAAATCCACTTCAACTACACGAATGTCAACAAACTTTCCACTTACGGTTTTCATTCGCTGATGGCTCCAGTATTCATAGTTCAAGGCCACACGTTTTTGTCCAATTAGATGAAGCCATATTTAGTAAGACCTCTATTTAACGGAATATATGGCGAGGAAAGTCCGGTATATCGAAGGACTGTTAGATATAAAACCTCCATTTAACGAACTATTTACAGATGAAAGTGCGTAATATCAAAAGTCAGCTAGAAATGAAGCCTCCATCTAGCGAACTATATAGAGATGAAAATCCGTTATATCGAAGGTCTGTTAAATATAACACCCCCCCTCCCCCCCTCCTAACGGATTATTTAAGAGTTGTTGATAATATTTTTATTTTCATACTTGGGATATAACAACCATAACAATAACAACCCCTTAACAACACCTCCTACAACAACATCGTCGACACATCACAACACCACCTTGATCACCTGTACAGAACCAAAGGTAAAACATTATATTCCTCTTAGCAACTTACCTCAGTCACTGTCAGGATATACTTCTCGCGGTCACTACATATAGATCTCGATACATTTCAGGGAGATGGATAACTTAACGGGGGACAAACTAAGATATTTATGATAATTTAGGAGATGAGAATAATAAGTAGAGGAAAAATAGCATTACCAAAGGGAGAGAGAAAGAGAATGGGGAGAATATGTTACAGAAGATCAGTAGAATTGTTCTGTTATTTATGAAAGATAATGTTAATGTTATATTGTAGTGCAAGGAGAGAGAGAGAGAGAGAGAGAGAGAGAGTTAGTTTTAAAGTACACACACACTTGGCAGAGAGAGCGAGTACTTCTAACTGTGCCTATGCTATGTGTGGGTGTGGGTGTGTGTGTGTGTGGGTGTTTACAAAATGTGCCAGTGACTGGTTGATTAGTTTTGATTCAACTTGGTCAGTGAGTTTAATAGTGACAAAGAAAACAATAATTAAATTGGGGAGACTGTAGCCTGAAACCGGACACCACAGCAGATGGTTAGAGGCGATGGAACCTAACGAAGTGAGTCAGAAACGGAGAGTCGATGCATTGCACTAAAAGCTTGAATGAGTGTCGAGTGATTAATAACCAACTCTGCCTTAGAATGATTGATTTTAATTGGTATATTTGTTTTATACACACACACACACACACACACACACTCTCGCGCGCGCGGGCGTACAAAATCCTCGGAAAACATATGACAATCTGCAGTCTATGTACAAACAAGAGTGGCAGTAGTTGACTCAGCAGTATACAGCAGTTGATTGGCTCACGGTACGCTGGACGTTTTAATTAAGGAGAAATCAATCTTGAGTCCTAGCGAGTCGTAGGCAGCACTCAAGAGCCTCCCGCTAATGATATTAAACTGCCAATTAGTATCTTCAGAGTGGTATTGCTGTCATTAGTAATTATAAGTGAGAAAACGATGCCTCATTGGTGTTAAAAAATGAATGTTGTTGATTTTATTGTTTTTGTAGTTCGCTCCTGTCAGCTCGTTTTGTGACGTCACGAGAGACCGGGGTTGGGAAGGGGGGGGGGGTAGTGGTGTTGATCTCTCATCCTGCCTCGTTTCCCTCGTTCATTATTTTCTTTTTGTAATTTTATCTCATTTTGTTTTAATTATATCTTTTATTTGTCTTATTACCGTGCATTTCTATTTGCTCTCTCTCTCTCTCTCTCTCTCTCTCTCTCTCTCTCTCTCTCACGAGCATCAAACACTAAATCTTATTCTCATCCGCTGGAATCCGAGGTTTGGTCCAGAACTCAGAGATATTGAACAAGCACTCAACAACCTGCAACAGAACCACTAATGAAAACCATATGAAGCAGTCATTAACCCTTGTTTCATAGGGTCAAAAAACACAAACATCCAGACAACGAAACACAATAGAATTCTCTTTATGACCAAGTCTCGTGGTGAGATTCGAAACACGGATGTGGCTCTAAACTTGGGAGCCGCACACTGAACGACTTTACCGCCAGATTACCAGACTTTCTCTTCCTTGCTCCACAGAATGTAAACTTCACTCTCTTCTCTTTAACTCTCTATTTCTAGCTGCAGTTGGGAAGTTAAGACCCTTTGTTTTTTTCTTGTTTTTTATTGAACGCTGTGGAATCTTGTAAGGACTGCGAACTTATTTTTATTATTATTATTATTATTATTATTATTATTTTTTTTTTTTTTGGGGGGGGGGGGGGGATATTTTCCGGTTTCTATTTTTATGCCTTAACCGATCAGCGCCAGATGGATTTTGTCCTCATTTTGGCAAAAGTTCTTTCTTGAATTTTAAACAGCTATATGTCACAAACGATGAGAAATAGTGGTAGTCAGTTTTCAGGAATATGTTTACTGGTGACTATAAAACACACACACACTGCTTTTTCTATCTAATGGATGACGAAAAACAATTTAACTCCTCATAAAATATAAGAAACAATATTGAATTAATCACATTCATAAAAACCAACAAAATATTACATAAAAGATAAAAAAAAACAACATTATTTTCCCCTATTTTCTACACATAATAAGATCGGGTCAAAATAGTTGGGTCTGATCATTAGCGGTGTTCCTGGGTCCCGTCTATAATACTGATATAATGAAGGTGTTAGGCCTGGAGGAAGCGCTTATAGCTGTCCTAAAAGAAATCGCGAGTCAAATATCCTGAGTAACTGAAGGTTATTAGGGTAATGAAAATAATAATAATAATAATAATAATGATAATAATAATAATAATTGTTATCGATCCAGCTGATACTACTATTACTACTACTATTACTGCTACTATTACTGCTATTTTTTCTACTTCATCTATTATAAGAGATACTAATAGATATATTTGTACTACTACTACTACATTTATCAACTAACAACAGATCCTTAACTAGCATGATCATATTTCCTAGTGATTGCCACAGTAAACTAGTAAGTCTGACAGGTAATGATAATGCTTGAGGTTTCTTCATTAATTAGTCTTTTGTAACGTTAATTAAATCAGCAGAAACTTTCTTCAGGAAGACTTCGGTAATTAAGACAGGATGGCTACGCTTTCTAAACTACCAAAGGAATATTACCAATAGTCGAATCTTCCTTCATCTCACAATTCAAAGTCTATTAACGATTCTCTATTGATCTTTTTGGGGGGAGTATTTTAGGTATTTTTTCCATTGCCTTGTTGACAATGTAGAGCCAGGTGAAGTGTGTGTGTTTACGTGAAGAATTGGAGTAACAGACGACATGTGGCAAATCAAGAGACCCTAGCGGCGGGGGTGAGATTAACTCGCAACTCTTAACATTGTAATAGATATAACCTGTTTCAAAAGGTTTAGTGTGTGTGTGTGTGTGACGTGATAAAGCCATATAACAGGGTAGGGATGGAGCCAACAGGTAGAACTTCATTGCACGGTTAATTAATCTGCCGGTCGCTTGCAGGTTCCCACAAGGTGCACCAAGAGAGAGAGAGAGAGACAGAGAGAGAGAGAGAGAGAGATTTTCTTCTCTATTCGTCTTTCTATTTTATTATCTTTCATTTTTTCACCTATGCAATTTGTGTATCCATCCATCCATCCATCTATGTCTATCAATCTATATATATAATTCATCCATTTAGCTATATAATAAGAGATATAGGACTTTGGTAACATACAAATTCCCCAAAATATAAAAACAAAACAAAATACGTAAGAACCAAACTCCATTATCGTGTTTACATCCTCCCGGCAAAGCGTCTGTGTCCGATTCCTGTAACTTGACTTCAGCTTAGGTATGTATAAAAAAAATCAGGAATATATAACGTGATATTTTTACCTATTTTTTTTAGCATAGTTAATTTTTTTGGAGTCATTAAATGTTTTGTATTTATATATTTTATTGCCAGACATATTTTGTGTTGGACAAGTTTGTGAAATTATTCGTTGACATAATTCATAAAGTCAGTTTTTCTATTTTGTTTCATTTTCAAGCGTTATTTTCTTTTTTTTATCGGTTTTGTTGATATATTTCCATATTTTACCTGCAGTTACTGAGGACGGGAATGGAATGACATTTTTTATTAGAGAATCTTTGGATGATTCTGATGAAGGCAAGATAGTGTGTGTGTGTGCGCGTGTGTGTGTGTGTGTGTGTGTGCGTATCGTGTGTGTGTGTGTGTGCGTATCGTGTGCGTATCGTGTGAGTTTGTGTGTCCTCTGAGATACATGGAATACACTTTAACATGGATGTGTAAGTCAGTAAACGAGAGAGAGAGAGAGAGATAAAATGAAAGACGAAGTGAGAGATCAAGAAAAAAGAGAGAAAAAGAAGGAAAAAAAGAGAGAAAACTAAACAAAGATTAATAGAGCGAAAAAAAAGAGAGTAAAAATAAAGAGAAATAGGGCCCCCCAAAATCCATCATCCTGTAGTGTTCAAGTCAGTTTCTAGGTCATAACATTAAGAAAATTATCTCAACTTGTGTCATGGTGTCATATTAGGGACGGTCTTATCTCTCGCAGTTTAGGAGCTTGACGGAGGTAGTTTTCCCGTGAGGGGTTTAATCTCTGCCGTCAACCACCCAAGAAGATGATAAATTTAATAAAAAAAATAATAATTTAATATCTGAATGTAAACGTTCTCTGGTGTGTGAAGATCAAGGTATGTTTGCTCTCTCTCTCTCTCTCTCTCTCTCTCTCTCTCTCGTGTGTGTGTGTGAGCCTAACCTAAACTAAATTACCCTAACCTACCTTACCCCCTATCCCTACCTAACCTACCTTACCCCTATCCTTACCTAACCTAACCGCATTTCTGTTCTTGTATGAAAATTTTTACCTTCAATTTTAGG
Organism: Homarus gammarus; assembly: GCA_958450375.1. Classification (NCBI taxonomy): domain Eukaryota; kingdom Metazoa; phylum Arthropoda; class Malacostraca; order Decapoda; family Nephropidae; genus Homarus; species Homarus gammarus. The sequence goes on along the minus strand of CAUDMG010000395.1, from coordinate 207,553 downwards.
TCAGTAAAACACCTATATCTCTGAACGGTCACAAGCGGGGTATATATTGTCGTATTGTTTTATTTACTGTGGATAATTTTGTCATCTTCGGTAACTCTGACAAGACGTCATTACCGAGTTTGATTTTCAACTTAACGTCTTGAAATTCCTTGTTTTTCTCCATCTTGATTCTTTGTTGATGAATGAACGTCTCTAAAGCTTCCTAGGAATTAAATTTTGAAGATGCAGGGAGAGTAAATCCTCTCTTTAGCGGACTATATGGAGAGGGTCAGATGCATGTAAAATTTCATCCATATAACGAACTATAAAGAAAAGTCCGTTATATCAAGGGACCGCTAGATATGAAACCTCCATCTAACGGATTATATATAGAGAAAAGTCCTTTATATAGAGGTTTGACATGTAGTTTAAACTCTCCCTATGTGATATATCTTAAGGAGTACTTAGAAACTCCTTGTCTATAGCAGTTCTCGTTACTCCATTGTTTTATCAAGAGACCTTCGAGATTTTAACCTTTTTCTTTGATCTTACTGGAGGGGCAAGAGGCCGTTGTTCTCCTCCCGAAGTTTGTTAGTAATCTCCTCCTTTTACGTACCATCAGTGGGTGCTCCTCGAAGGTCCTCCTCCAGATTAATCTCCACGTACAAGAGAACCCCATATTTTTTTTTCTGACTTGACATCTTGATCGGTTATTATGGTACATGTTAGAGGAGTTGAAGGTATGATTATGCTGGCCAGGGCTTTTGTATATATCAAGGTGATGGTCTGATGACGGAACGTATCAGGTGTGGGTTAAGTCGTTATTGGGAACACCAGGTGAAACCCCAGGTAACTAAATTAATTACTGAGTATCGTTATCACCTGAATGGCTTTGTCCTTGTACCTGCTGGCCTTCCAAGGTGGTTTACACAGGCACTCAAGCTGCGTGTGTCATTTTACCCCCCCCCCCTTTCCCAGAGACGCATTAAATGATAATTCCATACCTTATATTTTTAGTTTAATTAGTGTTTATTTTTTCACTTAAACCAAAATATCATTAATTATAGAACAAGACCTCCCTATCGTCTTCCCAAAGGGTCCCTCCTTCACTCCAGCTAATGAGGTTAATCAGGAAAGTACGAATCCAATTTCATTTATATAGGTGTTAATTACGTTTTTCTCTGATTTATATGATAATTATAATTCCCGATATCGGATAAGTGGCAATCGATGTGATAATCTTGTTTTTCTTTAATTATTGTGTAGTTTTATTGAAGGTGAACTTAAGGGTTTGAATAGTTTAATAATGTGGAATGTAGGGCTTTTGATCATGTATGTAATGCGTGCACAGACACACAGACACACACAGACACACACACACACACACACACACACACACAGACACACACACACACACACACACAGACACACACACACACACACACAGACAGACACACACAGACACACACACACACACACACACACACTCACACTCCATCCATCTGATAGAGAGAGAGAGAGAGGGGAGGAGGAGAGGGGAGGAGGAGAGGGGAGGGGAAAATCCACCTCGATATGTCAAATCATTTACATCAACCTTAATTTCTCCACTTCATCTCAGGTTCGTCGAGGAATAAAAGTCAGATAATTTACGTAATCGGCCATAATTGAGGTGTGCTTCTTGTACAAATAATATAAATAATATTCGAATCATCCCCTTTAGTACTTACACGGGTCGTATATCAGTCGGTAATAGACTTCTGGTAACGGACCGGGAACTGAGTCTCAAGTTTAGGATTCTCAGAGACTCTTGAGATTAATTTTCCACTCAACCCACTTAATGTGTTATGAAGAGGCGTACCACTACACCACCTGACGTGAAGTAAACACCGCACTACAACGTCCCGAACGGCATTATAATCACACCTCAATTAGATACATTAACTTAGTATCAGTTAAGAGATAATAAGAAAAGTATCGTAAGGTAATTATGTGAATCAGGTGCTAGAGGTACATCAAAGAAGAAGTGTATTCATAGATCTAATAGGAAGGGTAGTGGCTCCTGTAAGGGTGAACTTCACGAGGGAATAACCCAGAATTTCAACCGAATGTGGGTCATTATTCACTCTGGTGTAGCTGTCCTGACGACTCAACTGAGTATGGACTTTGAGAGGATAATGAAGGGGTGTATATTCATGTAGGAGTTAGGTTAGGTTTGGTTAGGTTAGGTTAGGCTAGGTTAGGTTAGGCTAGGTTAGGTTTAGCTTAGCTTCCGAACGATTGTGAGAAACATTTCAACAATACCACTGTACCAACTGTTTTAAATTACCATAGGAATTAAGGACTGAATTTAAACGCAACAAAACAAATCTTAATGGAGTTATGTACAGTAATCTTGTTAACGTGGTCATATGTACCCAGCAGCGGAGTTAGCCTGATGCAACAAAACCCCGAATACAAAAGACATACAGAGCCGGATGAATATTTCCAACACAGAGTTTGCACAGCCGATTCACCTAGGTTAATAAGTGGGAGTTTTCCATGTGAACGATTGATGTCGTTAGCCCAATGATATTAAGGTAGTGCTGTTCGTGGCGGAAGGTAGATGAGGAAGGGAATGAGTACTGGGTGTGGTTAGTTGTGACGAGAGAGAGAGAGAGAGAGAGAGAGAGAGTACGTAGATTGACAGTAATTATGAGTTAGAATGGAAGATGGAGAGACAGACAGACAGATAGAGAGAGGTGGAGTTTAACCCACGCCATCTTGTGTGTGGTCGATAACAATAAATAACATTGTGACCGACTCCCTGACCTTCCTACCCTCCTCCCTTCCTACCCTCCACCCTTCCTACCCTCCTCCCTTCCTACCCTCCTCCCTTCCTACCCTCCTCCCTTCCTACCCTCCACCCTTCCTACCCTCCACCCTTCCTACCCTCCACCCTTTCGTCCTTCTATTTATCCAATTGTTCATCTCCTCACTTGATCTTTTCTCTTTCATCCGTCCATCATTCCTCTACCTTTGTCCTCCCTTCCCATTTCCTTTCCGTCCGCCCTTCTCACTCCCCTTCCTCCCTGTCTGGCAAACTTTCACAAAACAGCCCAGAGTATTGTGATATATAACCCTCTACCTATAACTCCTATAATTCTCTTTTGCTTCTTTCTTTCTCTATCTCTCTCTCCCTTCCTTCTCTTTTACTTCTCTTTCTCTCTTCCTTCTCTATCACTCTCTTCCTTCTCTATCACTCTCTTCCTTCTTCGTCTCACAACCTACCATCTTCTTCCTCTCTTTATCCCAACAGCGTCCAGGTATCGATCTAGCGCCAGAGTGAAAAGCAGATACTGGACTAACCTGCCTCCTTAGCTGAGACACGCTCTCTCTCTCTCTCTCTCTCTCTCTCTCTCTCTCTCTCTCTCTCTCTCAAGTTCGACAGGCAGACAAAAAAAGACATGCTAGCCAACCAACTTGAATATATTTCTATAATTGTACAGACAGAGAGAGAGAGAGAGAGAGAGAGGTTATTATTTTAATAGTCTTACTCTGGGTAGGAAACAATTTCTGGTTGACTTTCTGTTGCGAAGAAAAAATCCTCAGACCGGCATAATTAGTTTGATGAAATAGAGCTAATAACTTCCCTCAGAGTGAAACCACGACGGTATGAAGGAATGATAGATTATAACCACGACGGTATGAAGGAATGATAGATTATAACCACGACGGTATGAAGGAATGATAGATTATAACCACGACGGTATGAAGGAATGATAGATTATAACCACGACGGTATGAAGGAATGATAGATTATAACCACGACGGTATGAAGGAATGATAGATTATAACCACGACGGTATGAAGGAATGGTAGATTATAACCCCGGCGGTATGAAGGAATGATAAATTATAACCACGACCGGTATGAAGGAATGGTAGATTATAACCACGACGGTATAAAGGAATGATAGATTATAACCACGACTGTATGAATGTATGATAGATTGAAACGTGAATGAAATAAAACTACACGAACAAAAAACTACGGCGGAATGAAACTTACAATACGATGAAACTGATTCCTGACTTTTAAAACAGTTATGAACGAAATTTCTCACCAAATCAAAAAAGTCTCAACTCAAAATCGACGCCATCTTGACCGCCATCTGTGTTGAAGTTTAAATGAATCAATTAGACGAATCGCCAAATGTTTCTTAACAACTTCTCAGGATTAGTGTGTGTGTGTGTGTTTAAGGTCTATTTCTGTATCCTGCACCAACAGACAGTTTCCCAGGTAACGAGAGAGAACTAATACAAGTGGCCTCTTAGTTAATTACCTTCAGGGGAGTCGTTAACCTGTAAACCCATCAGCAGTAACAACCAGGATGCTAAGTTAATATCGGTAATGGACCCTCTCTCTCTCTCTCTCTCTCTCTCTCTCTCTCTCTCTCTCTCTCTCTCTCTCTCTTACTATGCTCACAAAATCACCATCAGTAACGAAGACTTGATTAGTAATGACAGGAAAACATTTGAAAAATAATGCACATTGTTGATATAATGAGTCGTATGATTTGAATTGTCATTTGAAAAACATTTAGGTCTCGCGTTTTTTGCCTTGACAGTCAGGTGGAATTATTACACACACGCTGATACACAACACACGCAAACAAACACTGAAACACTACCCAACACAAACACTGCAACACTACAAAATACCTAAAATAATGACAAACTAGCCCAACAAACATACTCCCTCACATATAGAAGTACAAAAGCTGTCCCAAAATAGCAAGGTGGGTGTATATATATATATATTTGTCAACAGGAAAGTAAGAATATGTTGAGTCTGGGCTTGCAGTTGACCTCCTATTCACACGTTAAAGGCCACACTCACGTTTCATTCACGAGTCATGGATATTCATGATGGTGTGTGGTGGAGTATTCAAGGACTAGAGGTCACGACGAAGAGGAGATGGAGTAGGACGACTAGGAGGAGGAGAAGTAGGAGGAAGATAACGAGTAAGAAGAGGAGGAGGAACAGGAGTAGTAGTTTATTAGATCAAAATATAAAGCAGCATTAATCTCAGTAACCTCTTCATCAGGCGCTTTTATTAAACAGTATAATACCAGTAACAAATTAAGGTTTCTTATTGATGGTAAAAGTTGGACAGAATATTAAGATAATAAACAATATTACCAGAGTAAGTGAAATGCGGTGCGTGGTGTCCGTAGACTTACAGTACACCCTTGTCCGCTACGGTAAACTGTACTGCGCTATGTCCGGTTTGCCTCTTCGTAAACTAAACACTACTACTATTTGTTTTTTTACCAAACCATTGATGATATAAGAGCATTACATCGTCTTCTTGATAATAAGTAAAGAAAAATAGAAGGATTTTTTTCAAGTATATAAATAAACGATAAAATGGGATTCTTTACCCACCTTTAAATTATTACTAAGTAGCTATAACCAATCTAGCTTTATTTATTACATATATATATATTTATGGCCTTGGGTTATATTATTCATATGGATTAAGGGATTAGTTTATATTGTTATGCATTGACGAAGATTGAAAGTGAGGAAGGCAATTTCTCTCGTCCACAGCAGATCACACATCACATATACTGTTTCCTTCTGGTCGAGTAAGGAAGAGATGAGATGAATTGTGTATGATTATTTCTGAAGAAGACAGCGATTAGGGTTACCTGTCTACCTACCTGTCAATTCTGTAAAAGCTCTCTTCCTCTTCCTCCTCCTCCTCCTCCTCCTCCTCCTTCCTCTTCCATTCTTGTTCTCGTTCGGTTTGTTCTTTCTTTAGGTCTTTATTTTCTCTTGGTCATCTAATTTTTTCCTTTTCTTCATCAATAATAATAACAACATCACTTTTCTCTCGATTATAATGTAAGTAAAAATCAACTCAGTTTCTTCATTTCATTCAGTATCAAAATAACATCAGGCAAAAAAACAGTCGATATTTTTTACAAACAGGCAAAATGGACGGGACTTTTAACTAAACCCACTTTACAAAAACATAGCTTATCACTCTGCCTGCGTCCTCGCCTCTCCAATGTGTTTACAAATTTCGTGAAAAAAAACGCGAATTTGTGAGGAATGTGAGCCCGCAGCCAGACGTAAATAACCGGTCATATATCACGATGTTCAGAAATTCATAAGTTAAATATTGCCAGATGCAGCTCTATATATGTCATAATCACGCACTCACTCAAACTGAAGAAAAAATATTTATCTTCTCCCGTGACCAATTTTAACACTGAACTAAATGCTACCGTATTTAACTAAACTAATTAACTTAGAATATATGGAAAAAAATATATAAAGAAACGTTTCTACCTAAATAGAAGTATTATAATGGAAAAATATATAAATATATGTAAATGTATGTAACTATTGCTTTTGTAAATAGAACTATATAGATGCCCATAAATATACATCATGTAAATCTATATTAATATTCATGTAAAAACTCAACAATCTGTACAAATACACATAAAATAACTACGTAGATATCACAACATGACAGTTCCGGTTATTGAGCCGACCTTCCCGGGAGTCTGGGTGGTGTAGCGCGGGTGGTCCATTTGGTACTTTATTCAGCGACTTGGCTCATGTTTAAAGCTGCCTCGACGAGCTGGACCACAGTGGCTGCTTGTCTGTCTTTCTGCCCGACTGACTAGTTCCCTTCATGAATACCTTTCTGGCTGACTCTCTATATGACTACCTGTTTACCTGGCTCCCTATCTGCCGTCAGAAAGTTACTGTACTGTGGATGGTATCGTATCGGTGTTCAATATTCGTATGTTTGTTTACTTCCTGCCTCTTAGTGGTGAATCCATCCCTGCACAAGAAAAACTGACGTAAAATAATGTACAGTATCTGAAAATCTGGTTCCTGGGTTTGGAAACTTTTGTCAGGGAGGTACTCATATTTATTGAATAAGATCCGATTTGGCTCGTAAACCAGATTAAAACCTCAGTGGATTTTCTCAAAGTTTTATACGATAAGCGAAGGAATTTTTTGGGCGAGTCGAATGACATTTTGATGTAAATTTTGGAGCACCGTGGCAACACCCAGCCAGTGAGATACATTTATACGTGACCAGTCTCGAGAAGAAATCACATATATGAATCTTGTATCAAGTGACCCCACGTAACAATGGACTAATAGAGAGGCGGATACAAGAGTACTATACTGTAGATAGACATTCGATACTACATCTCCATCCACACATTGACATAGAGACACAACTATAGACCAAATAGTAGGAACACGCCTAATGTCTTTACCGAGGATAATAGTTGGATTAATCGGTAGAGTGACCAGAATGTGTGTGTGTGCTGCTTTGATATCACTGAGCTCCTGACACTGTTAGCTTACTGGCGATATAAAGGTTGGAAGCATAGAATTTCAGGGTGAGAGCAAGACTTGGATGAGAAAGAGAGAATAAAATCGAGTAAAGGAGGTGAGACAGACACACTGACAGAAAGACAAACAGACATAAATACAGACAGACAGAGAGAATGATAGAAAATACAAAATATATCAGCATATCCAGATACCCTCAATTCCTCCTTTTCCTCCTCCGCCGCCGCCTCCTTCTCCTCCCCCGCCACTATTTTCGAGTATTTGCTTCCCCCCCCCCCCCCAGGTCATCCTCCAGACCAGAAAGGAACAGTTTAACGATGAATATTTCCCGACCTCTCCAAGTCTCACTGTTAGAGTTTGTGACCTTCGTTCTACCTGCGGAAACATGACCACGAGAGACTGACTGCGAAGGGTTGGTCTGCCTGAAGTCGTGATTTCTAAAAGTGGGCGAGAAAACCCAACTATTCCTGACCTTACCTTACCTCGCCTCATCTAACCTAACTTAACCTTACCTGACCTGATCTAATGTCAGCCTGGGTGAAGGGCAGACACGTGCTTGAAGATAATGAAGGTGTAGATTTAGATAATAATAATAATAATAATAATAATAATAATAATAAAGCCTTTCCAATATACCAACTTTCTCTCCCCTCTTCATTATACTGTACAGTCAAGGGCTTCATTAAGGTCGTGGCACAGTGAAGGGTGAGTGTGTGTGTGTAAATGAAGGCTTCACTTGACACAGAGGGGAGACGTCTACAATAATCCATATATGAAGGTAGGATATTTTTTTTATGGGGGATTAAAGATACGTCGAAAAATAAGTTTATATGTTTTTATGCGTCTAATGAACTAGGAAAAAAAAGTTCCTAATTGTAAATAAATGTTAGACTTTTTTTTAATTAATAGAAGTGAATAGTATTTTTTTTTATTTATTTATGTCCATCACAAACAAACTGAAATCTTACATGTATTTTTTGGTTGTTGTTGTTGTTTTTTACCGTCAGTATTAGAGCGTCAGAGCATGAAGGATCAAAACTTGAACGATCTTACTGTTTTATGCAATTGAAACAGTAGTCATGCACAGGTAAACATCGCTATGTCATTAAGTATACCTGTATTCTACCTGATGTTGCTCAGTGTCACAGGCTTTACCACTCCGCGACAAGTGACCCTCTGACCTCTTGTGTGGGAAGGTCAAGAGTTACAGTGAGTGACGTTGAATTATAGAGTGGTGCTGGGATCGCCCTCGTCACACCTGAGCTTGGCGCATTATGTGGATGAAGGTGAAGTCCAGGGCGGTGCAGGTGATGGTATAAAAGAGATATCATAGAGTTAGTTATCTCTCTCTCTCTCTCTCTCTCTCTCTCTCTCTCTCTCTCTCCGTAATCCTATTCGTCTCTTATCACATTACCTTTGAAACTAGAAAAGCCCTTAAGAGGTCTCGGTACATTATAATGCGACAGGAGAGACTTTCACACACACACACACACACACCTCCTTGTATGAACAACTAGGATAAGGAAAGCAGATAGCAGATTAATGTTGACAGGATATCTACCCCCCCCCCCCCCTATTGTCGAGACCCTGACGAAGCTGGCTCCCTTGAATAGAACCCAAGTCTCCTGTTCTGGGACATATGTGACTTTTTGTATTCACTCACCATTTGTTGCTACCTTCTCCTATTGTGTGTGTGTGTGAATCAGTCGAAATGTAACCAAAGGATATTTAATCACCATTGAGTATCTTGTCTTTCAAAATTTATATAATATTTTTCACTTCATATAATACACTAAGCCAAAACATTGACCTTTACCATCATTTAAATACAATAATACCTACAATAAATACACAATACAATACTTATAAATTCAATAAACTACCATAAGCAACATTTAGCACAATATAATAAAAAATACCTGTCCAATTCTCAGTATCTGCCAATCTAACACTGAGAAATCTACCATCTACTTAACACTGTCAGGCCACAAGTTGCTACCATCTGTAGGAGTCGAAAGAAAGTTTTTAGCCGCTCAAGGAAATTCTATTAGGGGTAGAGGAGATAGACTATTTTTCCCATCTATTTTTTTTAGCTCTCCCATTCCCCCTCTTTATTGATTTTTTTCTGGATCTACTATTTTATCTTATGCTTCCTTTTACTATTTTCTTTGGGTGTTTTTCTTGTTTTTGTTCTTGTTCTTGTTCTTCGTGTTTATGTTCTTGGTATTATTATTATTTTCTTTTGTCTACTTTTCTTTCTTTTCCCTTAGTATCGTTTATTTCCTTTGTTATTTATACAATTATTTCTTGTTTTCACTTGTACTTTCCTTCATTATCTAATTACTTATCTACTCGTCAATATCTTCATTGTAATGATTTTCTTCTTCGTTATTTATTTAATTTACATTAATTTTTTGTCTCCTACTTATTAATCTAGTTACGTTTCATCTCCCATCTTCTTTCTGTATTTCGTCTTATTATTTTTATACTTTTCTATAGTACTTTAACGTTAACACTTTTATCATTTCATACTTGCTGTATACACCCTGTTCACTATGTATCTGATATTTTCATTTAAACTTTCTAAATCCTTCTCATCATATTTCCTTTTATCCTTCCACCATTCTCGTAATCTCAAATATAATCCACACAGGAGTTCGATATTCCATTTAGTCGGAGCATTAAGAACAGAAACCGCAACATCAATGAGGATTTTTCATACGTTGAGAGGATTGGTAAAATGTACTGTCAGAATTCTTAAGTTACTCATAAATTACTTCGTTTTCTCTGATATCCGATGATTTTTGTTTTCTTTGATATAGTGTTTGCCTACAGGTATAACTGGTGTATATTATATATTTTCTTTTATTCGTATCATAATAAAATTCTTATATTTCGTATGAAATTCGAAAAAAAATGGAGAGATAGTGTGTGTATCAACGTGAGAGACAGAGGCATGGCGATAGAGAAAACAGCAATCAGAACAGATGACATAAAACCTGAATTACCAATGAAATAAACCGACAGATATAGAGAGAAAAATACAAACTTATTACCTTAGGATGCTGCCAACTCTCTGATCTTACTACTATATCCTTCAAAGTCATTACCACCTCAATAACTTTCCTGATTCATCATAACTTCCCATTCGTTCCTCATGGCAGCCTCTCTACGCCTCCTCAAACTCTCTATTGTTTAAGACCCATTCCCCACCTCTTCACGTTGACTAAGACCCATTCCCCACCTCTTCACGTTGACTAAGACCCATTCCCCACCTCTTCACGTTGACTAAGACCCATTCCCCACCTCTTCACGTTGACTAAGACCCATTCCCCACCTCTTCACGTTGACTAAGACCCATTCCCCACCTCTTCACGTTGACTAAGACCCATTCCCCACCACTAACAATCCTACAACAGATACCACTTCCTTTACCACCACTAGAAACCTTCCAGGTCCCCACATCTTCCGAGAGCTTGTTCACGTTTTTTCTTCGATCAAGTTTTCTATGATACCCCACAAATGTATTTCGTTTTCTGAGTTTTTTTTAGCATATAGACAGTTTATATTTATTTCCAGTAGCTTCAGGGAACATAATATAACCTGAGAATTAAATGATGAAGTATTACCATCATATATTCACCCTCTGAGAGCTTAGTAGTTACTGAATCTCTTCTCTGGCTTCCATATTCATCAGTAACACTTCCCAGGATACTGAGTGTTGCTACAGACTTAATCATACAAAAGAATATATATACCATGATAAAGATATTAATTTGTGAGTGTGATTTATTAACATTGTATGAGTGGGTGATTTTAACTAGGCACTTATTATTGATTAGTAATAATAAATGTTGCTTGAGATGATAACATTATAAACAAAAATTATTTAACGTCTTTTGTGTAACCCGTAACTCTCCTGGAGCTACTTCATCGAGAAAAAAACTACTATTTTAACTCTGACTAATTTTACGTTTTCCAATCCAGACAGACCGATCCTTGGAGCAAGCAGTTGACGAGCGCTGTATCCACTGGACCACCCCACTCCCAGGTAATACTAATAAACAGTAAATCAATATTTATACCTGCCTCCATCAGCACCTCTTGAGAAACCAGGTAATAAAGATAATTCAGTGCGGTTCACCCTACGTCTCCCAGTCGCCCCTCCCTCCTCTTCCACACCTACCACTCACACACCTGTCAATTACCTTGTTGTTGCACCTGGCCCTCTGTCGTCGCCTTCCCCTTGTTGTTGATGATCCTAATTCCTAATCTGGGAAACATTATGAATGGTGGTCTAGTGTCTCGTAATTATGGTGTGTGTGTGTCCTAACTACACTGACTACAGCAGACATTATCCCATCTTAATTACACTGATATCCTTTCATCTATAATACTTACAATGGCGTCACTGTATCTAGGATGGGAAATTTTAATCATGCTCTAGTCTAATTACGTAAAGTGACTTCGTTAAGGACTTGCTGCTGTATATGTCAGTTCAGCCTGAGTTTGGGTTGTGTTGTTGTGATTCAAACTTGACGTGAAATAATATTCTTTTAACATGAAACTTCGATCAGGCTCCTCACGCAGGGGTTATCGTTGTTTCACCCCGATAACATATCCGACGGAGGTTAACAAGTTTTCTCTGTATCACCGCCTATGAACCACTTTTTCGCTGAGGTTCCGACACTGACTACAAAAGAAGTCAACATGTGCATGAGGCACCTCGTTGACTTGCCTCATCTGAACCGCCTCCGCGTGACAATCCGAAAAAAAAATATTTCTTCGTCGATTCCCTTACATCCAGTTCATACTTACTGCAACAAGCGGCCACGGATTTAGGGCTTGTTATAAATGATGATATCGTTGGTAATATTAAGCATGACAGCTTCATTATCACACTGTTGCCGGACGAAAAAGTGGTGGAGGTTCCCGTCTACCATGTAAAGGATCTCCAGGTCACGCTGGAAACTTAAGAGGGGGTATATTTAAACATTGACATATTACGAAACAGCGTAAACGAATACTCCAACTTCTAGGCACACCACACCGCCGTCCTGGGGTCTGAGGCGCTCTACAATCTCGGAATCATATAAATTTTCCGGAATAATTGTTCCTCCTAACTCAACTTCAAGCCACGCCATTGTCTGAGGAAATTAAAGGAAATTGTCTGTCGACCCAAAGAGCAAGAATCGTTCGAGGTTGTTGCTCTCATGACCCACACACTCAGTGATCTGGGGTTAACAGTAGGTATTGCTACAGGGTGCAACACTACACAAGTACAAGCAGGCCACGAGGACCAGAATAACAGAAGGTCTAAGATTTTACACCGCCGAAAACGATTATTTATCTTCCTTCATTACGATGTCAGTAAATAAAGTTCCTGTGATATCGCCCGTGGGAGACATTTCCTTGGGCACTACGAGCCTACATACATTACGGAAATCGAGTTGTATTTTTTTTATTCCATAGTTGGTAAATATGAGTTTAAATTGTCAAATAAAAGGTGGTTCGGGTGAAACGAAAATAGGAATTAAAAATTGGCTTTTACATCTAATATTGTGTATTATAGGAGGATGGCTCATTCAGTGTTAAGTTTTTGATGTTGTGGCGTCACCAGCGGCTACTGTGTATAAAACACATTTAGCCCATTGTGTTTTACAAGGTATTATGCGATAACGCCACATTACTTTTCCCTACAGTATACATTAACACTTATTTATTTTTTTTTACACTACAAATGGCACTATCAGTGTACTCTCTCTCTCTCTCTCTGTCGTAAAAAGAGATTAGGCAACCTGAAAGGATAATTTTATACTTAGACAGTGGATAACTGTAGCAGATTTAAAACTTAAGTGGAAGAATGTAAGGCGCACGATGACAGGTGATTACTCACAACTCTTAAATCACTGAAAACGTAAGACTATTTTAAATATACTCAAATACGTCCACCCCTATTTAATGTGCTTCTCGCACTCGTCCAGGATAAAGGGGGTCTGGGCTCGCTAGGTATTTGATGTTGCCCACTGGCCTCAGTTTAGAGAATCGCAACAGTATCCGCTGAGAGAGAGACGATCTGAACTGGTATCTGCCTGAGTGGATCAGAGTCGCTAACAATGACTGTGTACACTAATTTTAATGACTATTTTACAGGGCAATTTCAGATGAATATTTTACCATTACTAGTGATAGGTGGATCCACATCTGGCTTGAGGGGGCGGGGGTGGGGGGGTAATCATAAACATTTACACTGCAATCAATATCACTACAGGTAACTCCGTCTTCTGACAGCCTCAGCCGAAACCATTACACGAGAATTTTTCCAAATATTTCGACTTTTTCTTTTTTTAATTTTCCAAACTCCTTGGTACTCCCCTCCCCTTCAGTTACGAGTAAATGAGAATCCAGTGTCTTAAACTACAAGTCCAGGATAATCCAGGTCTTAAAGGTACGGGTGTATAAAAGTGTGGGAGCCGGAACGTTCAAATATCAAAGGCAGTAGGTCTCTTGAGCTCAGGTTGACCTCTCCGTGCTCACAACCACAATCCTGGGATTCTAACATAAGTTTTTTTTTGACCGTTTAGTTTCATCTCTCTTTAGTCGGTGGTAGTGAATGTTTAACACAGAGGCCTCTTAAAGTAGAAAAGATTGGGCCTGATTTCTTTTTAGCTCCACAAGCATGATGCCAGAGCGCAGTTTTATTGGTCATTAGTTGAATACATCTTTGTTCATTTCCTCTTTCAACAAGTAAAAAAAGAATTTACTCATAAATACAAGAAAAAGATAACTTTAACTCAACACGACAAAGTGACACTGACCACTGACCATGTTAACCTTCCTGTAACCCGACTACAGTAACCAACACCCAAGTACAAGTGGTAATTGTTCAAAGGTACAATAATATTTGATTGGGTGACAGGTGTGGTGATGACGATATGATCTGGGGGCGTATTGATTATATTCCAGCTCACACCTTTCCCTCTGCGTCTCCACACACACACACACGCACACAATCACACACACACACACGTTGGAAAGAGAACGATTTGTTTTTCTAAATGTTCAAAACTTTTATATCACCTAACCCAACCATAAGGTCAGTGTGGCTCCAGGCTAACACAGAGGAAACCTTTCAGCTGATATTTAATTTCACGATATAAGAAAGTTATTAAACGAAGAAATATAATCTAGGAAAATTCTGAGTGAAGTTCTTTGAGTTAATTGGTAAACACTCAGATTAACTGATTGTGTTTGAAGCTTCAGTGGAGTGACATCATCTTATATACAAAGGAAATCACTGTTATAATAAGCCAACATAATTAAATCGCTTATAACGGATGGTAATCAAGCTGAAATCTTATAAGACATAACTTAATTACATCATTGAGGAAAGAATGTTGTTACCTGAGTTAACTTGAGACAGCAGGTGGGAGGTTCTTCTTGGAAGTGCATTATTAGCAAGTCCTGTTGAGGATGCAGTTCTCCCACAGTCTTGTAAAATCGCAAGAAAAAACAAAGCGGAAGAATTAAGCTTTAACTCGCAGACAGTATCCACAATGGCAACGAAATTAAGCTGAGATTCAACTATAGGGTAAAAGTGATCGCATCTGTACCTGAGTGAAGAGTTGTATTGGCTAGGTACAGTGAGGTACAGTTGATTCAGGTTCGTAAAGATTCATATTTCATGTCATCCCGAAACTGGAGACGAAAGAAATTCCTTACCGGGAAGACTTAGGCTAAAAATATATATTGATTTTCATATAAACA
Source organism: Homarus gammarus (assembly GCA_958450375.1). Classification (NCBI taxonomy): domain Eukaryota; kingdom Metazoa; phylum Arthropoda; class Malacostraca; order Decapoda; family Nephropidae; genus Homarus; species Homarus gammarus. Next base: position 192,436 of record CAUDMG010000395.1, on the reverse strand, counting down.
CTTTTCAATCCTACATTCTTTATCCTATAACAAGTGAACAGCTAATTGAATAGATACAAACACATTTAATTTCTCAAACATATGTAGTTATAGACATATAGATAACTTTATATAGTATTATTATCTAAACAGAATAAATGGACAGTGTAGAGGGAGCATTAATATAAATGCCTGGATATACAGAAAACATATCATGACAGTGTGAATGACAGGAGGGGCAAGTGAGGAACATCAATCATGGTACAAATTTGGAGCATGAAAATATAACACAGCTTTTATTTTCTTATTTTTCTTTAATGTAACACGAATGATATTGGCATCGTAAGTAACAGTAAGGAATTTTTTATCATAGACGCTACGGGCTGCCTCGAGAACGTGTTAGTGAAATGTGATGGGTGATGACCGCAGAGTTTATGGTCACAGTATTGGTTATTATTATTATTATTATTATTATTATTATTATCATTATTAAGTTAGTTATATTAGTACCAGGTTGGGTTAGGGACATTTGAAACAGTATTATCATAGTGAAAAAAATATATGATAATTAAACTGAACGAGATCCAACGACAAAATAAATTAATTTGTGGTATAAGGAATTACATCGTCAAATCCGAATTATAGCGAGAAATGCGTCTATAATTAAAATACTTTTTTATTTTGAGAAAACTGGTATAATCTATTACATATGTTCCAATGATGATAGAGTTCACGGTATTAGTCTTTTATTTAATGAAGGATTAATATAAATTTGGACATTATATATAAACAATGTCCTCCATGCAAGTGTTATGATTATAGATGTTAATATAATTATTTTTATATTTTTAACATTTTGTCTGTCTGTCTGTCTTTATAGTTTAATACTCGTTTACCAGCTCAGTTTAACGTCATAGCGAGACTCGTCAATTCAAATAGTAATGTTAACTTTAATATTTGGTTTTAATTAGACCGTCGGTGACATGTTTACAGGTGTCCAGATGTAAAATACGCCTTAATTAACGTCGACAGGTAAATTGATATGGGGATTATGAATTCCACTCTAGCCCTGGGAGGAGTTAGTGCTATCGTGTACTTACAATTGCCAGGTAAAGAGAGGTTAATTGTACAGGTGCCAGGTAATGAGAGGTTAATTGTACAGGTGCCAGGTAATGAGAGGTTAATTGTTCAGGTGCCAGGTAATGAGGTTAATTGTACAGGTGCCAGGTAATGAGAGGTTAATTGTACAGGTGCCAGGTAATGAGAGGTTAATTGTACAGGTGCCAGGTAAAGAAAGGTTAATTGTACAGGTGCCAGGTAATGAGAGGTTAATGGTACCTTCTCATTAACAGTGGCTGTACTTCTACCTACGAGTAACTAAATGCCATACGAAGGCCAGAAATTAACCAAATATTAACAGTTATATTATCATCTGCTCTTTACTTAACCCATTCTAACCTAACTCATTTTAACCTAACGTATTGCAAATCTAGCCTAACCTAACTTACCCTAACCTAACCAAACCAAACCTACCTTTATCCTACCTTTAACATAATCTAACCCAAATTACCCTTAACCTACACTAACCTAACCTAACTTACCCTAACCTAACCTACCCCTAACCTACTTCCAACCTAATCAAGCCTAAAGTAACCGAACTCGGGGTTGACACGAAAATTGGAGTCTGTATCCGGATATTAGATGGGATATTTTATGGACAATCTGGAGCTTCCATTAATAGACCGCATGCTACCCATCACCAGCGAACCCAAGGAAGAAGGTATTATGATCAGAGAAATTTTTAAAACTGTATTCCTTGTCAGGGGAGTATCTGGTGTTAAGCCAACCTCCGTGTTCCCCCTGAATATTTTCCCTTTTTTTTCCACTTCCTTCCCTTCCCTGCCCCTTTCACTCCTATTCCTCCTCTCTTCCTTCCCCTCCCTTCCCATCCCTATGCTTTATTTCTTTCTTCCTCCTATCCGTTTCCTTCCATTCCCTCCTCATCCCTCCCCTCCCTCCTCTCCCATTTCTTCTTTCGTTCTCTCCTCTCCCCTTCCCACCCCTCTTTACTTCTCACCCTTCCTGTTCTGGCGTTATGGTAAAGACTGATTGACGTAAGTTTTTTCTTTTCTCTTAAGGGGGAAACTTTTTTTATGGCTATATTTAGAAAACCGGTAATTCCCAATGATTAACTTGTCAGGTAAATTGTTACTTTTATGTTACTTTTTCCTCAACATTATATTATATTTATTTTTTTTACATTTTAGTTCATTTTTTTATGTTACTTATTATTTACTGTGTTTGGTTGTTACGTTTTCTGTTTCATTGAACCATAGTTTATTCGGGCTCTTCCTCTCCTGTACTAAATGAACTCCCATCTCATCAGTGGTGGTGATGTGAAGTTGGTTCGATCAGACTCTCGATAACTAGTATTGTTTTTTATCTTCCCTTCCCTTAACTTAAAGTACGAGGAATATAGCAGAGAGAGAGAGAGAGAGAGAGAGAGAGAATATTGCGTTTGAGAATGTGTGTGTGTGTGGACATTCAAAATAGATAATTTAGGATTTTTATTGTATTTATAATTAGTTGAGTTACTCTTATTTTCGCACATCCCTACCAAAATTATCACCCGCACCACCCTACCAAATTTTCAACCGCACCACCCTACCAAATTTCCCACATTATCTTCCAAACTACGAACTAAAACTCGGGTTACGTATTGTTTATCTTTCCATTAACCATTTCACTACGGGTACATTAACTTTTATTACTTCATTTGCCTTCAGGAGCACAACTGAGGAGCTGGCAAAGTAGAATAATGACCCGAGTAGCGAGAAGTATCGTTTTCAATAGCGTTTTAGAGGTTCAGTTTCTACACTGGTAACTCTTCCCCAGTAGCTCGGAAACTGTGACCATGTGGAAATTGTACTGTGAGGAGGGTGAAACAGTGGTAATTAAAGGTCACATGTGAGGAAAGAGGAAGAGGAGGAGCAAGGATAAGAAAAAGTGGATGAGGAAATAAGAGATTGGACGAAGGTGGAGGAAAGAGAATAATGAGGAGAAGGTAGGAGATAGAAAGAGGAGAAAAAGGAGACAACAGTACTGGTGGTGAGATATAAATATGAGAAAGAGTGAGAGAGTGAGACAGACAATAGCACAGATGATGAGATAAAAATAAGAATTAAAAAAAAGATAGGAAAGTCGGTCATCATTCTTTATAAAACCACACACACCCTCAAGCTTTCCATCCCAGAGGTTAAATATCACCTTGACCTTAAGAAAATAATCATAAAAAAAGTCGTTTGTTCACCATTTTGCTTCTTTTCATACACAAAAATTAAACAGCACTTTTTTGTATATACTGTACATTAAAAGCGTCAGAATATAAACATCTATTCATCATTCTAGGACATACAGACACTTACAGTAGTCTAGGACATACAGACACGTACAGTAGTCTAGGACATACAGACACGTACAGTAGTCTAGGACATACAGACACGTACAGTAGTCTAGGACATACAGACACGTACAGTAGTCTAGGACATACAGACACGTACAGTAGTCTAGGACATACAGACACGTACAGTAGTCTAGGACATACAGACACGTACAGTAGTCTAGGACATACAGACACGTACAGTAGTCTAGGACATACAGACACGTACAGTAGTCTAGGACATACAGACACGTACAGTAGTCTAGGACATACAGACACTTACAGTAGTCTAGGGCATACAGACACTTACAGTAGTCTAGGACATACAGACACTTACAGTAGTCTAGGACATACAGACACTTACAGTAGTCTAGGACATACAGACACGTACAGTAGTCTAGGACATACAGACACGTACAGTAGTCTAGGACATACAGACACGTACAGTAGTATGCGGTAAAGACTCCATTTAAAGGACTATATAGAGGGAAAATTTCGTTTTATCGAGAGTCCATTAAGTTTGACGCCTACCTCTAAACACTGATGAAAGTAATATATTATAAAAAAATAATCAATATTTTCAAAGTTTAGAATTTAGGAGTAAAAAGTAATGCCAGAAAATATTATAAAAGACAAAGAATTTTTTTTTTTTTTTTTTTTACCAATAATCGTTCAGTGTTGAGGCCCAGCCAGACACCAGGTGAAACAGTGAACGTTTTGTCTGCTTTCATCGACCTGTTTTACGAATTAGCAGACAATGGGATTTTTTGCCACATAAAAGTAAAATAGTTTATGACCCGATCTGTAACCACCGAACGAGGATAATTTGGTGATGGGTCTTTGAATATTTGTGAAAAATTAACCGAGCGCCAGACCTTATGTGGCTTCCATGACAGAGACCAATTTACTTTTTTTCTTTTTTTCTTGCGTGTGTGTGTGTGTGTGTGAAAATGAAATAAACATTAATCGTTTTTTTTTTTTTTTTTTTTTTTTTTTTTTTTTAAGGAATCAATATGATTTGGTCAGTCACTAAGCAACGAAGGGTGACTGTCGGGTGACTGAAGGGTGACTGCCAGTTACTTTATTTAGGCTTTATCACCTAACTTAAACCCTCCCTTCCCTTCAATATTACCGATGGACACCCCCCAACACCTCATCTCGTTGCATCTCCTCACACCTCTGACCTTTTCACACCTATTCTAACCTATGATAAAACCTTTGAGTTACTGGGCAATATAGAGCCTTATAAGTTTATGATACGATGGAGTGATGATATAATAATCCTCAATAAATGACTACATAGATTACTTGGTTCTATATAAAGTTATTTACAAGGATGAGTTAGATTAAAGTGAGTCAGGTTAGGTTCGGGTTTAATCTTCCTGGCCGGGACTCCTGGGTTTAGTGAATCTAGGGATCTCTTTATCTTATAAGCATCAAGGTGAGTGTATGCAAATCGTCTCCACCCACAAGATGGTGTTTTCAAAGTAACTATTACCCCCCCCCCCTCCTGCCTCCTCCCCCCCCCCCTCCTGCCTCCTTCCCCCCCTCCTGCCTCCTTCCCCCCCCTCTGAAACAATATCATCCGCCTTCATTTCCATATAATCGCTTATTTTAAGACGCATTTAAATGGAAATTCACAACGACACAAGGCAGAGTATTAAGGGGTTTTCTCTCCCTTAAGGCGGCCGTGGCTAGTCTGTTGTTTGATTCACTGTGGAAAAAGTTTTACGAAAAAGTACGGGATGAAAATATGATCAGAGAGAGAGAGAGAGAGAGAGAGAGTGAGAGTGCGTGCGTGTCGAGGACGATCTATACTGAAATTATGAGCAAAATTAACTTTTCAACCCCCCCAGAAAAATATTCAAGAGGTATATCTTGTAATTTGGGGGGGATCCAAAGAACAAAATTTGCTCAAAATCTCAGTATAGATTGTTTTCGGCGTGAAGGTTAAGGATAAGTGGTCAACAAGTCTAAATTTTGATCCTTAAATGTCCTCATATCAGTTAGCATAATTATTTATCAAAACTTCCTAATCTATGGTTCTATAAAGTCAATTAAATATCAACATTTTAACATTTCAACAACAGATTCTTAACTCAGCCTTTAACAATGTAATAAAAATAAATGAAACTTACATTATAATATATTAACGAAAAAAAAAATATTGGATAAAAAAAATGCCTGACTTGTTGTAGTTCCGTGACTTTGAAAGAGCAGAGGACGTGGAGTATCCAGAAACTAATGGAAGTTATTGAATTAATTAGACCTAATGACTGTAGAGGTAATTATTGACCTGTTTAAAGCCTACAGACTATATTAAGTTATATTATGTTATATTATTTTCGTACTTGACTTTTCTTTCATTCCTTCTTATTCTTTCATCTCTTTCGTAGGTCTTTAGTCATTCATTTCCTTCTTGCGCGTTTTCACTCTTACCTCACCATCATCTTTCATCACTTCTCTTTCACGTGTTTCCATTCTTGTGTTGTCTTCGATTATCGATTTCCCGTCAACCTGGAGACTGTTAGCGAGATAAAGGAGACGACACGGAAAAGAAAAACTCTAGAGAGAGAGAGTATAATTTCTCTACTCCCTCTTCACTCACGGCCAACGCTACTTCAATAACACACACACACACACCAGCACCATTTCACCACCACACCACCACACCCACACACCACTACCACAACACCCACACCGCCACTACCGCAATGTGCTTGAATACCTCCCACGTAAATGTGAATAACAAAGTGTGAGGCCAGACATACTGCCTCACACGCCTGTTCTCACGCATTTGTGAATAAGTTACCCTTTATGTATAGAACTAAACAAATAATGTAAATGAAATACTGTGTAACTTTCAGTGCCATAATATCCTGACAACGGGGGTTAATTATTATGACCCTTTGTAAACCCTACTCTGTAATCCTTTTGCGCTACCGCTCACAGGATGAGTGTGGGGTGCACAATAAAGTAGCCGCTGCAAGCGGCGAAATCAAATCAAACCACAACACCCACACCACCACTACCACAACACCCACACCACCACTACCTCAACACCCACACCACCACAACACATTATTAATTCATCCCTCACACACGGTTTACCTGGCCTGACCTCTTACCTGTGTTGAAGCGGACTCGTACATTATTACCGTTCAGTATTTGAGTTAAAGTGAGTTCATGGGGACGACGGCAGGTTAGGAGGTAGAGCTCACTCACCACTCTCTATACCCAGCCTTCAGTACACAAGAAGGTAACGTGGTCCAAAACGAACTCCACAGCCTTCGTTTTCCCAATGACTTATAGCACAGGGGACGAGCGCTGTATCCACACATATACAAACTCACTCTAACGCATACAGAGCCAAGCACAGACACAGAGTCGAAAACATACACAGATTCACAGATTGACTCACAAACGTATTTATTTATATTATAGCATAAACGAATGTAAATACTCAGGAATATTACGTTTGTTGTTATTGACTTGGGGAACTAAACAGATGAACAAGACGCCGAGGTGTACAAATATCAACACAAGTTATACGAGGCTCTTACGTGTTAAAGGTGTTGGGCCATTAGAGAGAGAGAGAGAGAGAGAGAGAGAGAGTGTCATTTGTTGCAGTATTTCATCACAAGTAATGTAGAAATATTTGTAAACATTATATATGTTTATTTACGACTCGTGGAATTTTGTTGTTTTATAGGAAACAAAAGAATATATATAAAGAAAATATTATTCTCCATTTTACTACATTTCTCGACATTCTTACCACCTCTGTCTCTCTCTCTTGTTTTTTCTTCCCTCCATTTTTTTCTCCACCATTAGTAAACAAAGCGGTTCCTGCGACACAACTACTCGTAAGAGGAAGCATCACAGTAAAGGCTTTTGTAAAGAAAATTAACAGAAAGCAGAAAATATTTTCACACAAAACTTTAAAGAGAATGTCACCTCACTCTGCCTGTATCAGAATGCTCAGTAATTATTTTAACCTCTTATATTTATTCAAGAAAAGATGATCTACTTATGAGTTTCTTTAGTAAAGCTTCACCGTTGAATAATCTTTCTTTTAATAGTTGAATACAGTTAATCAATTTTAATCATATAACTAATGCTATATATTTCTCATATGAGACTTTATAAAATCATTCATCGGTATTCAAGAAATTCTTATATTCATCAACAGAAAAGATAAATAATAATTTTTTTTACATTGAACTTTTAACCTTGATCTAATTTTAACTCAAAGTTGTGGTGAAAACTTAATCTTCCCTGGGCCCCCGGTGAGACCTGGCCAGCAGTAATTGCCATGTAATCTGTCGGATTTTTCCTCGATGTTCTAACAATCCCGAAAATCATATCTCATTCTCTTTGGTGATTAAGCCAGGGCGAGGCACCTGGGGACGCTGACCACCTGATAGAAGAAGGGATGAAAGTTACCTGTCCACTGATGAGATAAAAAGTGGTATTAGAGGGAAGGAAGGAAGGTTGTGATTTGTGGTGGTCCTCATGTGTCTTATAATTCTTATTCATTCTACTTGGTTTACATAGCTACTAAAATACTTTCCTACATACTCAAGTCTACGCTCACACACACACACACAAAAAAAAAATATTCAATTCCGAGCATATTTTTCTTATTCTTCTTTCAATACTTATACGCTATTTTAGATACCATAAAGAGATAAAATTAAGAAGTTCAAAGTTCACACGATAAAGTTCCTGAAACCTTTGTTTGTGTGTTAAGTAGACGTTTAGAATAAGTCAATGAACCTTACAAAATATAATAGTGTCATTGGCAGTTCTGAAACCCCCCCCCCCCCTGATATGACCTCGTAGCAGTAGGAAACACTATGACCTATGAATATAATCTGATCTGACCTTATATGACACAGAGAATAGACTGACGATGCTGCCTAGTCACTGAAAACATCACATGAACTTTAACAGAAAGGTTGGTGAGTGTATGTAGTGAAGGTAAATGGCGGTAGGAGGTACCCGAGGGAGGAAGAAGAGTGGGAGGTGGAGCGGATGGAGGAGAAGGAGGTGGTGTTCTAGGTGAAGGTATTATATTAAGAGTCAGTTAAGTTATTAATAATCTTAATTAACTTTGGTTCAGTTCTGGATTAGGGATGTATTAAGACAACAGATGTTTATATTGCAGTTAATGAGTTACACTTGGATACAATTATGTCAACAACAACAACGAGGTGGAAATTACACTACAAACACACACTACTGAAATTTACTTCTGTTCTTGGCAGGTTCCACGATCTAAGAAATAACATTTGGACAGCCAACCATGAGTTGATTTCTGGAAAAGTTCATAAGGTCGGGAACTGTTGACAAGGGCTTATGGGGTCAGAGAACTTAATTTGTTGATATTTTTGATCCCCCAAACTGGAAATATATTTGTAGACAACTCAGAAACACAGAGAATAAAGAACGTTATTATAAACAAAAGTTGAATGTGGCAGATTATAGTGGTTAAAACTCCTTATGAGCGGGGACCCATACTTTCCCATAATCCTTCATTATTGGGAAACTCAGACAAAAGTTACGACGGGGAACAAGTTTTTCACCTGATGACTCGACCAAATCTTTTATTATGAAGATTTGTTTTAATATACAGGTATACATAATTATATATATATACACCGGTCTGTATGTGTAGTGAGGTAAGAGTGACCAAGCAGCTTTATAATTGATTTTAGTCTAACAGTACCTGAGGTTCTCTCTCCTGAACACACAACATTCTGTACCTTCTTCTTCCTCTTGCTCTGTCTCCTTCTTTACCGATTCTCTTTCATTTTTTTATCCCTTCTCACCCTTCTCCTTCTCTTCTTCTTATTTGATTTTCTTCCTTTTTTCTTTATCGTTTATTGCCCTCACTTCCCTTTCATCTTATTCTTACTGTCTGTTTATATATATCTTCTCTCTCTCTCTTCCTTATCATATATCCTCTTCCATCCCTTTCCTCTCTTCCACTCCCTTTCCCTCTCTTCCCTTCCCGTCCTTTTCTCCATTTTCTTCTCTTTCCCTCCAGTCCCCTTCCTTCCCTCCCCCTCTCGTTCCCTTCCCATGTCCTCGTTCCACTCCCCTTCCCCTTCATATCACAACACATAAAACTCTGATTACTTTTAAAGAGCCTCAACTACCAGGGATACAAACACCTGTTCAATAAGCCTCAAATCCTAGGATAAGAGACAAAAATTTTAAAATGTAAAAATATTGGGGTCTTTATCACAAATACATAAACATCCCAGCGCGTGTCTGTTCCCGCGTAGAAAATAACATTTGAACACTTAAACACGTCTGCTATGTGAAGTGACAGTACTCGTCCGTAATGAAGGAGACTTACCTATGTAGGGAGGATGTCTCAAGGCGGTGAAGAGCTCTCAAGCCTTAGCTGGTATAACACCTTTTTTTACGTTTAATTTCTGTGCCTCATTTAGAGACATTTTAGCTGTACCTGTGTTTAAGGTCAGCTTCGTGTGACCTTACAAGGGCTGGTAATTATATACCTCTGTTTAGAATCAGCTTGGTGACCTTTCCGGGGCTGAATCTTGAATATCGACAGAGGAGGGTGAAGAGGGTGCTATATACTTCAGCACTGTCGAGTATATGCATGAAGGGAGTAGGAGAGAGAGTAGATGTCTATGAAGGGACAAAGAGAGATAGTGTATATGAAGGGGAGGTCGTTTGAGCATCTGACACTCGAATGTGACCTTTGACCTCTAAGGGGAAAAAATAATAGTACCGTCATACTATATTATAATTACTCCCACTCTGTTATTAGACAAATTAATTCCTCTTGACATTTCTAACACTACAAAAGTAAAACGGTAAACATGTTTCTATATACTCATCTCGCCTCTCTCATTGAAGGATTATTATGTGTACGTTAAGTTTCTACAGTTGCCAGTACAGTGAAACCTCTAGAAACGGACTTTTATCTCCATTATATTCCGTTAGATGGAGGTTTCACATCTAACGGTCCACATAACGGATTTTCTTACCTATAGACTTCATTAGATGGAAGTTTCATTTCTAACGGACCCTCTCTATAACGGATTTTCTTATATATAGAGTCCGTTAAATAGAGGTTTTAATGTGGGAGGTTCAAGGGAAAGAGACATTAAGGGTGTGACCAGAGAAGGCAGGAGGGGGAAATACACACACACACACACACACACACGGCCTCAAGGGAGAAAGTACCTGTCTGTATTTATGTTGTAAGTATACCCCAACATATTTACCTGTGCCTTTGTTCACCTGTATGTATGCTTCTAAGTATACCTATGTTTACCTATATGTCTGTGTGTGTGTGTGTGTGTGTGTGTGTGTCTGCATTTACTTAGGAGAATAAACATGACTTCATTTGCATATAAATGAAGGTATGATAATTAACCTTAAGCGTATCTGTAATTTTATCGTATTCCAAGGCCATTCCTAACCAGTTGTGTATTTACGGTTATCTTACCTGATCAAATGTCCTCATAACATTTCATTTCAATTCATTTTGTTTCGCTTTTTTTATATTGTTTTGTGACTAATTATTTCATACAAAGGTAAATAAACAGGTAATTAATTAAGATGATTCGTATGTAGGGAGTTCTATCACCTGACGTAGTAGTAGTAGATGGTGTATGTATATTAATTTAGTGTTTGATAATACTTCGGGGTATAAAATTTAATAGTTTAAATCATCGTCCTCAAAGGGTTAAATCATCGTCCTCAAAGGGTTAAATCATCGTCATCAAAGGGTTAAATCATCGTCCTCAAAGGGTTAAATCATCGTCCTCAAAGGGTTAAATCATCGTCCTCAAAGGGTTAAATCATCGTCCTCAAAGGGTTAAATCATCGTCCTCAAAGGGTTAAATCATCGTCCTCAAAGGGTTAAATCATCGTCCTCAAAGGGTTAAATCATCGTCATCAAAGGGTTAAATCATCGTCATCAAAGGGTTAAATCCACGTCATCAAAGGGTTAAATCCACGTCATCAAAGGGTTAAATCCACGTCATCAAAGGGTTAAATCCACGTCATCAAAGGGTTAAATCCACGTCATCAAAGGGTTAAATTCACGTCATCAAAGAGTTAAATTCACGTCATCAAAGGGTTAAATCCACGTCATCAAAGGGTTAAATCCACGTCATCAAAGGGTTAAATCCACGTCATCAAAGGGTTAAATCCACGTCATCAAAGGGTTAAATCCACGTCATCAAAGGGTTAAATCCACGTCATCAAAGGGTTAAATCCACGTCATCAAAGGGTTAAATCCACGTCATCAAAGGGTTAAATCCACGTCATCAAAGGGTTAAATTCACGTCATCAAAGGGTTAAATTCACGTCATCAAAGGGTTAAATCCACGTCATCAAAGGGTTAAATCCACGTCATCAAAGGGTTAAATGATTACAACATATCTATGTATTTATTTATCCTTTCTGCATCACAAATCAATGAACTTTACAGGAATATTATTGAATAAGTCAAATACATCAAGTTTGTTTTAATATACATATTTTGTCTTTTAAAGGAGTTGACGTAAAAAAAATCTCTAATGTTTGAACCAAAGGATTTTTCTTTATTTGATATTGCAAAAAAAAAAAAGTGGTGGAAAAGATGTATAATTTTTGTTTTAATGTACGAGACTTTGAAGCAGAACGTCTAGTGGAGATTATGAGAAGGAGAATGAAGTTTATTATTAAATGTATGAATAAAACCGTGAAATTAAAAATCTTAGGTATAAATGTAACACAGAAAACGCATTTGGAATATTCAGTAAGGAAAGACATTAAGAGCAACACACACACACACACACACTCACTCACTTCCATTATTACCTCGATTTTACTCTATGGAATGTATGGAAACAGCACTACAAGTTATCATTACACGACACATTCATATCTTTACCAATACTTAATTACTAAAATCAATAACTTCTGATTAAATACAGTGATATATCATGTGTGTGTGTGTGTGTGCGCGTGCGTGCGTGTGTGTGCGTATGGCTGATTATGTGTATATTGAAATAGATGGATAGAGAGATGGAAGATGACTCGACTGCATCCTTCAACCAGAGGAAAAACTAAAATAGGAAAAAACAAGAGAAACTCACCTCATTATTTACCTTTACTCACCACACAAATTAAAGAAGGTCGACGTCTCTACCTGTAATTTAAGATGAATTTCCCATACCCTCTAAAAAGCTCCTTGATTGCGGTTTACAAAGTTGCCACGAAAAGAAGTTAAGGTTTTCTAGGAGCTAATTACTATAAGTTTTAAGTTATGAAATGCTTCACTACTTAATAAAAATATAAGAGATGGTTAGTAGTTGAGATGACGCGTGAGGTAAGGCGAGTTAATTAAGAAGACATGTTACCTGTCGTGTCTATTGGTAATGTTGTGGTCCCATATAACATAACCTTATAGTATTTGTTTACATCTTCAGGGTTATATTGTTTATATGTTTAGTTTAATTAAAGTAAAGTAAAGGTAAAAACAGGAACATATGAAGAAAGGAGAAGAGGTACACTAAGCAATAAATGGAATACGATGCAGATGACATTTAGGAATATGGGGAAAAAAATCAGTTTTAATGGTGAGTAATTTAATCAATATTTTATCTAATATTAGTGACACAAAGATCTGTTAATTAAAATCAGTTAACGAATCTTTATAGAGATACATAAATTTATCTTCAATTTCAATTTTTAATATTTTTTTTTCATTTCGAAAGCTTATCTCTCTCTCTCTCTCTCTCTCTCTCTCTCTCTCTCTCTCGACGAACTTTATCATTATGTATGTTATTGTTAGTCACATATTTAATACATAGAAATATTACGAGTATCAAAGCTATATCACATACACAAAGGTTGGGTACACGAACTCAAAACGTCAGATCTCAAATATATTCAAGAAAGGAATTTGCCCATGTTATGTTTCGCTATACGAAGAAATGGTGAAATATATAAATAACTCTGTCTTTCTATTTGTTTATGAAAAAAATATACACAAGGATGAGAATATTAAGACGTGGTAAGATAATGATATACTCTGTGCAATTATTTGTATCGTATAACTTTGTAATTGGAAGAATAGGAAGAGAGAAGGGCAGTGATAAATAGGTTAGATGAGAAGTAGGGGGATAAATGGAAGGAAGATGGGTAGAGAGAGAGAGAGAGTCTGTGTGTTGGTGGAGGAACAGCAGTAGGAAACATTAGTTGGATTTGACAGTAGAATCGATGGCTCAGGAAGATGTCAACTCGAATTGTTGTTGAGGAGGTAGAGGAGTAGGGAGTAGTAGGGTGTCATAGAAGCGTAAGGAGTAGGGAGCCATAGAGGTTGCTAGGAGGTCGGAGTAGGGAGGAGAAACATTCCAATAGTATAACAGTAGATACGAATTACACAGACACACACGCTCCACGACCCCAATTGACCTCCCAATCAAAATATATAAGGAGTTTGCAGTCGAACTTGCCACCCCCTCTGTTCTATTATTAATGCATCCCTCAGACAAAGCAAGTGCCCTAATGAATGGAAAACCGCATTTGTCACCCCCATCCCCAAGGTCACCACCCCACAATCCCCTAACGACTTCAGGCCAGTTGCCATTACCCCCATACACGGTCTACTTTGTGAGGACTTTGTTTTTGAGTGGGCATTTGCCAGTATCTATCAGTCAATTGATCCACAGCAATTTGGCAATATGAGGACCCCCTCTACATCACACTGCTTGGTGAGCTTTCTGGATTTTCTGCACAAAAACTTGCAGAAACGTAAGACATCACTGGCTGTTGCCATTGTGGACTTCAGGAAGGCCTTTGACCTTGTTGATCACTGCACTGTTATCAACAAGGCTATTGCACTAGGGCTGCCCACCAACCTGGTTTCATGGCTCACTGATTTCTTGAGTGGACGTCGCCAAGCAGTGAGGTTATCAGGGCTTGGTCTCTACATTCCAACACCTCACCTGCGGTGTTCCCCAGGGGACCAAGATGGGACCACTGTGCTTCCTCATCCTGATCAACGACGCTCTATCGGACACTCCTCACAGGTGGAAGTACGTGGATGACTGCACTGTGGGGGTTTCAGTGGACAACACCGCACCAGACTACTCACCGCTCCAAGGCACCCTGCACAGGCTACAGGCATGGACTACGGAGAACAAGGTCACCATCAACCACACCAGAACCGTAGTCATGCACATCAATACCGCCACCACTCCAGTGCAAGCCCCAGCAGTCACAGTGGGTGCCCATCCTCTCCAGCTGGTGCAGTCTGCCAAACTCCTGGGTGTAACTATAGACAACAAACTTGACTGGAAGGCCCATGTAAATAACACAGTCAAGGCAGCCTCGTACCGTCTCTACATGCTACGAAGACTTAGGTCACTTGGGACACCCACGCCAGAGCTGAGGACCATCTACAACGCCTTTATTCTCCCCAAACTAACGTATGCGTCACCAGCCTGGTCGTCTTCTCTCAACTCCACCCAACAACGTCAGCTAGAGAAGGTACAGAAAAGGGCCTGCAGAATCATGCTCGGCGCAGAATACTCCGGCGACGCCAACGCTCTCTCCACCCTGGAAATGCTATCCCTCAGTGACCTCCACCACCAAGCACTGGAAAGGTTTGGCCGTGGACTACTGCACCACCCTCGCCATCGCCGCCACCTGCCACCTGCAGCCCCCCACCCAACTCGCGCAGTCCGCCACTACAACAAAATTCAGCCCATAAGAGCCCACACCGATAGATATAAGAACAGCACCATCCCATCTATTGTTAAAAAAATAAACAACTCCTGATTTATGTACTGCACAGCCCTGTAAATGTATTCAATGCATATTTTATCATTATGTCTAAATCTAATGTAAGTCTGTATATTTTAAGCCACCGACTGCAACTCTATTGATAAACCGTTTATTATTATTATTATTATTATTATTACACACACACACACACACATCAAGATATCTCGTCAAGATAAACTCACAACACTACCAGACACAACAACAACACCCAACTCTTCAAATCTGTTCAATATCGTCTCGTGTCGTCTACAAATCTCCCACAACCACATCTTGTTCCCATAACTTTTATCCAACACAAATACGACGCCCACTCACTCTCGCTCTGATCTCACCGCTGCTTGTACTGTCACTGTCGCCTCTACTGTTACTGTCGCTTCTACTGTCGCCTCACCATACATTTAGTTAGTATTTACGAAGGACGAATCTACGAGTCTTGAATCCTTCCCTAATCTAATATCTGATTGTAAAGATTCATTAGATTTTCTTAACACAAATTAAAAAAAAATATACTAACCTGAATGACGTTTCTCGACTCGTTCTGATTTAGTGAAGACAAATTAAACTGTCCCAACTAAGTGATTATTTCAGATTTATTCGTTCGATATATTTTTTTTATCATCAAAAACAACAACAACAAAAGTCTTGGAGATTGAAAGAAGCAGAATTAACCATTTAATACTTTGAAAGCTTCCGGAGTCTTTTTCCTCCTCACTACCACAATACTTTTTAACTCTAAGGGAAAAAATGTCAATATAAATCGTTTCCTCTACCACCCACCCCATCCCACCACCATATACAACTTTCCACCAAACCCCACCCCCTCCCACCACCAACCATCCCCTCCCACCACCAACCACCCCCTCCCACCACCACCCATCCCTCTTCCCTCTAAAGGAAATTGTGATTTATTTTCCGTTTCATGATCAAGCTCTATCATTTATATATCTTGTGGGGGGGTGATGAATGATGAAGGTTTGTGTGGGGGGTGATCACTGATGAAGGTTTGTGTGGGGGGTGATGAATGATGAAGGTTTGTGTGGGGGGTGATGAATGATGAAGGTTTGTGTGGGGGGTGATGAATGATGAAGGTTTGTGTGGGGGGTGATCAATGATGAAGGTTTGTGTGGGGGGTGATCAATGATGAAGGTTTGTGTGGGGGGTGATGAATGATGAAGGTTTGTGTGGGGGGGTGATGAATGATGAAGGTTTGTGTGGGGGGTGATGAATGATGAAGGTTTGTGTGGGGGGTGATGAATGATGAAGGTTTGTGTGGGGGGTGATGCATGATGAAGGTTTGTGTGGGGGTGATGAATGATGAAGGTTTGTGTGGGGGGTGATCAATGATGAAGGTTTGTGTGGGGGGTGATCAATGATGAAGGTTTGTGTGGGGGGTGATGAATGATGAAGGTTTGTGTGGGGGGGTGATGAATGATGAAGGTTTGTGTGGGGGGTGATGAATGATGAAGGTTTGTGTGGGGGGTGATCAATGATGAAGGTTTGTGTGGGGGGTGATCAATGATGAAGGTTTGTGTGGGGGGTGATGAATGATGAAGGTTTGTGTGGGGGTGATGAATGATGAAGGTTTGTGTGGGGGGGTGATGAATGATGAAGGTTTGTGTGGGGGGGTGATGAATGATGAAGGTTTGTGTGGGGGTGATGAATGATGAAGGTTTGTGTGGGGGGTGATCAATGATGAAGGTTTGTGTGGGGGTGATGCATGATGGTTTGTGTGGGGGGTGATGAATGATGGTTTGTGTGGGGGGTGATCAATGATGAAGGTTTGTGTGGCGGGTGATCAATGATGAAGGTTTGTGTGGGGGGTGATCAATGATGAAGGTTTGTGTGGGGGTGATGCATGATGGTTTGTGTGGGGGGTGATGCATGATGAAGGTTTGTGTGGGGGGTGATGAATGATGAAGGTTTGTGTGGGGGGTGATCAATGATGAAGGTTTGTGTGGGGGGTGATCAATGATGAAGGTTTGTGTGGGGGGTGATCAATGATGAAGGTTTGTGTGGGGGTGATGCATGATGAAGGTTTGTGTGGGGGGTGATGAATGATGAAGGTTTGTGTGGGGGGTGATGAATGATGAAGGTTTGTGTGGGGGGTGATCAATGATGAAGGTTTGTGTGGGGGGTGATCAATGATGAAGGTTTGTGTGGGGGGTGATCAATGATGAAGGTTTGTGTGGGGGTGATGCATGATGAAGGTTTGTGTGGGGGGTGATCAATGATGAAGGTTTGTGTGGGGGGTGATGAAGGTTTGTGTGGGGGGTGATCAATGATGAAGGTTTGTGTGGGGGGTGATCAATGATGAAGGTTTGTGTGGGGGGTGATGCATGATGAAGGTTTGTGTGGGGGGTGATGAATGATGAAGGTTTGTGTGGGGGTGATGCATGATGAAGGTTTGTGTGGGGGGTGATCAATGATGAAGGTTTGTGTGGGGGGTGATCAATGATGGTGTGTGTGGGGGTGATCAATGATGAAGGTTTGTGTGGGGGGTGATGAATGATGAAGGTTTGTGTGGGGGTGATGCATGATGAAGGTTTGTGTGGGGGGTGATGCATGATGAAGGTTTGTGTGGGGGTGATGAATGATGAAGGTTTGTGTGGGGGGTGATCAATGATGAAGGTTTGTGTGGGGGGTGATCAATGATGGTTTGTGTGGGGGTGATGCATGATGAAGGTTTGTGTGGGGGGTGATCAATGATGAAGGTTTGTGTGGGGGTGATGCATGATGAAGGTTTGTGTGGGGGGTGATCAATGATGAAGGTTTGTGTGGGGGGTGATGCATGATGGTTTGTGTGGGGGGTGATCAATGATGGTTTGTGTAGGGGGTGATGCATGATGAAGGTTTGTGTGGGGAGGTGATCAATGATGAAGGTTTGTGTGGGGGGTGATGCATGATGAAGGTTTGTGTGGGGAGGTGATCAATGATGAAGGTTTGTGTGGGGGGTGATGCATGATGGTTTGTGTGGGGGGTGATCAATGATGGTTTGTGTAGGGGGTGATGCATGATGAAGGTTTGTGTGGGGAGGTGATCAATGATGAAGGTTTGTGTGGGGGGTGATGCATGATGAAGGTTTGTGTGGGGAGGTGATCAATGATGAAGGTTTGTGTGGGGGGTGATGCATGATGAAGGTTTGTGTGGGGGGTGATGCATGATGGTTTGTGTGGGGGGTGATGCATGATGAAGGTTTGTGTGGGGGGTGATGCATGAAGGTTTGTGTGGGGGGTGATGCATGATGAAGGTTTGTGTGGGGGGTGATGAATGATGAAGGTTTGTGTGGGGGGGTGATGCATGATGAAGGTTTGTGTGGGGGGTGATGAATGATGAAGGTTTGTGTGGGGGGTGATGCATGATGGTTTGTGTGGGGGGTGATGAATGATGAAGGTTTGTGTGGGGGGTGATGCATGATGAAGGTTTGTGTGGGGGGTGATGAATGATGAAGGTTTGTGTGGGGGGTGATGCATGATGAAGGTTTGTGTGGGGGGTGATGCATGATGGTTTGTGTGGGGGGTGATGCATGATGAAGGTTTGTGTGGGGGGTGATGAATGATGAAGGTTTGTGTGGGGGGTGATGCATGATGAAGGTTTGTGTGGGGGTGATGCATGATGAAGGTTTGTGTGGGGGGTGATGCATGATGGTTTGTGTGGGGGGTGATGCATGATGAAGGTTTGTGTGGGGGGTGATGCATGATGAAGGTTTGTGTGGGGGGTGATGAATGATGGTTTGTGTGGGGGGTGATGCATGATGAAGGTTTGTGTGGGGGGGTGATGCATGATGAAGGTTTGTGTGGGGGGTGATGCATGATGAAGGTTTGTGTGGGGGGGTGATGCATGATGAAGGTTTTTGTGGGGGGTGATGCATGATGAAGGTTTGTGTGGGGGGTGATGCATGATGAAGGTTTGTGTGGGGGGTGATGCATGATGAAGGTTTGTGTGGGGGTGATGCATGATGAAGGTTTGTGTGGGGGTGATGCATGATGAAGGTTTGTGTGGGGGTGATGCATGATGAAGGTTTGTGTGGGGGGTGATGCATGATGAAGGTTTGTGTGGGGGTGATGAATGATGAAGGTTTGTGTGGGGGGTGATGCATGATGAAGGTTTGTGTGGGGGTGATGAATGATGAAGGTTTGTGTGGGGGGTGATGCATGATGAAGGTTTGTGTGGGGGGTGATCAATGATGAAGGTTTGTGTGGGGGGTGATCAATGATGAAGGTTTGTGTGGGGGGTGATGCATGATGAAGGTTTGTGTGGGGGTGATCAATGATGAAGGTTTGTGTGGGGGTGATGCATGATGAAGGTTTGTGTGGGGGGTGATCAATGATGAAGGTTTGTGTGGGGGGTGATCAATGATGAAGGTTTGTGTAGGGGGTGATGCATGATGGTTTGTGTGGGGGGTGATGAATGATGGTTTGTGTGGGGGGTGATCAATGATGGTTTGTGTGGGGGGTGATGCATGATGGTTTGTGTGGGGGGTGATGCATGATGAAGGTTTGTGTGGGGGGGTGATGCATGATGGTTTGTGTGGGGAGGTGATCAATGATGAAGGTATGTGTGGGGGGTGATGCATGATGAAGGTTTGTGTGGGGGGTGATCAATGATGAAGGTTTGTGTGGGGGGTGATGCATGATGAAGGTTTGTGTGGGGAGGTGATCAATGATGAAGGTATGTGTGGGGGGTGATGCATGATGAAGGTTTGTGTGGGGGGTGATCAATGATGGTTTGTGTGGGGGGTGATCAATGATGAAGGTTTGTGTGGGGGGTGATCAATGATGAAGGTTTGTGTGGGGGGTGATGCATGATGAAGGTTTGTGTGGGGGTGATGCATGATGAAGGTTTGTGTGGGGGTGATGCATGATGAAGGTTTGTGTGGGGGGTGATGCATGATGAAGGTTTGTGTGGGGGGTGATCAATGATGAAGGTTTGTGTGGGGGGTGATGCATGATGAAGGTTTGTGTGGGGGTGATCAATGATGAAGGTTTGTGTGGGGGGTGATGCATGATGAAGGTTTGTGTGGGGGGTGATGCATGATGAAGGTTTGTGTGGGGGGTGATGCATGATGAAGGTTTGTGTGGGGGTGATCAATGATGAAGGTTTGTGTGGGGGGTGATCAATGATGAAGGTTTGTGTGGGGGGTGATGCATGATGAAGGTTTGTGTGGGGGTGATCAATGATGAAGGTTTGTGTGGGGGGTGATGCATGATGAAGGTTTGTGTGGGGGGTGATGCATGATGAAGGTTTGTGTGGGGGGTGATGCATGATGAAGGTTTGTGTGGGGGTGATCAATGATGAAGGTTTGTGTGGGGGGTGATCAATGATGAAGGTTTGTGTGGGGGGTGATGCATGATGAAGGTTTGTGTGGGGAGGTGATCAATGATGAAGGTTGTGTGGGGGGTGATGCATGATGAAGGTTTGTGTGGGGGGTGATGCATGATGAAGGTTTGTGTGGGGGGTGATGCATGATGAAGGTTTGTGTGGGGGGTGATGCATGATGAAGGTTTGTGTGGGGGGTGATCAATGATGAAGGTTTGTGTGGGGGGTGATGCATGATGAAGGTTTGTGTGGGGGGTGATGCATGATGGTTTGTGTGGGGGGTGATCAATGATGAAGGTTTGTGTGGGGGTGATCAATGATGAAGGTTTGTGTGGGGGGTGATCAATGATGAAGGTTTGTGTGGGGGGTGATGCATGATGAAGGTTTGTGTGGGGGGTGATGAATGATGGTTTGTGTGGGGGGTGATCAATGATGAAGGTTTGTGTGGGGGGTGATGCATGATGAAGGTTTGTGTGGGGGGTGATGCATGATGAAGGTTTGTGTGGGGGGTGATGCATGATGAAGGTTTGTGTGGGGGGTGATGCATGATGAAGGTTTGTGTGGGGGGTGATGCATGATGAAGGTTTGTGTGGGGGGTGATGAATGATGAAGGTTTGTGTGGGGGGTGATGAATGATGAAGGTTTGTGTGGGGGGTGATGCATGATGAAGGTTTGTGTGGGGGTGATGCATGATGAAGGTTTGTGTGGGGGGTGATGCATGATGAAGGTTTGTGTGGGGGGTGATGCATGATGAAGGTTTGTGTGGGGGGTGATGCATGATGAAGGTTTGTGTGGGGGGTGATGCATGATGAAGGTTTGTGTGGGGAGGTGATCAATGATGAAGGTTTGTGTGGGGGGTGATGAATGATGAAGGTTTGTGTGGGGGGTGATGCATGATGAAGGTTTGTGTGGGGGGTGATGAATGATGAAGGTTTGTGTGGGGGGTGATGCATGATGAAGGTTTGTGTGGGGGTGATGCATGATGGTTTGTGTGGGGGGTGATGCATGATGAAGGTTTGTGTGGGGGGTGATGCATGATGAAGGTTTGTGTGGGGGGTGATCAATGATGAAGGTTTGTGTGGGGGGTGATGCATGATGAAGGTTTGTGTGGGGGGTGATGCATGATGAAGGTTTGTGTGGGGGGTGATGCATGATGAAGGTTTGTGTGGGGGGTGATCAATGATGAAGGTTTGTGTGGGGGGTGATGCATGATGAAGGTTTGTGTGGGGGGTGATGCATGATGAAGGTTTGTGTGGGGGGTGATGAATGATGAAGGTTTGTGTGGGGGGTGATGCATGATGAAGGTTTGTGTGGGGGGTGATGAATGATGAAGGTTTGTGTGGGGGGTGATGAATGATGAAGGTTTGTGTGGGGGGTGATGCATGATGAGGTTTGTGTGGGGGGTGATCAATGATGAAGGTTTGTGTGGGGGGTGATGATGATGGTTTGTGTGGGGGGTGATGCATGATGAAGGTTTGTGTGGGGGGTGATGCATGATGAAGGTTTGTGTGGGGGGTGATGCATGATGAAGGTTTGTGTGGGGGGTGATGCATGATGAAGGTTTGTGTGGGGGGTGATGCATGATGAAGGTTTGTGTGGGGGGTGATGCATGATGAAGGTTTGTGTGGGGAGGTGATCAATGATGGTTTGTGTGGGGGTGATGCATGATGAAGGTTTGTGTGGGGGGTGATGCATGATGAAGGTTTGTGTGGGGGGTGATGCATGATGAAGGTTTGTGTGGGGGGTGATCAATGATGAAGGTTTGTGTGGGGGTGATGATTGTTGATGGTTTGTGTGGGGGTGATGCATGATGAAGGTTTGTGTGGGGGGTGATGCATGATGAAGGTTTGTGTGGGGGGTGATGCATGATGAAGGTTTGTGTGGGGGGTGATGCATGATGAAGGTTTGTGTGGGGGGTGATGCATGATGAAGGGTTGTGTGGGGGGTGATGCATGATGAAGGTTTGTGTGGGGAGGTGATCAATGATGGTTTGTGTGGGGGGTGATGCATGATGAAGGTTTGTGTGGGGGGTGATGCATGAAGGTTTGTGTGGGGGGTGATCAATGATGGTTTGTGTGGGGGGTGATGCATGATGAAGGTTTGTGTGGGGGGTGATGCATGATGAAGGTTTGTGTGGGGAGGTGATGCATGATGAAGGTTTGTGTGGGGGGTGATGCATGATGAAGGTTTGTGTGGGGGGTGATGAATGATGAAGGTTTGTGTGGGGGGTGATCAATGATGGTTTGTGTGGGGGGTGATGCATGATGAAGGTTTGTGTGGGGAGGTGATCAATGATGGTTTGTGTGGGGGGTGATGCATGATGAAGGTTTGTGTGGGGGGTGATGCATGATGAAGGTTTGTGTGGGGGGTGATGCATGATGAAGGTTTGTGTGGGGGGTGATGAATGATGAAGGTTTGTGTGGGGGTGATGCATGATGAAGGTTTGTGTGGGGGTGATGCATGATGAAGGTTTGTGTGGGGGTGATGCATGATGAAGGTTTGTGTGGGGAGGTGATCAATGATGGTTTGTGTGGGGGGTGATGCATGATGAAGGTTTGTGTGGGGGTGATGCATGATGAAGGTTTGTGTGGGGGGTGATGCATGATGGTTTGTGTGGGGGGTGATGCATGATGAAGGTTTGTGTGGGGGTGATGCATGATGAAGGTTTGTGTGGGGGGTGATGAATGATGAAGGTTTGTGTGGGGGGTGATGCATGATGAAGGTTTGTGTGGGGGGTGATGAATGATGGTTTGTGTGGGGGGTGATCAATGATGAAGGTTTGTGTGGGGGGTGATGCATGATGGTTTGTGTGGGGGGTGATCAATGATGAAGGTTTGTGTGGGGGGTGATGCATGATGGTTTGTGTGGGGGTGATGCATGAAGGTTTGTGTGGGGGGTGATGAATGATGGTTTGTGTGGGGGGTGATGAATGATGATGGTTTGTGTGGGGGGTGATGCATGAAGGTTTGTGTGGGGGGTGATCAATGATGGTTTGTGTGGGGGTGATGCATGATGAAGGTTTGTGTGGGGGGTGATGCATGATGAAGGTTTGTGTGGGGGGTGATGCATGATGAAGGTTTGTGTGGGGGGTGATGCATGATGAAGGTTTGTGTGGGGGGTTATTCATGATGAAGGTTTGTGTGGGGGGTGATGCATGATGAAGGTTTGTGTGGGGGGTGATGCATGATGAAGGTTTGTGTGGGGAGGTGATCAATGATGAAGGTTTGTGTGGGGGGTGATGCATGATGAAGGTTTGTGTGGGGGGTGATCAATGATTAAGGTTTGTGTGGGGGTGATGCATGATGAAGGTTTGTGTGGGGGTGATCAATGATGAAGGTTTGTGTGGGGGTGATGCATGATGAAGGTTTGTGTGGGGGTGATCAATGATGAAGGTTTGTGTGGGGGTGATGCATGATGAAGGTTTGTGTGGGGGGTGATGCATGATGAAGGTTTGTGTGGGGGGTGATGCATGATGAAGGTTTGTGTGGGGGGTGATGCATGATGAAGGTTTGTGTGGGGGGTGATGCATGATGAAGGTTTGTGTGGGGGGTGATGCATGATGAAGGTTTGTGTGGGGGGTGATGCATGATGAAGGTTTGTGTGGGGGGTGATGCATGATGAAGGTTTGTGTGGGGAGGTGATGCATGATGAAGGTTTGTGTGGGGAGGTGATCAATGATGAAGGTTTGTGTGGGGGGTGATGCATGATGAAGGTTTGTGTGGGGGGTGATGCATGATGAAGGTTTGTGTGGGGGGTGATCAATGATGAAGGTTTGTGTGGGGGGTGATGAATGATGAAGTTTTGTGTGGGGGGTGATCAATGATGGTTTGTGTGGGGGGTGATGCATGATGGAGGTTTGTGTGGGGGGTGATCAATGATGAAGGTTTGTGTGGGGGGTGATGCATGATGAAGTTTTGTGTGGGGGGTGATCAATGATGGTTTGTGTGGGGGGGTGATGCATGATGGAGGTTTGTGTGGGGGGTGATCAATGATGAAGGTTTGTGTGGGGGGTGATGCATGATGAAGGTTTGTGTGGGGGGTGATCAATGATGAAGGTTTGTGTGGGGGGTGATGCATGATGGTTTGTGTGGGGGGTGATGCATGATGAAGGTTTGTGTGGGGGGTGATGCATGATGAAGGTTTGTGTGGGGGGTGATGAATGATGAAGGTTTGTGTGGGGGGTGATGCATGATGAAGGTTTGTGTGGGGGGTGATCAATGATGAAGGTTTGTGTGGGGGGTGATGCATGATGAAGGTTTGTGTGGGGGGTGATGCATGATGAAGGTTTGTGTGGGGGGTGATCAATGATGAAGGTTTGTGTGGGGGGTGATGCATGATGAAGGTTTGTGTGGGGGGTGATGCATGATGAAGGTTTGTGTGGGGGGTGATGCATGATGGTTTATGTGGGGGGTGATCAGTGATGAAGGTTTGTGTGGGGGTGATCAATGATGAAGGTTTGTGTGGGGGGTGATCAATGATGAAGGTTTGTGTGGGGGTGATCAATGATGAAGGTTTGTGTGGGGGGGTGATGCATGATGGTTTGTGTGGGGGGTGATCAATGATGAAGGTTTGTGTGGGGGTGATCAATGATGAAGGTTTGTGTGGGGGGGTGATGCATGATGAAGGTTTGTGTGGGGGGGTGAAGAATGATGGTTTGTGTGGGGGGTGATCAGTGATGAAGGTTTGTGTGGGGGTGATGCATGATGGTTTGTGTGGGGGGTGATCAGTGATGAAGGTTTGTGTGGGGGTGATCAATGATGAAGGTTTGTGTGGGGGGTGATGCATGATGAAGGTTTGTGTGGGGGGGTGATGCATGATGGTTTGTGTGGGGGGTGATCAGTGATGAAGGTTTGTGTGGGGGTGATCAATGATGAAGGTTTGTGTGGGGGGGTGATCAATGATGAAGGTTTGTGTGGGGGGTGATGCATGATGAAGGTTTGTGTGGGGGGGTGATGCATGATGGTTTGTGTGGGGGGTGATCAGTGATGAAGGTTTGTGTGGGGGTGATCAATGATGAAGGTTTGTGTGGGGGTGATGCATGATGAAGGTTTGTGTGGGGGTGATGCATGATGAAGGTTTGTGTGGGGGGTGATCAATGATGGTTTGTGTGGGGGGTGATGCATGATGGTTTGTGTGGGGGGTGATCAATGATGGTTTGTGTGGGGGTGATCAATGATGAAGGTTTGTGTGGGGGGGTGATCAATGATGAAGGTTTGTGTGGGGGGGTGATGCATGATGAAGGTTTGTGTGGGGGGTGATGCATGATGAAGGTTTGTGTGGGGGGTGATGCATGATGAAGGTTTGTGTGGGGAGTGATGCATGATGAAGGTTTGTGTGGGGGGGTGATGAATGATGAAGGTTTGTGTGGGGGGTGATGCATGATGGTTTGTGTGGGGGGTGATGAATGATGAAGGTTTGTGTGGGGGGTGATGAATGATGAAGGTTTGTGTGGGGGGTGATGCATGATGGTTTGTGTGGGGGGTGATGAATGATGAAGGTTTGTGTGGGGGGTGATGAATGATGAAGGTTTGTGTGGGGGGTGATCAATGATGAAGGTTTGTGTGGGGGGTGATCAATGATGAAGGTTTGTGTGGGGGGTGATCAATGATGAAGGTTTGTGTGGGGGGTGATCAATGATGAAGGTTTGTGTGGGGGGGGGGGAGGGGTTATGACGGGTGGTAGTAGAATAATGTAATGGGATACAGTACTTCAAGGTTAGTTAATTAATTATTATTATCATCGTCATCGTCATTATTCTCTAAACCTAAGTCCTTGACCTACGTGTGTTCTGAAGATGTAAACGATGCAGTTGTGTTGAGACCCCCCCCCAAGAGAAAAACACCCTAGATCTTGAGCTTAATGCAGGGAGTATATAGAGGTAAAATCCTTTTGCCCTAGATGAGAAGGTCAGCTGGTGTCGACATGGAGTCTCCCGCAGCATAACAATGACGCGAGTTTATATTCTATGTAAACAAAGGGATTTTCTCCCCCGCAGTGTGTGTGTGTGCTGAATGAACTATCCCCAGTTTTGTAAACGAAAAATTAATGGCCACACACACACACACACAGCCCCTCGAGTTAGACGTCTATATTTTTACATCAGTAGTCATGTAAACGCCCTTGGCTACAGGTGTGTTACAGACCTAAACTAACAACAATTATTTTTGTCACTTTTGGTTACATCCCAAGTTTGTGGTGAGGTCTGTGTCGCACCGTGAAGGGAGAGAAGATGGAAGTGTCATATTTGGTCAACTGTAGTGAAGGAATTCTTATATATACAGTAAATACAATAATCTTTTCTATTCCTCTCCAAATATCATCAGTTTCATGTAATATCTGGTTCCCATATACACGACCCCTTGTACTAATCATTCAGTATTTCAGGTGATGAACTTGGTGAGGGGTCAGGCTCATTCATCACCCAAGTAAAGAGTGACTCAGGTGCACTGTTATAATAATTGATAATATCGTATAATTAGTGGCGCCGCTCTCTGCTAAACGGCAGATTATTATGATTAGGAATATGATAATTGTTTCACCTGTTATCGTAAAATTTGACCAATATAATTTACCAATAACTAGATTAAGTCCACAATTCTCTCTATTTTCCACCATTTACTATGCAAATTAAATCGTAAACCTATATTACACACATTTCTATTTCATGAATATATGTTTTCATTTATTTAGTGATGCGTTAATGGAATAATTTCTCGTATAATATAAAACACACTGAATTATTCACATTAACACCTCAACTATCATTATTAACTGAGCTAATTAACAGGTAAACACTCGAGTCTCCTGTGCTTGATTTATGACCTGTACTTAAAGCCTCTGTCCCGGAAAATAAGTATATAAGCAATTAATCTTTATCTAAAATGTCACTATCTAATTCCGGGTTACAATTTAGATTTTCCATGTTGTAGAGTTGAGATGATAGTCACCTGGTGAGTCTTATATAGTTCATCTTACTGCCGCATGAATCTCTCTCTTTCTCTTTGTTATTTTTCTAGTCTTACTGCTTCCACTTCTCCTAGTTCCTCGTCATCACTGTCCCCTCCCCTCTCCCCCCCCCCCTCCCCTCTCTCCACCCCTTCCCTTCCCCTTTGGTCACCTCTCCCCTCTTCCACCCTCCCCTTTAACCTCTTACCAAACTCTCCACCTTAAACTACTGTCCTGTCCACATCCCCACAACCCCCCCCCCCCCACACACACACGCAAAAAGGAATAACTATCTAAAGTTTTGTTATATTTCATTCATTACCTCATCTGAATCTCTATCAACAATATCTCTTCAATGTAGCAATAAACATAGGATCATATATTGCCATAAGTCATCGACGTGTGTAATAACCTTTTAAAATCTCTTCTTTACCATCACCTTAAGATTTCCTCCCGAGTTCAATTATAGCCGGAGGAGATGTTTATGCCCGGTAATGGAGAACTTCCCTGGGATAGATACACAATATGTTCAGCTAGCGAATCAAAATGCAAATTCTGAGGACCTATGATGACGCCTGGTGACATATGCCATCCCATTAGTGGCTGGGATTTGATTGCATCGTAGTTTCAGAGGTGATGGATGGATGGGTGGATGGATGCAGGGAGAGAGGGTGGTCGGGGGGGGGGGGAAGAGTGTGTGGGAGAGGGAGAGAGTGGAAGAGGGTGGGGGAGAGATGGGAGGGAGGGAGGGAGGCGTCCAACATATATACGGAGAACTGGAAAATGAATGAGGGACTGTCATGGGAATTCACTTCATGTATAAAGGAATCCAGAGATAGGTTTAGGATCAATTCAAAGCGTGTAAGGCAGAAAATCCCCCAAAAAATTTAAGCGAAGGGTTTCAAGATCAATAAGAGCACAGCCGAGACTTGAGAGAAGGAATTCAAGTTATGCTGGATGGAATTCAAGATGGGTAAGGGTGGAATCCAGGAACGTTTGCTGATTGAGACTCGTTCCAAGGCAAACGGGAAGGGTCTATGGGAATTCTATAATTTGTGGGAAGGAATTCAAAGCCCTACGAGAAAAGAAAAGAATCCAAGATGTGTTCAAAAGAGTCGAGGAGGGAAGTCAAGATTTGTGGTGGAGAATTTCAAATGTGTGAAAGAGAAGTAAAATATGCTGTGAGGAATCCAAACCAAGTAAAGGAGACGAATATAAGGGTCATGTTCAAAGGATTCGAGGATATGAGGGTGTGAGGTGTGAGGATATGAGAGGGTGAGGGATGAGGGTGTAAGGTGTGAGGATATGAGTGTGTGAGGTGTGAGGATACGAGTGTGTGAGGGATGAGGTGTGGTGAAATCTAAAACCTGTAACTCCTAACTAGATTACTGTTGATATCAAGGTGTATTAGTTTACCTGTAGTAACAGTATTAAGAGAATAATGAACTCAAGCTGAAGTAGAAAAGAACTCGAGAGTGACAGAGAGAAACAGACATACGAACGGAGAGCGAGAGAGAGGGGGAGGACAGGGTGAGTTAGAGTTAGAGAGAGGGGGAAGATCTAGAGAGAGAGAGGAGAGGGGAGGTAGAGAGAGGGGAGTATCACCATATATCCAAAGAGTATTACTGAAGGGAGGATTTTTTTGTGTAAGTTGAAAAATAATCTGGATGAAATATTCAAGGTTGAGCTCCCTTGAGGTACAACATCTGCGGCTCTCACACACACACACGCGCGCGCGCGCACACACACACACACACACACACACACACACACACACACACACACAGTGACCTATAACAACACAACGACTGAAGAAAAAATAATTCAAATGGTATTGTCAGAATTCTCTCCTTTAGGCATTGTGACGAGAGGACGTGCTTGTAGGAGTGGCTGCTGGGGGTGGTAGCTGTCACCTGCCCACCTCACCTGTCACTCAACATACACCAGGGTCCAAGGGAGACGGTCAAGAGGGAAATGGTGTTGGTGAGAAATTTATGAGAGGAAAATATAGATAGAGACAGAAGGAGGGAGACAAGGAGAGAGAGTGAGAGAGAAGGAAGACAGAGAAGGGTGGTGGGGGGTAAATGGAGTGAGAGACAGCTATGCCCAGATAACAAACAAAACACAACTTGTACCCATAACTAAAACGAAATATTATTTTTTTATATCCATCCTGTACCGAATTTCCTGAATTCTGAATGAAGAACCTGATAGAAGTACTGTACCCTTTAACGTGTATTTTATTCTAGTGCATAAAACTCCCTTAAGTCCCAGTTACTCAACCATTAAGGAAGGGTCTTGAATTGCATGAAACGATGAAGGAAAAAAATAAAAACATATGAGTGAAACACCAGCATAAAAACACATATTGAATATCACCGAACATCAAAGGATATGCTGTTTTTTTTTCTGAGCCCAGCCGCTGTTCATCCCTTGTTGTGACATCTCTCTGTCTCCCTCTCCCCAGCGAGGCCTTTGAGGTATACGAAAGAAGAAAATTACTTGTTACAACCCTCCTGTGGGTGTGAAGTATTGCCTCTCTCTACCATTGTGTCTCTCAGGACCGCCAGATCACTTCAATGCGGACCATATATATTATCCAGGGGCTGAGAAGGGGCAAGGATACCCGATGTTGACCTTGACCACGCTCAAGGACGATGTCGTAAATATATCTTCTTCTTTTTCTCTCTTATTTTCTTGTCAATGATAATTAAAGGGTGTTTTAAATTCAAGCCAATTTTGAGATTTCCTGATGTGTAATTTCAAGTTATTATTGGAATTGGTGTTTTATATATAATTGTTGAGGTAATTAGCGTGTTTTTTTTTATTATATTTTTTTATATATCTGTAATTTTCTATTTGTAATTAGCTGTATTTTAGGGAATCTCTGTTCATATTTTTTTTATAATAACTATTCGTGATTTTGGTTTAAATAACTGAGTTTTTAATTTTTTAAAGGAAATAATATAACATACGAGTGATTTAATTTCATGATAACATATATTTAACCTGTCTCTGTAAATCACTTAACTAATGATGACTGTACTGGTAGATGAAATTTGTTATAAGGTATAATATTTTTTTGTAATTTCAATTTTGTTAATGTATTTCCTGTTGGATTTACATTATTCCTGATACAGTGAAACCTCCATATAACGGACTTCTCTCTCCATATAATCCGCTAAATGGGGGATTCATATCTAACAGACCCTCGATATAACGGACTTTCATATCTATATAGTCCGTTAAATAGAGGTTTCACTATACCTATAATTTATTGTCGTGGATAAACGTTCTGGACAGGAGGAGAAAAGTATAAGCACTTAAAAAAAAGAAACACTCGTATTTACAGGAAACAATTGGCAATCGAACCCTCTATCATGGAAGACTGTCGGCGATAAAGGGATCCGATTCCGTTTTATAAAGTATTTTGTCTGAAGAGGAGATCCACTGATGGTCCTTTTTATATCGGAGACCTGCCAGATATGATGCTCCTTTGTTTTCAGTGTGTGTGTGTGTGTGTGGACGTAAATGAGTGATATATTCAGTTTTTTTAGATTCATTTTGTAGTTTTTTTTGTATGTGTATTTTTGTTCTCTTTTTTTTTTTAGTGTGTGAAGGTCGTCAGAGACACCCCAGCTACCAACCTGCCCACACGCATTAAAACATTCACCAGGTCAGCCTACAGCGCCATGTATCACAGACGAGGTGAGAAACTTGTATATGTATTATAGATGGGGTGAGAGATACAGTTAATGTATCATAGATGGAGTAATATTAATACATTTATTAGTATGTCATATTTCTAGTGTTTAAATCTCTCTCTCTCTCTCTACGGTAATGTATAGTCGATTAAGGAAAATGATCGTCAACTAATGTGTAGGTAAATGAAGTGACTGTCCCCATTGGAGGTGTGTGTGCGTGTGTCCATAAAAGTCTTCTCCCTTGGTCTTGAGGCTCCCGGGCATGGCAGGACATCATCTGAGAGGCGGGGAGGACAGTGTGTGGGGAGGGGGGGGGGTGTAGATGAGAGGAGGAAAGATGAAGAGAATAAAAGACTGAAAGAGGGGATAACGAGGAGAGAGAGAGAGACCCTTTACACACACACACACACACAGACATACAATGACAGACAGACATAAATAAATACAGAAAAACTTATACAGACACAAGGAAGAGAAGTTGTTGAGGTAGACACTGACTGTCAGGTAGATTATTAACCTCATTTATGGCCAGTTAACCCCAATTAACCTGCGATAAAGAATGGTTCTGATTCATTTTCTAATTAACTTCCAATTATAAACTAATTTCCTAATCCATCAATATTCAATCGACCTGAACAGAACTGATAAAAATATTTATATATAGAGTTACACTAAATGATAGAACTATAATATATAAAACGTGGTATATTAATGTTCTTTTTAAATAGTTGTGAATGTTATAATTATGTCATCAAAATAGAGTTAATATAGGTTCCTCCACCACGCTACTTACACGCCCCTTACACGCCACCCCACGCTACTTACACGCCCCTTACACGCCACCCCACACTACTTACACGCCCCTTACACACCACCCCACGCTACTTACACGCCCCTTACACGCCACCCCACGCTACTTACACGCCCCTTACACGCCACCCCACGCTACTTACACGCCCCTTACACACCACCCCACGCTACTTACACGCCCCTTACACGCCACCCCACGCTACTTACATGCCTCTTACACGCCACCCCACGCTACTTACACACCACCCCACGCTACTTACACGCCCCTTACACGCCACCCCACGCTACTTACACGCCCCTTACACACCACCCCACGCTACTTACACGCCCCTTACACACCACCCCACGCTACTTACACGCCCCTTACACACCACCCCACGCTACTTACACGCCCCTTACACGCCACCCCACGCTACTTACACGCCACCCCACGCTACTTACACGCCCCTTACACGCCACCCCACGCTACTTACACGCCCCTTACACGCCACCCCACGCTACTTACACGCCCCTTACACGCCACCCCACGCTACTTACACGCCCCTTACACGCCACCCCACGCTACTTACACGCCCCTTACACGCCACCCCACGCTACTTACACGCCCCTTACACGCCACCCCACGCTACTTACACGCCCCTTACACGCCACCCCACGCTACTTACACGCCCCTTACACACCACCCCACGCTACTTACACGCCCCTTACACACCACCCCACGCTACTTACACGCCCCTTACACACCACCCCACGCTACTTACACGCCCCTTACACACCACCCCACGCTACTTACACGCCCTTTACATGCCACCCCACGCTACTTACACGCCCCTTACACGCCACCCCACGCTACTTACATGCCACCCCACGCTACTTACACGCCCCTTACACGCCACCCCACGCTACTTACACTACACGCCACCCCACGCCCTTACACGCCCCTTACACGCCACCCACGCTACTTACACGCCCCTTACACGCCACCCCACGCTACTTACACGCCCCTTACACGCCACCCCACGCTACTTACACGCCCCTTACACGCCACCCCACTCTACTTACACGCCCCTTACACGCCACCCCACGCTACTTACACGCCCCTTACACGCCACCCCACGCCTCTTACACCAGAAACGCATTTAGTATATAATTTCTTTCCCACATGATTCTGATAATCTGTCGTTGTGCTTACCAGTCTAGCGTGTTTCCGAATGGCTATATTCTGGACCAGTTACCGTGTGTATCTGTGACGTTCTATTATCTTGGTCAACCACACACACTACTTCCTCTATGGTCTATGGCTTCCTTGGCTTTATGTATCTGAGTCATTGCCGGATGATGAGGCTTCTATTGACCCATCCCTTGATCCTGTAAGTTCCCTGTGATATTTTCAGTGTCCTTCCCCCATCATCCTCCTTCCTTCCCTCTCTCCCTTCCTCAACCCTACCTCCCTCTCTCCCTCAGCCGCCCCTCCCCCCCTTTCTCACCCCCCTCGCCCCCTCCCCTCCGCCCTTTCCTCTTTAAATGTAAAGTGATATCTGATCCCTCCTTCCCTCCTGACCATATACCCTCCTCCCCCCCCCCCCCAAGGCTTTCCGCTTATAGCTTCCCTCCCATCCACCCTCCCATCCCCCCATCCCTCCCATCCCCCCCCCTTCTAAGGCTTTCCGCTTATATCTTCCCTCCCTCCCTCCATCCCTCTCTTCAATTTCCATCTGCTTCCCTCTTTACCTCCTTCCATATCCCATTCACTTCCCTCTCCCCTTTCCGTTTCCAACCTACCCCACTCCGTACCTCCCTCAAATACTCACCACCTGAATCCTTCTCTCCCTTCCATATCCATCTTCCTCCTCTTGTTTCACTATCCTCTTCCTTCTCAATGATCTCCACCTCCCTCTTTCCATCTCGTCTCCTTTTTCTTACACCTGCTTCCTCCCCATTTTCTCCTTTTCTCCCTTTCTGAAGTATCTCTCCTGCCTCTCCCCAATAAATTCATTCCCATTTCATTTCCATCCCCTTCACCATCCTCCCATCTCTCTTCCTTTCCTTAAAACACCCCTTCCTCCTTCCATCTCTCTTCCTAACAAACTCCCCCTCCATCCTTCTTACATGCCCTTTCCCATACCTCTTCCCTAACCTAAGGCAATTCTAATTATCCATAAATCTACCATCACAAACATTCACACACTTCTACGCATACTCTGGGACAGCCGAAGATTCAAGACACAGGAGGCAAGAGATTGTTATAGTAAGTGATCACAAAGGCGACATTCCAAGATCTTGGCCCTCTGATCTCGCCCTTGCTGCCCCCCCCCTCTCTCCTCCTTTGTTTACTTGGTAGGTCTTCAGCATATATGGTGAATGGATATTGAGTGTTGTGACTGTGTGTGCATAGTAGCCAGAAGGGTTGTCGTGATGAGAAGGCCTAGGTGTGTGTGTGTGTGTGTGTCCCCACCAAACTCTATTCGTAGCACAACACACATCGAGCTTCACATTACTCGAGGCTACGTGTCTCAAAAATGTGATATTTCAGTATTTTCTGCCTTTTATGGTGAGTGAAAGAACCTATTAATTGATACGACAGTCTGTCACTCAAGTCTAAGAAACACACTTTTTTCCTGACCAAAGACGAAAATAATATGGCAATTGGGGGGTGGAGAAAAAAATGAGAATAATTGTCTTGTATTTATAGAAGAATGAGTGAGTGAGTGAGAAATAATAATAGATTTTGAATGAATGATAGACATTAAGACTGGGCAAGGTATAAATAAATGAGGTAAATACCAAATTCCGATTCGTGGCCCCTACAGGGACACAGTCGCTTGAAATCCTCTCGCCTTTACTGGCCACAAAAATGCTAGGAATACGAGAGGGACCTACTGACATCACATCTGACATAACTAGGAACATGTCCATTAGCAAATAGGAGACGCCTACAAGGAGGAAACACACGAATGACATTGTAGGTACTTGAGGATTATCACTGCCGTTTAGCTTTAAGGAAACTTCCCATTTTCTGTTATGAAGTATCTGCATGGATTACAACGCCATCTGTGATCTGTATACGTCACTAGACCCTCTGTTCTACTGCTGGTTTTCGCTGATTATCGTATTTGATATTGTGTTTGAGAACTGTATAGGTAAGGTTCCTGCCGTGATAAACTGTCTTGTGATTGGTGGATGATCGTGCTTGGTCGGTAGGTATTGGACCATAAATAGAGAAGCAGAGTTTGAGAGTAGCCGAAGAGAGGAGGACGTCAGTGTGGAGTGGAGTAAGGATTGTACACACTTCACTCGCTCTCGTCGCAGGTTTTATAGAGTAATGGCGATTTATACACATCATACAGTTAGAACCAATCAGAGAATTTTTTTTTTTTTATGTATAAGATTGTCGGTTATCCTGGAGGAGATGGCTAACACCAGAAGGCGTTGTTCAATTTCGTTCATTTTTTTCCTCAGATGTTATTATCATTATAGTAAGTAATTTAATAAAGCGACATTTAATACACCTTAATGGTACCTGACCTAACAATCAATGAAACCTACAGTTGTTGTTTATGGATAAGAGGTCTGTGTGGTATACGTGTTGGTCACTAGTGGACAGCGTCAGTCTTATGTTTGGGGGGATTAAATATGTATTCCAGACCTGTACAGTTGAGAATGGGGAATTACTTTGCTGCCTGTGAATCTGTAACACTCGTGGATGAAAGAGTTGTTATGACAGTACAGGACGACTCTTCAAGTGACAAAATAGACCACAAGAGCCAGTTACATGATGTAAATGCCCATCTATGTTTCCTACCCAAATAATCAGCTTGAGAAGATAAAAATTATGTAAAATGAATGTTACCACAATTTCAGCTAATCCCCAAGATATAGGAACTATGGAAATTGTGTAAATCCACATCCCAGCAGAGGAACAAACTTCAGTTTATGTGAAGTAATGGAGATTACCAGCTTCCACACCTGAATTAATTCGGGAGAGATGTAGGAAAATTGAGACAGATGGTGTTATTGAGCCTTTATATTCACCATGGATAAGTCCAGTTGTCTTAATAAGAAAACCAAACTGCTCTACATGATTTTGCATTGACAAGTTTAATTAAAGTAACTGTCCGTGATATTTATCCCTTACCTGAAATTTTCCTGTGAAAAATCATAAAAAAAAATGGTGGCAGCGATGGGATAATGAAAGATGCTAGGATAGTTACTCCCTGCAGCTTGCGTGTTGAAGCTATACTACTGACCTATACTACTGTTGATGCAGAGTGAGGAGATTAAAACATTATCTCCCCCAATTAATATCATGAATTATTAAAAATTCAGGAATCTTAACTCAAAATTTTGGTGGCATTATTTTTCCCCCCAAAAAACTCTGAAGGACAATGAAAGACCTTACTCGATCTTGATCTCTGTGACCTTAGCTAACAATATCAATTTTTTTTCTTTGGTGCTCATCTTTAAAATGCGTAATATGTATATATATATTTTTTTTATGGTGGAAAGATTGTCAGAAGTATTTTGGGCTGTTCGTTAAGTTATAATTTCACGCGTGGAAAATACGTCACAAATTCAATATTGGTGCAGGAAATTACAAGAACTGAATTTATTTGTGTGTGTGTGTGTGTGTGTGTTTCTCGTATTGTACTTTTTGTTTAAGTTTTTACAATGTTAGTTATGTCGTCTTTCCCTCAAGTCATCATTCTTCCACTGTTTCTCTCTCTCTCTCACCCAGATACTATTTCCTCATTTGCTCAATATTTCTTCGTGGTGCATCATCAGTTTACCTTCCACCTCGCCTCTCATTTATTCCTTCCCTCTTTCTC
Source organism: Homarus gammarus (assembly GCA_958450375.1). Taxonomy (NCBI): domain Eukaryota; kingdom Metazoa; phylum Arthropoda; class Malacostraca; order Decapoda; family Nephropidae; genus Homarus; species Homarus gammarus. The sequence goes on along the minus strand of CAUDMG010000395.1, from coordinate 155,594 downwards.
TTCTTGTCACCTATTCTCTCATCGCCTCTCCCTCTGTAATTACTTCCATTCCTTTATTTTCTCTTCCCCTTCTTCTCTTCTCTTTCTACTTTTCCTCATTCTTTATATTTTTTTTATTTATTTAGCTCTGTCTCTCTCGCAGCTTTCCCCTGGTATCTGCTTCAACCATATATCCACTTTTATTTACCATCGTCTCTTCTCCTCCTCCTCCTCCTCCTGCTGCTCCTCCTCCTCCTGCTGCTCCTCCTCCTCCTCCTCTCTCATATCACGGAAAAGAAATTGGCATCAACCAGGAAGGTGCAAATGTCAGGCTCCTCCCAAACACACACACACACACACACACACGCACCTTGAAGATCAATACCATCACTCGGCTGATGACATACCTGCCGAATTCCGTGGTACGACCTTCCCAATCAAGACCCCTCCGTCTGTTTCCTCCCACCCGTTCACTATAACTTCCGATCTCACTTGTGACCCGAGGAGGTGGTGTTGTCTTATAGGTCGCGTCTCTTGTCTGATTACAACGCTTTCACTTTCGCCCGTTCAGTTTGGTTGATAGTGAAACCTCCAAATAGCGGACTTTTCTCTCTATTGATTTTGTGGGGGGGGGGGGTTATAACGGACTTTCTATATATAATCTGTTAGATGTGGTTCTTACATTTAACGGACCCACCGATATAACGGATTTTTTTCTTCATGTGTATGTAAAGATGTATATAATGGGTACATATGTGTAAAGAGCACATAAATCCTAATCACTCCTCCACATGATAAATCCCAATCCATCCTCCACATGATAAATCCTAATTCATCCTCCACATGATAAATCCCAATCCATCCTCCACATGATAAATCCTAATCCATCCTCCACATGATAAATCCCAATCCATCCTCCACATGATAAATCCTAATCCATCCTCCACATGATAAATCCTAATCCATCCTCCACATGATAAATCCTAATCACTCCTCCACATGATAAATCCCAATCCATCCTCCACATGATAAATCCTAATTCATCCTCCACATGATAAATCCTAATCCATCCTCCACATGATAAATCCTAATCACTCCTCCACATGATAAATCCTAATCCATCCTCCTCATGATAAATCCTAATCCATCCTCCACATGATAAATCCCAATCCATCCTCCACATGATAAATCCTAATCACTCCTCCACATGATAAATCCTAATCACTCCTCCACATGATAAATCCTAATCACTCCTCCACATGATAAATCCTAATCCATCCTCCACATGATAAATCCTAATCACTCCTCCACATGATAAATCCCAATCCATCCTCCACATGATAAATCCTAATCCATCCTCCACATGATAAATCCTAATCCATCCTCCACATGATAAATCCTAATCCACATCTCCTAAATCTTCTTTCTGGAATCTAAGTTCGACATGACACTAAAGTTAGCATTCGATCAGCGTCCTGGAGTTAACGATCACGCTAACTCACGCGTCTCTCGCTCTTACTTACACGTTACCTTTCCTCTTTTCTTTTTTTTCTCGGATTTTGTATATTTCGCATTTTTCTTTGGAGTTATTTTCGTTTTATCTCTGTTTTTGGTAATTCTTGAAGTATTGTATATATGAACTAATTCTAATGTCTCTCTCTCTCTCTCTCTCTCTCTCTCTCTCTCTCTCTCTCTCTCTCTCTCTCTCTCTCTCACTGCTGGTAGAGTGATGAGAACTAACACGATGTATCTGTGTGGGGGGTGAAAAATGTCCCTTTGGGGTGAACACGTGGCGATCATCGCGGGTTAATGATCCTCATATTTTTGTCTCATTATTCCAGCCAAAAAAGATAAATATTTTAGGATGATTTGATTGAAGTGTTGTGAGTAAGAGAGTTAGAGAGAGAGGACAGTGAAAGAGAGAGAATGGGAGAGTTAGAGAGGGAAAGACTGAGAAAGAGAGAGGGATATAAGAGAGAAACAGAAAGGATGAGACAGAGGTACAGGATGTATGAGACATGTTGTGGTGAAGGACATAAGACTTGTTGACAGACAGACAGGCAGACATGTGATGAGACTGGCTAGAGAAGGAGGAGGTGGCGGCTGAGGGATGAATCATACTCAGGTTACTAATGATGTGGGGGACTGCTGGGACCACAGTATCGGGCCTGGGAGTGTTCCTGGACCACAGTACCGGGCCTGGAAGTGTTCCTGGACCACAGTACCGGGCCTGGAAGTGTTCCTGGACCACAGTATCGGGCCTGGGAGTGTTCCTGGACCACAGTATCGGGCCTGGAAGTGTTCCTGGACCACAGTACCGGGCCTGGAAGTGTTCCTGGACCACAGTACCGGGCCTGGGAGTGTTCCTGGACCACAGTATCGGGCCTGGGAGTGTTCCTGGACCACAGTACCGGGCCTGGAAGTGGACCACGTCACATCCTCCTTCTCAAGATGTATTAAATAATATCGTGTCGCTATAACTCCTCGGCTTACAAAGAGAGATTCATAGTCGCATGTTATAACAAGGACCAGATATTTACATCATTGCATTGTTGACTGTTGTTGAAGTGCCATCTATCCCTCACAAGTGGCACTGTTAACGTTGTGCAATTGCATCTCACTGGCAGGTTGCAAGGGGAGAGAGTAGCAGTAGCTTGTCTGAATGGGAAGATATGTGCAGCGTTACTCTCAAGGCTGATGTTAAAACGTCATGTGCAATTGCCACTTACTGCAGTGTTGCAAGGGGAGAGAGAGAGAGAGAGAGAGAGAGGGGATAATCCCACCTTGACCTATGACCTTGACATAGATCTTCAAGCTAACCTAACCTTAACTATCACCACGGATGAACTTTTGACCTTAACTCTTCATATACATAATACTTCCAAAATCTCTCTCTCTCTCATACAAAAATAATAATAACATTAATAACAAGAATGACTCAACAGAAAAAACAATAACAACAAAAATAACAACAAAAACAGCCAAAACAAAAACAACAATAACAACAAAAACGGCAAAAACGATACCAATAATAATATCAACAACAACAATAACTACAAAGCTCTGGCAGTATATTTTAATCAGCCTCATCTCCCTAAAGTGTGTGTGTGTGTGTGTTATGAAGTTGAAGCTTATGTCACAGGATTATGAGTGAGGGGGGATTAGGTCAACGTGTAGGTGGGTGTGGGAGGGGAGGGTAGGGTAGTGTGTGGGTGTGAGGTGTTTGTATGTGTGTTTTTGTGTAGGTCTCTCTCTCTCTCTCTCTCTCTCTCTCTCTCTCTCTCTCTCTCTCTCTGTGTACATTTCCTCATCACTAAAACATAACTAAAGGAGCAACATACAAAACCTCACATAATTCAGCTCAATTAACTCTTCTTAGTTAATATAAACGTATGGCAATTTAGTTAGTTAAGAGTAGTTTAGTCAACAGGTGAGAGAGTACAGGTGGAGCCATTTAGAATCATTATAACAGGTGTGTGTGTGTGTGTGTGTGTTCTAATACGGAGTTGACCCATACATCCGGATAAGAATAGTTTTATTTGGGAGTTTCAAGCGATTTCTAACCTTCTTTGTCTGTCTGTCTGTTTCTATTTCTATTTATATCTTTCTTTATCTCTTCTCTCTCTTTCCATCTCTCTTCTACGTAACCGCTTGTCGCAGGTAATATTGTAGGTGTGAGAAGAGAGAGAGAGAGAGAGTATTGTTCAAGTGGGTAGATATTGCAGGTGGAAAACTACACAAGTGGGTAGTAGAACAGGTATATAACAGTCAGGCTTGTGGGTGAAAGTATGCATGGATGAATAACTGAGTAGGTTAGAGCACTATGTATGACGCGGATGATAATGAACAAAAATCTTGGTGTTTGAACAAGTCAGTCGAGTCACTAATCAAGAAAACGCAAACACCAAAATTATGAAATATTTGTGTAATTGGGCTGTAGACTAGGAAAATGGGGAACACATGAAAAATACCATAAATAGGTAGGATTAATATATACTGATTTTAAAGGGATATAGATGAAGAAGGAAATAATTGCCTGGCGTGAAGATGACAAGAATAACATCAAGATACGATTAACAAGAAAAAAGACAACAACTCAGAAAACATATAAATAAAAAAAATTATCTTTTTAGTAAGTATTGTTATGTTTTCATTATTCGGAGTATGACGTTGACCTAGACGCTGGGATCTGAATGTGACCTTGACCTCAACCTTACAGCTGGTGGAGATGAAGTGAGGGAGCGGGATAACTGAGATACACAGCTGCCTCATGAGGTTTAGGAAAGACACTTGGCATTTACTACAAGAAGAGTACTGAGAGTGAGTGACAGATGGTGGGTAAGTTTGATGATCACTTGAGTTATTGTATATATTGGGCTTAATAAATCACAGACCACCTCCCTGGTCACACGTTACCAGTTCTCTCTCCAGATAAAGGAGGTTAATCTTGTTTTAACTCCGGTGATGTGTGAATTGAAATACAACAAGCCTTCCATGGTGTATGTATGAATGACTGTTTTATTTATTAACACTATTTTTGTGTTGTGTTTGGGGGCTAAAAGGTTATACACACATTCACGTAGAAAATAAAAGGTGTAAATGACTAAGAAAACGAGATGCCGGAAATGTCTTATTTCCTGGAATACAAAAGCTGTACTTTACCTGTGTTGGACCATGGCAGCAGCGTAGGCACCTTGAGGGCGGAGTCCAGGCAGAAGGAGACAGAGTGAGGTCCTTTTTTATTGGGCAAGTTCCCATCAAAACTGTCCGGGGCTGAATTGGTCTGTTTCCTCTGGAAAAACCTGCGTCGTTTTTCCGCGGGTTTGAGGGGGGTGAGGTCAGCAGTGTAGGGAAGAGGCGGCGCCCCCGTCAGGTCAGGAGCGGCAGCCAGGGCGGCCAGGTCAGCGTACACGTTACTCCGGGTCTCGTCCACTGACAGCTGGTGCACCAGGCGTAGCTTGGTGGCCGCCGAGATGCTGGTGTAGAGGCCGTTGAAGATCCCTGTGCGGGACTCCCTCCTCGGCATCTGCGACGGTAGTTCCTCAAGGTGGGAGGTTAACTCATCCTGGTCGAAAGACTCGCTATACCCCAGGGCATCCTCCAGGGCGTCCCCCGGGGCGTCCCCCGGGGGAGGCGATCCCCCCAGCGACCCGGGTGAAGTTTGGCCACCAAACTCCATCACCGCTGGACCGCACATGAATTCCCCGGGCCAGTTATGGCTATGCTTGTTGCCTTCTACAGGCGCACAATAACTTCTTGGCCTCGTTCTCTGTACCTCTGCACTGCTTCCTCGTCGGGGCGACAGGTGGTACTCAGAGGTACCTGTTGCGCCTTCCGCATGGGGGTATGAGGCCCCCTCACCTCCACACGTGGCGGCGGGGGGGTCATTGCCCCTATCAAAGCTTTTTTCTCCACTACTACGTTCACTACTGTGTCCACTCCGCTGTCTCTCACAGAACTTTCTCGGCTTCACCGGGTTTGGTAGATCATCTTCCAGATTACTTGCCTGGACGGCGGCGTCAACGTGCCACGGCTCCAAGAGGCAACAGACGCGGTCCGTGAGGCCGCCGACCAGAGACTCGTGGAGTGGGGAAGAGCAGCTGAGCTGGCCTGCACCCGCGCAGCCGCACCAGGACCCATGCCTGCCACCTCCACTCTCCCACACCACCGGGCTGCCCGTATGATAGGGACTTCCTATCCCGCTGGGACTCGCCGTGCTACTCGCTGCCCCACTGGCAGGTACCTCATCTTGGGGGAGCCACAGAGGACTTGCAGGAGTGACAGGCGGCGGGTAAGGGTCTTGAAGGGCCCCGGGCCCCCAAGGTGAATCTGACCAGGAGTCGGAAAGTGCACGACGGCTCGCCCACCGCTTACGTAGGTGCATCGCCCTGGACGACATCCTCTCCTTAGTTCACAGATCACCTGTAAGGGGAGATGAGTGTGTTAGCTTTAACCTGACGTATCTCTCCCTCATATAAAAAAGACCCAATAAAAAGTCTAACAAAATCAACAACATATTTCACACACAAACAATAACAGACCAAAGCTACTCTAGGTTATAAGTCATCCCCTCCGACTTAAAAAGAGGAGGCAGTATCCTCCTCCTCATTCAATATTTGGAAGCGGACAAATAATTACCCTTCACAGATGATCTTTATAACCAACCATTTAAGAGACAGAAAGAATAGATGCTTCACGTTTTGTCGACACAGTATCATAATTAGTAAACGCGTAGTCATTGTTGTTCATCGTACGAGAATTGAACAATTGTTTCTACAATCAATTTAATCTCATTAAAAACCTATTGCTCTAAATTTCCCCATCCTTCTAAAACGAATCAAAACTTCAAACGTCCAGTAAAAAAAAAAACAGAAGTCTTATTACTTCCTAAACACCGAGAAAACGTAATCTAAAAACAGCCAAACTCAGCCAGTAACTTGGTCGTTGGATGACTTAACCCCACGAGACATATCGATAAACATACTTTATTTCGTTGCTCTGTGTTTTTGTTCCCCTTTACCGTGTTAACGAATATGAGAAGGACGATATTAGTGTTTGTGCTCGGACGGAGGAGAGGCAGGTACAAGTTAACTATCATCACACTCGGGGGACGTGTAAAGTAAAAAAATAACACGACATACTGAAGTTTAACCTAAGCTTCCTTCCCATGATTTTGTCTACTAAATTTTCTTATCCTTTTTTCCTCCCCCTCACCTCCTTCTCCTCCTCCTACGCTTCCTCTCCTTTTCTCCTATTCATTCCCCCTCTCCTCTTCTCCCTCGCTCCCACCCCCCCTCCTTCTCCTCTCCTCCCACATATTTCCTTCCCTCCCACTCACATCCTCACCCCCTCTCTTCTTCTTCCCTCCCACTCACATCCTCACCCCCTCTCTTCTTCTTCCCTCCCACTCACATCCTCACCCCCTCTCTTCTTCTCCCCTCCCACTCACTTCCTCTCCCCTCCTCTGTTTTCTCCTCCTCCTCATCTACTAATGACTAGGTAAGGTAACATGTCCCACACCTCAGTAAACACCCCTTGGACAGCCACAGGTATAGTTCAACAGGTAGACAATGTTTATAAATAATAGAGCCTGAGTTTCGTGATATAATTTAGTCAAATTTATATATTATATTTAGTCATATAAGTCCTGTTGATGTTGTGGTGTTATGAAGCTGGTGAAGAGTGGATTTGGAGACATCAATGAGTGAAGGGAAAATTAATTAACCCAAGGTGTTGAGGTTCCTTGATTATAAAAGTTAGGAAAACTATGAATCCTTCGGCATGTGACCTGAATAACACTGTAATGTGCACACACACACACACGTATACACACATACATACACACGTACACACACACATACACACACACGTACATACACACACACAGTCACGCGCACACACCGCTACTACTACTTTGCTGTCACTCGGAATCGAGAATGACGATCATCCAGCTATGGTACAATGATACGAGGTATTAGGGATGTCATCAAGGTTGGTGAGTTTTGAGGTAACTAAAGAGGCCGATACGGGACCCGGGGGGTCGTCCACATTTGTTGCACATGTGGAGGGCTGTATCTAGTGCGGGGGTGGGTGGGGGGGGGCCCGGTGGTAGCGTCTTTCCGGCGTTGGCGCTTGTCTGCCTCGGTTTGCAGTCGGGCTACTTCGAAAGTATTGACAATATCTCGTGTGGTGCTCCTCCAAGTGTTACGGTGTGGAGTAATCGACTCCCAGGTGAGTGGGTCGATTTGGCACTTTTCAGGTTTGTTTTAAGACGATCCTTATACCTTTTCAATTGCCCGTCAGCGTTACACAAACACGTACGTACACACACACACGCATACACACCACATATCATTCATTGTCATTCGGAAACCTTCTATGCTCGGAAACCTTCTACGGTCGGAACCTTCTACGGTCGGAAACCTTCTACATAGCGGGGAGGTAGAGGATGAGAGTGGATGGAAAGTAAATATTGATATAAATAATAATATAATAATGTAGTCGGTAAATAAGGTAGATATACAGTATCACCAAGACGTGAAGAATAGTTAACTTCCCCCTGTTATAATGATTCTGGGATGACCATTTTCTTTAACATTTTTTGTATTGTGAAAAAACGGGATTTAGCGGGAACTAAACCATCTTTTCATTGTCGCATATATTAATAATTTCATGCCTAAATATATACAATAATCTTATATAAACATCCTATACATATATTAGAGTTTATTATCACACACACTCACACACACACACTAATAAAGACAAAGGACCTGGCTAGCTAGAGGGGTTCCCATCACCTCGAGGATATAACATAAGGCCTACCGCTACTAAAAGTCTATTCTTGAGAGTACACAAGATCCATTCTCTCTCTCTCTCTCTCTCTCTCTCTCTCTCTCTCTCTCTCTCTCTCTCAACGGCATAAAGGAATAGTCTTTGTAATGCCTCAATCACTTTAGATGAGGGAGAGAGATAGAGGATGAAAGAGAGATACAGAGAGAGCGAGAAAGAGAGAGAAATAGAGAGAGGTCGAAATATACCAATGTAATAGAGAATCGGTTGATGGTGAACCGTAGGAATGGATGTAGAACCGCAAATACGAATGAGGATTTGAAGCTTCACTAACGAGCCAACTCACTGTGGGAAATAAGTAGTAACGAAGCATTTGAGCAACACCTGAAGTTTCTGATCGACGCTGTTTCATTCAGTCATCGATGGAGGTTTTGGATTTTTTTTAATTTATTTTGATCTTCCTAATCCGTTACTAAGTCCACACAGAGATTAATTAGATGTTCTTTATAATGAAATCTCTATTTAACGAATTATATTGACGAGAAAGTCCATTATATCAAGGTGTCTGTTAGATGTGAAACCTCCATCTAATGAACTATATTGATAAGAAAGTCCCCGGGTTATATAGTCACTGTATAATATAGCCTGATATAAGAGCCTCCATTATGATATATCAAGGGAATATAGCGCTTTAGTCTTCCTTGTTGCCACTTTATAATGTCACTCCTTATCAAAACTGTAATGGCGATTCGTAATATTTTCTCAGATTTTTGTTTCTCTCTCAATTAGTCCTTTTATAGTGCTATCTCCTTCTCTTTCTCTTGTTCTCTCTTTATTGTTTTCTCCCTTTGTTATTCTCCTTTTCTCTTTTCTTTCTTTGTTTTTTTCTCCTCTTCATTCTTCTTTTATATCTTTCATTCAATATTTTCCTTATCTCTCTCTCTCTCTCTCTCTCTCTCACAGCCCAGTACAGACAAACACACTGGGAGATAATATAACACTATACCTCACCCTTGACTCATACTGTATAACGTTTTTATCTAAGTGTGGCGTGTCTACACCTCACCCTTGACTCATACTGTATAACGTTTTTATCTAAGTGTGACGTATCTACACCTCACCCTTGACTCATACTGTATAACGTTTTTATCTAAGTGTGACGTATGTACACCTCACCCTTGACTCATACTGTACAACGTTTTTATCTAAGTGTGACGTATCTACACCTCACCCTTGACTCATACTGTATACCGTTTTTATCTAAGTGTGACGTATCTACACCTCACCCTTGACTCATACTGTATAACGTTTTTATCTAAGTGCGACGTATCTACACCTCACCCTTGACTCATACTGTATAACGTTTTTATCTAAGTGTGACGTATCTACACCTCACCCTTGACTCATACTGTATAACGTTTTTATCTAAGTGTGACGTATGTACACCTCACCCTTGACTCATACTGTATAACGTTTTTATCTAAGTGTGACGTATCTACACCTCACCCTTGACTCCTACTGTATAACGTTTTTATCTAAGTGTGACGTATCTACACCTCACCCTTGACTCATACTGTATACCGTTTTTATCCAAGTGTGACGTATCTACACCTCACCCTTGACTCATACTGTATAACGTTTTTATCTAAGTGTGACGTATGTACACCTCACCCTTGACTCATACTGTATAACGTTTTTATCTAAGTGTGGCGTGTCTACACCTCACCCTTGACTCATACTGTATACCGTTTTTATCTAAGTGTGGCGTGAAATCTCGTTTTCCTTGATGCGGTGACGTAAATAAACATCCGGTCTGTGCAGTCTGACAATATGGAATCGAATTTTGACATAAACTAATTTACATTTCTAGTCACAAAGTTTATCTATGAGGTCAACAAGGTCAAATTTTGTTTTATTTTTCAGGTGGTGGTAATGGATGATTTCTATTGGTCAGCCAAGATGTATCACAAGAACTTAAAAGGTAAGAAATTTCCTGATTGGTTATTTGGATATTCTATTCAGGTTGTCATTGTGTGATATTAGTTATTAAATTTTTTTTTCTTTGATCTTATTGGTCTGTCAGGATACGTCAAGTGAGTCTGGATGTTTCTATTGGTCTTCCACAATGTTCGTATTTATGTAACCATCAAGTAAGTAATTAAATTTTTCTAATAATTAACCTAATTATTTTAGAGGTTTATAAAAGATCTGCTTCATCATGGTCTTGGTAATTAATTCTCGAGCTATTATATAACTCAAGAGTCTTTCCTTATGATTAATTTTGATTAATTTGCATATTATGTTTTCCATTCTGTTACGGTCATTATGCATACCATTACGCTCATATACATATTACAAGCATTTGCTCTAAAGGCGATGATTTTTCTCACATCCTTAGTGAAGAGAAATTTCTTATCACATTATTCTTTCTGTTTCTCCTTTTCTTGTTTCTCACTTTCTTCTGTTTTTTTCTCTCAATATTTTTCTGTTTTTCAAACATCGTGGCAATTTACTGCTTGACGTTATAACAATAAGAAACAAGAATTAATAAGAAATTAATATCGTAATTATTTTTGTAAGGAATAATAGCAACTCAGAACGACCTATCATAAACTGCCACATACAGGTGTTGGTACCTATTCATCTGTAATAATTTAAAGATATAGTAATTTACCTTTTACTAATAAATATTGGAAATGGCCACAGTATATGTTGGAAGTGGATTCCATGCCTAATATTTACTGTATAAGTAAAACGAGGTATATAATACAGATATGGAACACCTATTTTATTAATTATTTCAGGTACATAGAGACTTTTAGATGACCCTGTATATAATCTTACAGCTACGGTAGTGTATAATACATCACAAAATAACATCACACTATAACATCACACTATAACATCACACAATAACATCACACAATAACATCACATAATAACATCACACAATAACATCACACAATAACATCACATAATAACATCACACAATAACATCAGACAATAACATCACACAATAACATCACACAATAACATCACACAATAACATCACATAATAACATCACACAATAACATCACACAATTACATCACACAATAAAATACCAAAATAATTTCTCATGTAACCCGATTAATATATAATTGGCAGCCCAGAAAGTTGTCCATACTTGTCAAATAATTTGTGGGAATAAGATTGAAAAAGATACATTGACACGCTATATATAGGGGAAATGTGAGGAAAGATGAGGTGGTGAAGGAAGTTGAGGAAAGGTGAGAGAAGGTGAGGGAAAGGTATTTAGAGTCAGCATTAACGAGACTTTATTAATGATGTTGACAACTTCGTGTGTGTGTGTGTGTGTGTGGTTATTGGATTATTGTGGTAGTAGGGAAAAAATCCATAATAAGGAGAGATTTTTTCTCAGTTAACTTTCCACTTATAAAGCCTTGAAGATGATGATGTCCTCTCCAGTAAGATAAACTAACTCTCTCTCTCTCTCTCTCTCTCTCTCTCTCTCTCTCTCTCTTCAACATCTCGTTCTACATTCGCCTCCAGGTATCACTTGACGAACGAATGAAATAAGGATCGAAGGAAGGTAGGGAGGAAGGACAATAAAGCATAGGACTGGATCAAATGATTACTTCCATTCTTCTATTTTTAACCTTGGGGTACCGATCAGAATTGGATCAACTTGTGGTTGATGGGTGTGGGTGATTCTACAGCGGTGTGGGTGATTATACAACAGTGTGGGTGAGGGTAAGGGTGATTCTACAGCGGTGTGGGTGATTGTACAATAGTGTGGGTATGGGTGATTCTACAGCGGTGTGGGTGATTATACAACAGTGTGGGTAAGGGTGATTCTACAGCGGTGTGGGTGATTATACAACAGTGTGGGTGAGGGTAAGGGTGATTCTACAGCGGTGTGGGTGATTGTACAATAGTGTGGGTGAGGGTAAGGGTGATTCTACAGCGGTGTGGGTGATTATACAGCAGTGTGGGTAAGGGTAAGGGTGATTCTACAGCGGTGTGGGTGATTATACAACAGTGTGGGTTAGGGTAAGGGTGATTCTACAGCGGTGTGGGTGATTATACAGCAGTGTGGGTAAGGGTAACGGTGATTCTACAGCGGTGTGGGTGATTATACAGCAGTGTGGGTAAGGGTAACGGTGATTCTACAGCGGTGTGGGTGATTATACAGCAGTGTGGGTAAGGGTAAGGGTGATTCTACAGCGGTGTGGGTGATTATACAACAGTGTGGGTTAGGGTAAGGGTGATTCTACAGCGGTGTGGGTGATTATACAGCAGTGTGGGTGAGGGTAAGGGTGATTCTACAACAGTGTGGGTGAGGGTAAGGGTGATTCTACAGCGGTGTGGGTGATTATACAACAGTGTGGGTGAGGGTAAGGGTGATTCTACAGCGGTGTGGGTGATTATACAACAGTGTGGGTGAGGGTAAGGGTGATTCTACAGCGGTGTGGGTGATTATACAACAGTGTGGGTGATGGGTGTGGGTGATTCTACAGCGGTGTGGGAGTTCTTTAAAAGCACTTATCATCACAGTTCCACTAGTCTTAGGTTCTATAACGAGACGCCAACGAACAGGCTTTATGGTGCAGTAATAAGCGTAACAACTGAAGCTGATCCCATTAATTTAGGCGTTTATTACGAGGTAGAAATTGCCAATTAGAGAATACTTGTTTCATCTTGTTTAACTGTGTGTTGTTTGTCGTTGATTGATTGATCGGGAGAGAGAGAGAGAGAGGTGTTTGCATGTGGGTTGGTTTATGAAAAGAGAGAGAGAGAGAGAGAGAGAGGTGTTTGCATGTGGGTTGGTTTATGAAAAGAGAGAGAGAGAGAGAGAGAAACACAGACGCAGAGATAATTTTACACCTAACATAATGTAAAGATGGAAACTATATTACCGTAGGGAAAAAACTGATTATTCCAACCCGTACGAGTGTGTTAGAGAAATCATATTACGAAACGAATCTAATTTTTACCTTTTTTAAGAATATTGTGAAAAACATGTAGACATTTTCCCCGCTTTTTTTTTATAGATAATTGGCGTTTTAGAGCATTTTCTTTTACTAATTACTGTCATCATCACAAACACTATCAGGGTTACTACTACTACAACTACTAATACTACTGCTACGTACATACTACCACGATATCCTTCCCTATCACAGCATCTTCCTAATCAATATGATGGCTATATATGGACTAAACCCTCACAAAGCTACCACCATCCCTACCATCACCACCACAATCTAATCATCTACAACACAGTGCCTCTAAGACGTTCCATATTCTTCCATCCCAATACCATACGATTCCTCACCACCACCACCACCACCACCACCAACACCACCACCATCACCACCACCAACACCACCACCACCATCACCACCACCAACACCACCACCACCAACACCACCATCTCTATCAAATCCTCACCTTCGTTTTCTGGCTCGACTCTCAGATTTTAATATGACGCAAGGAGGAGGAGAGGGAGCCGGGGGTAGGGGGTGGAGTAGGAGAGGGAGGGAGGGGAGGAGGAGAGGGAGCGGGGGGTGGGCGAGGAGAGGGAGCGGGGGGGGGGGGGTGGAGGACAAGAGGGAGCGAGGGGGAGGGGGGCTGGGGGAGGAGGTCTCTTCACTGACGCCTGTTGACACCATGGCTGCCAAGATCAAAGAAAAGGATCATATATTTTTTTTTCGACTCCATCTGGTCCCTAGGGATATTAATTTCGGTATTTTTGAGCACCGAGCCATCCTTAAACCTTCATTTCTTACCTGTGATGGAAGAAGAGGGAAGGGAAGGGGGGAGGGAGGGAGGGAGGGAGAGAAAGAAAGGGAGGAAGATTGAAGGAGGGAGATGTTGCATGTTGAAAATATTAAAAAAGAAGTTGAGGGAAATAATGATAAAGTATTTGGTAATTTTCATCATCTTGTATAAGAGTGATAGCAGAAATTGTTCTGTATTTATCACCATCTGGCTGTCTGTCTGTCTGTCTGTCACTATTATTCACCACTATTATCTGTCACTATTAAGTCATTACCCTCCTACCACCATTATTTGTTATTATTTGCTTTCTGTACCACCTGTCACCACTGTCACCACCAACTGCCATCACCAGCTGTCACCATCACCTGTTATCACCACCTGTTATCCACAACAGTAACCACCATCTGTCATCACAAGATGTTAACAAGGTGTAATAACATGTCCAATTTGCCTCGCCAATTTGGTTGCTGATATTGCGTTTCTCACCTTCATTAACTGTGAAGAAACGGAAGTGGTGAATATCTACTTCTATTATATATATATATATATATATATATATATATATATATATATATATATATATATATATATATATATATACTGTATATATATATATATATATATATATATATATATATATATATATATATAATCAACGACCTCACCAGCAAGGAATCGAACCCTCGACCTTGCTGGTGAGGTCGTTGATTATATGTTCAAAGTCCGCGTGTTAAATGGACTAAAAATGAAGTATATATATATGTACCTCGCGTTTCATACCAGCTGGATTCGGTAAAATGCTACTGACACCACATACGAGGCACGGGCAGTTTCCCAATGAGGTTCACGGCGCCATCAGCTCGATGAACAGGCTTTGTGTGAAATATAACACAGTCTAGAACTGCTTTTAGTGTCCTTGTGGGCTAGCCGGTAAGCGTTCCCTAGGGCCACCCAGTAGGTCGAGGGTTCGATTCCTTGCTGGTGAGGTCGTTGATTATATGTTCAAAGTCCGCGTGTTAAATGGACTAAAAATGAAGTATATATATGTACCTCGCGTTTCATACCAGCTGGATTCGGTAAAATGCTACTGACACCACATACGAGGCACGGGCAGTTTCCCAATGAGGTTCACGGCGCCATCAGCTCGATGAACAGGCTTTGTGTGAAATATAGCAGTCTAGAACTGCTTTTAGTGTCCTTGTGGGCTAGCCGGTAAGCGTTCCCTAGGGCCACCCAGTAGGTCGAGGGTTCGATTCCTTGCTGGTGAGGTCGTTGATTATATGTTCAAAGTCCGCGTGTTAAATGGACTAAAAATGAAGTATATATATATATATATATATATATATATATACACACACAGTATACGTGTGTCTGTGTGTTATTATACAAGGGAGCCACAGAGGTAAATATAATTCACAATTATATTTTTGTTCCCCTAAAAGAAATAAAAAATAATTGTACTGTTGAAGTTGTGCTAATAACCAGGCCATGAACACCAGCTGCCACACAGGTCAAACATTAACCTCAGTATTACTAAACTGTATCACAAGCTAAACACAATATATATATATATATATATATATATTATATATATATATATATATATATATATATATATATATATATATATATATATATATATATATATAATCACGAAGGTTTATATTCTATTACACAATACTCAATTAGACATTAGCCTCGCTAACAGTTACCGAAGATGTATCACCTTGACCACACCAGCCAGAGGTACTGTTGCTGCTTATTTGTCGTTCACTTGGGACGCCAGAGAACGAGGAGGGGAGTTAGAGGGGAGGTTGAAGGAAATAATTAAACGCCGGTGGAAGACTAGAGGGCAGGAGTGAGGGGACAAAGGGGGATACTGAGAAACTTTAATTGAGGGGACGGAGAGGGAGGAGGAGATGTAGACTTGGACAAAAGGTGTATGGGAAAAAGGGGGAGGCGATCTAGGGTAAGAGGGGTGGGGGGGAGAGAAACAAGAAGATGAATTGGGAAAGGGGGGTAGTGTGAGGGGAACGGTGGGATGGGAGCAGAGAAGAGAATTAGAGGAAAGGAAGGAGAGATAATGTGATGATGCACAAGAGTAAGTGAAGAGCAAGAGAGAGAGAGAGTTTAAGCATGAATATTTCATGAGATGATGTACGCTTTCTGGACTGGTATGGTCTGAGCTGGTTTTGGACGGTCTGTGTTAGACTGGGCTGATCTGGTGCGGAGGGTAAAATGGAAATGGTCTGTAAGAGTTTTTAAGGCTTGGAAGAGAGGTTTTAAAAGCACACTCGGCCCTTCACCTCCCCCTCCTGTCTGCCAGAATTACATCTATCTAGCTGTCTGTCTGTCTGCTATGCTCTCGACCATCCTGCGTATCTGTCGTTCTCTCCCTGTCTGTTTTCTTCCAGGCTCTTTCTACTGTTTCTTTCTTTCTGTCAACCTGTCTGTCACGTTCAATACCTTGCTGTCTATATCTGTCATGTTCTTTACCATCCTCCCTGTCTGTAAGGGTCTCTACGTTACTATTAGTCTGTCTCTCTGTGTTTCCTTCAACACAAAAGGTAGACAGAGGACCTAGTGTCCCTGGGTGTTTCTCAGGCGGGGACAATAGGCAGCCATCCTACACAGAGACCCCAGGTCCTCCACTAATTGTCTGCTGGTCGTGTCAGAACCCACAATAGCTGAACCATTAAAGTGAAACCGTGTACCCTTACTCGGTCGACTGGCTGCTGAAGTTACCGAGCCATAATGCATCAACAAATACAAAGAATATAAACATACTGCTCTAGTAATACCTGGAGATATATAAACATTATATTGTATAGATATATTACAAGGGTAACCTGTTATTGTATGGAAATTATCAGAATGTTCAGCCGCTTGCATTTACACCTGGCACAGTGGTTGTCGCGTTTTGTGACATGTGGCAGCTGTGTGTTTGTTTACATAGTACTAAAACTCCTAGAATGGTCCTGGACAGAGTTGCCACATCTCACAAAATGGACTAGCATTGTACCAGGCAACTACACACGTGTCCTTTGTACCTGAAAATGTACTTGAATTACTATGAGAGAAACTGAGAGAGCTTGTAGTTTTGTTGTGTGTATTGTTATCGTACAAAACCACCACCGTCTACCTCTCTGCCGCTAAGTGTTTTTCCTCCGCCACATAAGGATGAAAAGATCACAATATCCTGTTCCCAATACCTTCAATCTCTACCATGACGGGACGCCTCGGTGAGTTCAACAGACGATATCACTGTTTTATCTCTCTTTTGTCTCCTGGTTAAAAATAAGTGTTTTTTTTTTTTAATAGACAATTGAAGCAAAATATGAACCGAGATAAGCTACTGGAGGATGAGTGTTTACACTAGAGGTTCATTAAACAGATTCACTTAAACAAAGAGAAACTGTAGAATAACATATTTTGGGGGATTCTTAATTTTACTTCCTGAATAAACAACCACAGCAGTAGCAGCGATAATAATAATAATAATAATAATAATAATAAACATATAACATACGAATTTTCAGAGGCAATTCGTGTTCTGAGTTGGGGTTACATAAGTCAAGACTCTCTCTCTCTCTCTCTCTCTCTCTCTCTCTCTCTCTCTCTCTCTCTCTCTCTCTCTCTCTCTCTCCCCCATTGTCTTGGTTATTCTATTTTATCTATATAATATTTTCCCCTTGTTATAAATACACACCTGGCAGTTTCTGTGTTTATTCCATACAGTGTTACCAAACCCACGTCCTCTGTTTCAACCTTCATCTCACTTAATTTCTCGCTGGATCTCACGCAACTTCCGATTAACGAGTTTTCTTTCATGCCTGGTACCCATCACTCTCACCACCACTACACCCACCTTCGCTACTACCATCACTACAACCATCACCACCAACTACACCCACACCACTACAACCACAACAGCCACCACACACCACCATCACCACTACCAACACACCCCCATCACCACAATCACCACCACCAGGCCAGCGAGACAGAAATGTGAACTGCTACTGAAGCTTCACAGAGAACAGCCTTATACCCTTTATTCTACAGTCTCTGCGGGAGTTATTTAAGGCAAGGGGAGAGTACATGAGTTGGGGGAATGTAATGGTTGTATAAATACCCTTGTCAACAAATGGAGAAAGGTAAAACAATAAAAGTGTTAATAGTCGGTAATATACGTGTAGGATGAAGACAATGTGGAAGCAATTTTAGGATGGTACTGATGTGTTTATTTAAATAAGGATTGTTGGAGGATGTTGGGGGGGGTGGGGAGGTCAGTGAGGAGGGAGGAGAACAAAGGCAAGGAGAGGGAAGAGAAGAAAGGTTGTTATTCACAGTTCCATAGTCTTACTACAATTGATGGTATAACATGGTCAGCAAGGTTGGTCCAGTGCTCCCATACGTGGACCACATTGCCCCAGAGCTTGAAGTGAAGGTCACTATCCCGACGGCGGATATTCACTTCTCATACGATTACATGAAGCGAAAAATCCTGGAAATAGTTTGAGTGAGTTTGAATATGACGGGATACCCTCTGTAGCCATGTTGGGATATATGAAGAAAAGTGGAGTAGAGTCCATTCCTTCTTCCTTTATTCCTCTTCATTCCTTAACTTTCTCCCTCATCCTTCGCTTCCTTTTTCTTCCTCTCCTCCGTTCTCTTTTTCCTTCCCTCATTCTTCCCCTCCCCCGTCCCCCCACCCCCCAAGGTGATATATTTTAACTGGCTCATAATTACCTTACATATAGTGCCCATATAATATTTTTTTTATCCTAGTGTTGAGTCTAATGAGGGTCTGTATCTAGTCTGAATACCCTGTGAAAAAAAGGCTTAAGGCTCTACTCGTGAAGATGAACGCCTCTTATGGTGGACAAAGTTAAAAGACTGAATAATGACAAAGACTAAAACAAAAATAGACTTGAGTTTATTTGCGTTTCTTATGTGACCTAATTCTGGTTGTTATTGGGTAATGTTTGTAGCCTTAACGAGTGAGGTCAGTAGGACGATAGTGACCTAAACAGCTGACTATGTGAACAGTGAGAGGAACACACAGCTGACTCATGTAAATTAAGAGAAGGCAAACACAACAAATTCTCGTAAATAAAAAATAATACCAAACCAATCACTCTTGTAAATAAACTACGAATCAGCTGACTGGGTAAATAAATAGACGACGACACAGCCCATGGGGTCAGGTGATTGGATAATGTAGCTCATTACGTCACATTACCGTCATAATAATACAAGGTGACGTAGACCGAGATATTAGCGAGGTCCGGTGTGGCGTGTTGAGATCGTACCGTGTTGAGATCGTACCGTGTTGAGATCGTACCGTGTCGAGATTGTACCGTGTCGAGATTGTACCGTGTTGAGATTGTTCTTGATATGGTTAGGTAGGTTAGGTTTCAGCACCGCCCAACCTGAGCACCTGACACCTGAGAAACTACTTATACCTTCATCATTAGCAGCAATTACTCCTCTATGCTCCAGTGAGTCTCTTCCCTGGGATGCTGGAGGGATGACAATCACAAGATGCTCAGAGGCTGGTTCATTCCAATCCATCTCACTCTGTCTTCCACGCCCCCCCCCCCTTTCTCCCTCTTTCCCTTTCTCCGTCCTTCCCTCTCTCCCTCCTTCCCTCTCTCTCTCCCTAATGTAGATTAAATCTTTGATGGGTAGTGTTTGAAAGGGAAATTTTTTGTTGAAGTGTGAAGGTGGGATCTACAGGTGGGAAATCTCTCTTAGCACTCGAGATGAAAGCATTTTACGAGTTACCTCAGGGCATTATGTATTACAGAGGGTATTAATGATATAAGCCAGGTACAATATCTCTCTTTCTGGGTATTTACGATCCAGGTGAAGTATTTTCCTCCATAAATATTGTTAGGAGAAAAAAATAAAAGGTGAACACACATCAATGAATATCTAAAGCAAAGTCAGAAAATTTCACACAATGGCATATGAGATCAGATGTGAATTACCATATTTGTTGTTGTTGTCTTGTTAACCAATGTCCACACCCCAGTGGTGATACACACACACACACACACATCTAGGTTGACACAGTGAGGCGGAAAATCCCAGAATTTGAACGCTCCGAAAATGTCAAGGCATGATGGATAAGAGAGAGAGAGGGGGAGAGAGAGAGAGAGAGAGAGACGTTTGAGTGTCTGATCCTTTCCTTTGAGAACCGTGTTAATGTCTTGGTGTCGATGACAGTGAAATAGGCGACAGATCCGTCCTCCAGCTTGTGAGTTTCAGTACCTCAGATCTTGAACTAATTTAACCCTGAGAGGAACATTAATTATTTTGTATTTTCTCTTTCTCGCGTTTTCGTTACCAAGGTCTCTCTCTCTCTCTCTCTCTCACTTTTTTAAATGCTAATTCTATCCCCCTCAAGCGACAACGCCCACACGACACCCCTTACCTGTTCTCATTACCACCAGATAATCCCCTCCCTCTATTCCTCATAGTTCACAGGTTGGTCTAAGGTAATTCACCTCCCCAATATGTAAAGTGTGTCAACTTTTTTTTTAATGTCTTAATTTTTGGTTGTCTGTATGTTTGTCTGTATTTATTAAGTTCTTACATTTTTTTTTCTTCTTATTATTATTATTATTAGTAGTAGTAGTAGTCGTAGTCGTAGTAGTTACTATTATTATTCTTCCTTTCTCTAAAGCTATAATATTTCCATTATTTTCCTTCATAATTTTCTTTTTTATTTCTCAAAATCTGGGTTGTTGTTTTTTTTCACCACAAGTCTCCCTTTCTTCTCTTCCCCAAAACTCCCTTTAATCTCCCCTAAAACTCCCTCTAACCTCACACAAAGCATGCCATTCTTCCCCTCTCTAACCTCACACAAAGCATGCCATTCTTCCCCTCTCTAACCTCCCCTCCCCCCACCCCAACTCACCTTCTCTTTGCCCTTTTTTTACACAGGTAAAAGCCATAGGAGAGGTAATTAAGCGGGGCATCAGGTGTTGACACTCATGAGGCCAACGTGATTACCTTTTCCCTTTCCTTCCCTCCATTTTACCTCTTTACCTAATGATCCTTACCTAACCCCTTAACTATCGCCGTCTACCCTCCTAACGACCCTTCCTTGGCCCCTAAATACCCCTTACCTATGCCCTAATTGGTCTTTTCTATTCCCTAACGACCCCTTGACCAAATCATGGCTACCTTGTCTTCCCTTCTACACCTGTGACCTCCTCTACGGATTTGCATGTTTCTTTACCATCTCCTCCTCCCCTTCTTCCTTCTCCTCCTCCCCTCTGCTCCTCCCCCTCTTCTTCCTCCTCTTCCTACTACTACTATCCAATTACGCCCCTTAATGTCTACTTCTCACAGCAGCCACTATACACTTACGCCCACCACAACATCTTCAGTGGGTAAAAAGCTTTCCAGGAGATTTTTTTTATGATGCTAGGAAACGAGAATCTGTCTTGTGTACACTGTAAATCATCGATGATTATTTACCTTTCTTGTGGTTGATAAGTTGGATGACAGACAGACAAACAGAGGGAAAGCTTTTGAATGATGAATGGAAGGTTAGGGACGTTATAGAAGGTTGGGCGACACCAGGGGAGGAAGAGAAGAGAGAAAGAATAATAATAAAAAAAAATGACAGTGAAGGAGAAAAATTACGGGGAAAGGAAGTAATGTCTTTTTTTTTTTTTTTTTTTTTTTTTTTTTTTTTTTTTTTTTACGGGGATTAGCCCACCCGGGCACAGGTCACTAACCCACATCAGGGCCTGGGGGGCGAAAATGTAATAATAATAATAATTCATAGTAAATAAAATTTATAATAAACAGTAAAATAAAATATTAATGGTAATAATAATAATAACAACACTGTGATAATAATAAATACAAAGAAATACAAGAATGAACAAAAATCAAGTGAGAAACGCTATATATGTATGTTGTGTTGTCATGTAAGAGAAACAATTGAGACCCGACAACTGTGTGTAAATGAGGCAGAAAGACAGATCAGCAACCTGGGACTTGGTCACAATTTTCGTGATGCCATATGTATGGGAAGATATACGAGATGATCAGTAAATACGAAATTAAGGAGTGAACGATATGAATGATAAAGAAGAAAGAGAAAGACAGAGAGAGAAGTGGAACTGTTCTTTACGTAAAACAATATGGCGTTTTCTTGCACTGGTCTTATAAATATAACCTGTATATTTATAATAAATTATTTAATCATAAGTATAATAATTCATGCCTCTCTCTCAGTGAAGAAAATGGTTCGAAGGATTTATTCCCAACTACTCTAAGTAAAATTGTGGGTCAGGTCAGGTCAGGTCAGCTCAGCTCAGGTCAGGTTGGACTTGTTCATCTCATCATACTAAGCTGACAAGACAAGAGACATTGTGAGAGATAGAAATCGACCTCGTAAGCAGGAACCAATCTCTCTTAAAACATAGAACAGATGAAGGCAGTCTGACAGAGTTTGTCATCCTCTGTCTGTGAGCTAAGACTGACAGATAGATGAGACTGACAGGTAGATGATTACATACTCGGACGAACATGGTAGGATTATTATGAACTAGAGTTTCCTTTCTTGGTAACGTTGCAATGCCCTTAACCCTTTTGTGTCCTGGAGGGTTAAATCATCATCCTCTAAGGGTTAAAGCTATCGTCCTTAAAGTCTTAAACACCACTACTACCACCCCCCCACCATAAGTCACCACCGCTACCACAACTACAAACACCACCACCCTCTCAACCACCACCACCACCACTACCACAATCACCCTCACAACCCCCACCACTACCACAATCACCCTCACAACCCCCACCACTACCACAATCACCCTCACAACCCCCACCACTACCACAATCACCCTCTCAACCCCCACCACTACCACAATCACCCTCACAACCCCCACCACTACCACAATCACCCTCTCAACCCCCACCATTACCACACTTACCACCACCACCTCTGCTTCAAGACCGCGCCAACTTTACTGATGGATCCCTTAACAACATTAGTTCAAGGTGGAGGTGAGGCGTCTTGACTATGACCCTCCATCCGTCTACCTTGTTAGGCCTTTTAATAACTTTTTAGCCAGCCAGGTGAGGTGTCTTACTCAGGTGAGGTGTCTTACTCAGGTGAGGTGTCTTACCCAGGTGAGGTGTCTTACCCAGGTGAGGTGTCTTACCCAGGTGAGGTGTCTTACCCAGGTGAGGTGTCTTAGCCAGGTGAGGTGTCTTAGCCAGGTGAGGTGTCTTAGTTACCTGTTGTATGGCTGTTTATATATATGTCTGAATGTGTGCATGTGAGTGTTTGTCCATCTGTTTTAATATATTTCTAAGTACCTGTTATCTGTCAATTACCTCCTCCCCCCTCCCTCTCATCCTCCTTCCCCCCCTCCCTCCCACCCCAAATTTACCGGGAAAGGGTTACTGACTGGAAGCAACTGAAGGAAGATTAACGACTTCTTACTGGGGTTAAATTGGCCACACACTCGACAATTCTTCTTAGGGATATAAATTTCTCCAGGAATTCCCAAGTTCTCGTTTCATTCTCCAATTCTCTCAACCAAAATAGAATCTGGGTCTTTTATTTTTGGTTCTTAGGTTTGTTTTGAAAGTATGATAGGAATTTACGTGGATAAGTTAGACTATTAGAAGGGAAAACCCGAGGTGTAGAATAATGTAAAATACGTTGTTTAGAAATGGAGATAAACGGATAGGAAGATGATGGATTGATAGATAGATAGATGTGGGGTGACTAGATAAAGAGATAGAAATAGAATATGGTGGATAGCTGCTAATGGTTTCTGGTTTAATCTGAGAGTTATAAGTTATGTATGGAGTATTATTCTTAATTATGATCTCTAAAATATTATGTAAGAGTTGGTCCTCTATCAACCAACCACCTATAAGTCCAACAGCGTCCTTGGGGAAACTTGTACGCCTCGACCAACCCAGAGAAACGAGCACTCTCTTTCCCCCTCCCACTCACCTTACGTATTACCAACACAATAAAGGCGTAATTCCCACTCTCCTTCACTATAAATACTCCTTTACTTCCCTAACAGCACCAGTGACATACAACTCCAGTTCCTCGTATACCAACACCCACCGTCCTCCTCCTCCTCCTCCTCGACGTATTCTGTAATAGGACGTAATAAGAACATAAGAAGAACATAAGAAAATAAGGAGTCTGCAATAGGCCAGTTGGCCTGTGCATGGCAGCTCCTGTCGAGAGTTACTACCACTCTCTATCATCCATGAATCTATCTAGCCTTCTTTTGAAACTTTCCAGAGTTTCCGCACTTACTACAAAGTTGCTAAGCTTGTTCCACTCGTCCACCACCATATTTGTGAACCAGTTTCTTCCTATCTCCCTAACAGCACCAGTGACATACAACTCCAGTTCCTCGTATACCAACACCCACCGTCCTCCTCCTCCTCCTCCTCGACGTATTCTGTAATAGGACGTAATAAGAACATAAGAAGAACATAAGAAAATAAGGAGTCTGCAATAGGCCAGTTGGCCTGTGCATGGCAGCTCCTGTCGAGAGTTACTACCACTCTCTATCATCCATGAATCTATCTAGCCTTCTTTTGAAACTTTCCAGAGTTTCCGCACTTATTACAAAGTTGCTAAGCTTGTTCCACTCGTCCACCACCATATTTGTGAACCAGTTTCTTCCTATCTCCCTCCTAAACCTAAACTTATCCAACTTGAATCCGTTGCTCCGAGTCCTATCCTGCTCGGATATTATAAGAACTTTATCTATATCCCCTTTATTGATTCCTTTCACCCACTTAAATACTTCTATCATATCTCCCCGCACTCTTCGTCTTTCTAGGGATTGCAAGTTAAGTTTCTTTAACCTATCCTGATATGGAAGGTTTCTAAGTCCCGGAATCATTTTTGTCATTCTTCGCTGCACCGACTCTAGTGAATTTATATCCATTCTATAATAGGGGCACCAGAACTGAACCGCATAATCGAGGTGCGGCCTGACTAGCGCAAGAAATAGTTGCAATAAGACCTCTGCACTCTTGTTACTTACACTTCTAGATATAAAACCCAATACTCTGTTTGCCTTATTTCGAACATTAACGCACTGTTTTCTAGGCCGTAGGTCCGGGCTTACAAGTACCCCTAGGTCTCTTTCACAAGTCGACTTCTCTAGGTTGATGTTGTTAAGGCTGTATACATTATCAGTATTTGTTCTTCCAATATTAAGTACGCTGCACTTGCTGGTGTTGAATTTCATTTGCCATTTTTCAGACCACCCCTGCAGTTCATTTAGATCCTCCTGTAATGCATTTGCATCCTGTCCTGAATTAATTTGCCGCCCTATTTTGGTGTCATCCGCAAACTTGCTTATGTCACTGCTGATCCCAGTATCTAGATCGTGTATGTAGATTATGAACAAGAGTGGGCCTAGTACTGACCCCTGAGGAACCCCACTGGTTACACAGCCCCACTCAGATTTAACACCATCTACGCTGACCCTCTGCGTTCTATCGGTGAGCCATGATTTTATCCAATTTAAAACTTTCCCCTCGATACCATGAGCCTTAATTTTTCTCAGAAGCCTCTGATGCGGTACTCTGTCAAATGCTTTGCTAAAGTCTAAGTAAATAACATCGTAATTTTCATCATTATCTACTACCTCGAAGACTTTCCTAAAAAACGTTAGCAGATTTGTTAGACAAGATTTTCCCTTTGTAAACCCATGTTGAGAGTCGTAGATTAATTTGCTTTTCTCTAGATGCGATCGAATGCTATCTGCTATAATTGATTCAAAAAATTTCCCCGCTACTGACGTCAAACTGATCCGCCGGTAATTTGACGCTGATGCTCTGTCTCCCGTTTTGAATATGGGTACTGCATTTGCCTGTTTCCACAAGTCTTGCACAACTCCAGTGTCTAATGATTTTGTAAATAAGTTTACGAGGGGTCCGCTAATCTGTTCCCTACACTCTTTCAAGACTCGAGGGAAAATTTCATCCGGCCCTGGGGATTTTGTTTTCTTTAGTTTATTTATGTATCTTACAACCTACTTGGTTAATGTCAGAGGTTGGGCAGCTACACGAAGCGTAAAACCCAAGGCTCCGTTCCTGTTGTTGTAAGTGCGATTGATTAATTGATTGTGGTAATTACATCCCTGGTGTCGCTATAGCTTAGGTCATTATGTGGAGCTAATTGTAATCAAGGCTACAGGTATAGAGATAGTAAAGCTATGCTTCGGTTTTGTTTGTGTTTTCTTCTCTCTGTATAAGGATGACACCAAGAGTAGTTGTCTTCTTGTCTTCCTTGTAATAATTTATTAGACATTCACCGAAGGGACTTTAATAACTACAGTCCCTCCTCATCCTCTGCTTCTGAACCACCAACACCTGATATAACTACAGACTCGTGAACCCAAAGCAGTAGACTGATTATTATTCTGTTCATAAATGTTTCGGATTCATGAGTCTTAATCTCAGGGTTCAGGGGACTTTATTAGTTGACCTGTACTGATGAGTGAGTGTTAGTCGAGTCAGAGAGAGAGTGTGTGTGTGTGTGTGTAAGTGTGTGTGTGTGTGTGTGTGTGTTTGTGTGTGTGTGTGTGTTTGTGTGTTAAATAAAACATAAACACATTGTGAGAGACAAAATTCCTCCATATATCTAACCTAACCTAACCTAACCTAATGTACCTCAACCAATAGAAAAGGGACCATTAAGTCAAGAGCCCATTAGAACGGAGGTCCCTTTAGCTTTCAGTCAGTCATTAAAGAGAGTTTTTTATATATCTGAAGAAATTTGGCCTAAAAATCCCACAAAAACTAAATCCTGAATTAAATCTTGACATCACATCTTCCAGCAATTTATTTTTCTTTTACAAATATATTCATATCTCTCTCTCTCTCTCTCTCTCTCGTAAAAAAATATACATATGTTCCTTTAGCTTCCTACACTATGAACGGTATCTGCCTATCGCTCTATAATCCAGGGAACGAAGCGCGGCTCTCTGGTTCATCACGAGTGTCGGAAGGAGTGCTGAGGACGGGAAGACCTGTAAATCCTTGGTAACATATGCAGACCCGTGAGCCTTGGTCCTTCTTTCCTTCCTTCCTTCCTTCCCTCACTCACTACACTACTTTAGCTACACTTTCATATGGTGGAATGAAGGGCATTGTAATCTCTCTCTCTTCTTATATTCTGTTTTTTTCTTATAATCTTTCTTTTTTCACCTTATTTCATGTCTACAATTCTCTTAATTCTGTTTTTTATTTAATATATATCTTTATCATTATCTCTTTCTTTCTTTCTCTTTCAGTATCTTAAGGACTCTCTTTACCATCTTGAGATAACACCTTCCAATGTAACACTATACACTCTTCACCTTTAATTAAGTTACCTGTAGTAGACGCTAAGGTTTCTCATTCAACGCCAACATCACCTGATAGAGAAGTCGACGCTACCTTGATATGATTCTCAGAGCTTCGGCAGTTTTACCTTTTTTTTCGCAGGTGTAGTGAGGCTTGTTTTTACTCCAAGGTTGTATATTTTGTCTTACACACACACACACACACTAAGATTTTTTTTACCGTCAATTAAGAGCAAAATACCTGTCAAGATCCCAAAGCACCAGGTATTTCATCAACACTATGAAGGTTAGTAGCGTCACACGATACCAGAATTACCTTGACAAAAACGTTCCTTCCGTCTTCTCCTTAATAATGCCAGCCTCGTATCCTGTGTTCCTGCTTTAAGCTGATTGGTCGGGAACGCTCGTAAGTTCACACTAATTGGATAATGGCTACGTTGGCGCCACCTCTTGCATACATCAACTATGGTAGTGAGTTAGATAGACTGTTTGAGCTCGAGTGTTGGCGAGAAATTTGCAAAAATTAGGGTGAATTAAGAAAAGATGAGAGAGAAAAACAATGAGGTTTTGGGCAGGTAAAACATAATTACTCTCTCTCTCTCTCTCTGTATTCATCAAGGCGAAATTGCATTATCACTTACGTGTTTGAAACCAACAGCGAATGAAACAAGCACACACACACACAAAGCAGCTTATCAACAGCAGGTGTCCAGAGTATCGTCAAGTGATCCGTGGGTGTTACCGTGAGGCAATATAAGATGTAGAAGGTTCTTCACTTATTCTATCAGCTCCCGTCCTTCCTTCTTCTCCCTCTCTCCCTCCCTCCCTCCCTCTCTCCCTCTCTCCTATACTCCCTCCATGAACCAATATGTACATTATATCGACTTAATCAATTTATGATATATGCGACAGATTAGATTACGAATATCGTTTTAAATTTATGTTACCGCTACAGTAAGATAAGCTAGAAGAGAGAGAGAAAGAGAGGGATAACCATAATAAGATAAACTAGGCGAGAGAGAGAGAGAGAGAGAGAGGGGGTGAGATAAGAGATAGTGTTGACAACGAATTTGCTGACCAATCTGCTGAGGTGTTTCAATACGAAAACATATGGCCCTCGCCTCCGGGCTGAGATTGCCCTCGAGGGGAGTCTACTGATTTCTACAGGACAGACAACACGTTGGTTCAGACCACTAGACCCTAAAACGTGAGTGATCGTGAAGTATTAGAATCTACTAAGAAACTCTAAATAACTTTAATAAGTATATTTGTGTACTGTAATTTGATCATATTATACCAATTGTCTCCTGTATCAATAGTTATAACATGCGAGTTATATTTAAGATGTTAACAGGCTATGTACTGTATATTGATTGTATTTCATAATGTGTGTCCTGAGATAACAGCATTTGTTATATGAGAAATGTTCTTTAACAGGTTTTGACCGAATTATATGGTACGCGTCAACGTTGAGGGTTTATTTCTCCAGCAACAAACCAATAACTCTCCTATGAGCGTTAACAATTTATATAATGCAGTTAAGAAAAAGCCAGTAGGTCATTTTCTCCGATAAATCTTAGGTGTTTGTTGATTAGTAATAAGAAAAACTCTCCTTCAGGTGTGAACTTAACAACACGAAGCCCACCTGAAGCACCTGTGTTGAGGCTGTTATAAGAGTTCCTTTTTTCTTCTTCTATAAACCAAACCAATTTTTTTCTCTCGATTTTCATTTCTCTTCTCTCTCTCTCTCTCTCCTCTCAAAGTCAACCACAAGACCTCTGTGTATGTGACCTTGTTGATGACCTTTGACCCCATCATAGCTCACAATAGCCCACACTAATACAATGTTGAAAATTTGAAGGTGATATATCTCTCGTTTGGGAGGTGGAGTGTGACCTCGTTGGTGAAGAATCAATATGTGGTTTGACCTTTACCATTAATCAAACAACCTTGCTAAAAATACAATATTATTCTCAGCCTTTCGAAACTTTACCGTCGTATAAGAAGGTAAACACAGAGTGAACCCAAAGATCATTTAATATATTTTTCCTCCAGGTACGACGGAAGGTTACCAACTGTCATAATAACCTCCTATTGACACTCTATAGTCGTACTAGCGGCAAGTATATGTTGTGTAGGGATGTGTGGTGGTGTGTGTGAGGGGGTGTGGGTGTGTGAGGGGGTGTGTATGATGGAGTGTAAGTGTGTGTGTGGTGGTATGTGATTCAGTGTGGTGGTGCGTGGTGATGTGTGGTGCCGTAATGTGGGTGTGTGGGTAAGCGGGGCTGTGTAACAAGAGCCGAGAGGAACAAACAGGTAGCTAGACGACCTGACAGCAGTGGACGGGATGGAGGGGAGGGGAGAGACGGGGGGGGGGGGATAGGTTGATAGGTACACAAAACAAAACAAAACAAAAACACATGCGCTGTAGGGAAGTATAAAGATCTTGTGGGGTTCGATATTGTTTGGCTCACACTCAGGATGGAATGGTGAAAGGAAACTCACGATGTGCTCTCTATATACATGTTGTATTGGATGTACAATGCAGCTTGGTGCTGGGAAGGCAGCATGGTTACAAGCGTGATGTAGAGAGAGCTGGTTGGTGAGGATGCTCACAGGAGGACAGCTTGTGGGTCGCCATGCTCGCCAGCGGGAGAGAGAACCGCCAGGCAGGCGGAGGAGCGAGGGAAGGCCGCCAGGCAGCGGCGGAGGAGGAGGTGTTTGTGGCTGTAGGTAGAGAGCGAGATCACCACGAGGTCAGGTCTTAAATAGCGGGGGTAGGCGTGGCTTAGCAGTTGACCCCCGCTCCGTGGTGTATGGCGGCGCTGGTTGACCTAGATCACGAGGCATACACTGGGGAATTGGTGGGGTCGGCTAGGCAGCGACAAACAGCGTTTGTAGGGGAGAATTCCACTACAATACTCCCCCTTCCCTCCAGGCTGTGTAGGAGACTTGTTGTCTGCAGGGTTGCGTAGCACATGTGAGGCAGAACGGGCGGTGCGTGCCTCATGTGAGACAACGGCGATGGCGTGGATGAGCCGGTCGCTGGGGACAACTGTCTAGATACACAATATCTGTGGGAGTAGAGAGGGAGAATAAGGGTGTGTGGAGGCGATGAATGTTGTGCTTCCCTCACGGCAGGTACAGAGTCGTCAGATGCGCCTGCTGGGGTGTGTGGGCCTGGGTCAGTAGCAGGGGCTGTGTCAGCAGCAGCGGATGAGGGCTCGTGACAGCAGCTGGGTCCACGACAGCAGCAGGGTGCAGGACATTAGCAGGGAGTACCTGAGGGAGAAAAGAGGGGTGTGTGGGTCCGCACTCAGGAACAGAGGCCGCATCAGGGGCGGCAGGGGTTACTGCTGGGCCGGGGTCGGCGTCTGAGGCAGGATGGGTGTGCTGGGGTCGGTAGGACGTGGTGCTTGGGGGCAGGAACAGGAGCTGGTGTCTGCTAGGAGAAACAGTGCTGCTCTAGGGTGTCTAACCTGCGGTGTAGAGACAGTAGTTGTAGAGCTGATGAGAGCTGCTTCTGTGTGGATAAGCCAGTCTTCCATGTTGCTTGAAGACTGGGAGCGTGATCAGTTTCTCCTCCATCCTGTGTGAGTGCGAATCTCCGGGAGTCACCATTTGTGGGGTTCGATATTGTTTGGCTCACACTCAGGATGGAATGGAGAAAGGAAACTCACAATGTGCTCTCTATATACATGTTGTATTGGATGTACAATGCAGCTTGGTGCTGGGAAGGCAGCATGGTTACAAGCGTGATGTAGAGAGAGCTGGTTGGTGAGGATGCTCACAGGAGGACAGCATGTGGGTCGCCATGATCGCCAGCGGGAGAGAGAACCGCCAGGCAGGCGGAGGAGCGAGGGAAGGCCGCCAGGCAGTGGTGGAGGAGGTGGTGTTGCTGGCTGTGTAGGTAGAGAGAGAGAGCACCACGAGGTCAGGTCTTAAATAGCGGGGGTAGGCGTGGCTTAGCAGTTGACCCCCGCTCCGTGGTGTATGGCGGCGCTGGTTGACCTAGACCACGAGGCATACACTGGGGAATTGATGGGGTCGGCTAGGCAGTGACAAACAGCGTTTGTAGGGGAGAATTCCACTACAATACTCCCCCTTCCCTCCAGGCTGTGTAGGAGACTTGTTGTCTGCAGGGTTGCATAGCACATGAGGCAGAACGGGCGGTGCGTGCCTCATGTGAGACAACGGCGATGGCGTGGATGAGCCGGTCGCTGGATACAACTGTCTATATACACACTATCTGTGGGAGAAGAGAGGGAGAAAAAGGGTGTGTGGAGGCGATGAATGTTGTGCTTCCCTCACGGCAGGTACAGAGTCGTCAGATGCGCCTGCTGGGGTGTGTGGGCCTGGGTCAGTAGCAAGGGCTGTGTCAGCAACAGCGGATGAGGGCTCGTGACAGCAGCTGGGTCCACGATAGCAGCAGGGTGCAGGACATTAGCAGGGAGTACCTGAGGGAGAAAAGAGGGGTGTGTGGGTCCTCACTCAGGAACAGAGGCTGCATCAGGGGCGGCAGGGGTTACTGCTGGGCCGGGGTCGGCGTCTGAGGCAGGACGGGTGTGCTGGGGTCGGTAGGACGTGGTGCTTGGGGGCAGGAACAGGAGCTGGTGTCTGCTAGGAGAAACAGTGCTGCTCTAGGGTGTCTAACCTGCGGTGTAGAGACAGTAGTTGTAGAGCCGATGAGAGCTGCTTCTGGGTGGATAAGCCAGTCTTCCATGTTGCTTGAAGACTGGGAGCGTGATCAGTTTCTCCTCCATCCTGTGCGAGTGCGAATCTCCGGGAGTCACCATTTGTGGGGTATGAGATTGTTTGGTTCACTCTCAGGATGGAATGGAGAAAGGAAACTCACAATGTGCTCTCTATATACATGTTGTATTGGATGTACAATGCAGCTTGGTGCTGGGAAGGCAGCATGGTTACAAGCGTAATGTAGAGAGAGCTGGTTGGTGAGGATGCTCACAGGAGGACAGCTTGTGGGTCGCCATGCTCGCCAGCGGGAGAGAGAACCGCCAGGCAGGCGGAGGAGCGAGGGAAGGCCGCCAGGCAGCGGCGGAGGAGGTGGTGTTGCTGGCTGTGGCTGTAGGTAGAGAGCGAGATCACCACGAGGTCAGGTCTTAAATAGCGGGGGTAGGCGTGGCTTAGTAGTTGACCCCCGCTCCGTGGTGTATGGCGGCGCTGGTTGACCTAGATCACAAGGCATACACTGGGGAATTGGTGGGGTCGGCTAGGCAGTGACAAACAGCGTTTGTAGGGGAGAATTCCACTACAATCTCTTGGTAAGGGTTAGAGACACAGTTGGACGAGACGGAAATGAATGAAAGGAATAACAAAAAAAATAACAGTAGATTGATAATAAAAGAGAAACAAGAGAGATAACAGACGATAAGGTTTTGAAAGCTGACGAAGGTGAAGTGACAACAGGTAATGGGATGTCAGTCTCTGGGCCCTACTGCAGGAAGCTCTTCTCATATTGTAACTTATGGGCTAGTGTCCCAGCAGGTGGATTTATTCATATAAATGACCAGTATTGCGTGTGTTGTTAATCTGGGTGATGGAATACATTTTCAGTCACGTCCTTAAGTCATCATCCACTCGGAATTGTTACTACCTTTATAACAACCTACAAATATCGATTATAAAATATATATTCTTATACATTGAGTGTTCATTGACCCGTGCAACAGCTGGGAACGCGCCGAGCGAGTTAGAGTACAGAGCAGATACTACATTAATAATCTACCTAAGGATACCACACAGTCGTCAGTTTTTGTTTTCACAGAATGTCTCATAACTCACTCAGTCAACGAACCTTACTGTACATGACATCGTATGAGACGGTCTTTCTTGAACCTTACGACAGCGATCAAAGAAAACGGGAATCGTTAATACTGATCCACCATGACAGAAAACTAATATATATATATGGATAACTCTTGAATCTTCGGGTTGGAGTACAGACAGTTCATCACGCTGAGTACTGTACTTATCCTCGTAAATATCTTTGTAGTTTATTACATGTCAAAATAATCACCATTTTATACCCTCTTAGTCTCACGGAATCCCATAACTCCCCACTTAACCAAATTCCCACCAAGTTATTGTCTTCCTAAAACTCACAAAATTCCCTCCCTAAAAAAATTTCTCTCCAAATACCGGGAATAAGGAAATATATTTAACAAAGAAATTTTCAGTGATACTTTGACTTCATTACACCTCACA
This sequence comes from Homarus gammarus, assembly GCA_958450375.1. Lineage (NCBI taxonomy): Eukaryota > Metazoa > Arthropoda > Malacostraca > Decapoda > Nephropidae > Homarus > Homarus gammarus. The sequence continues at coordinate 121,945 of CAUDMG010000395.1, read as the reverse complement.
AATTTACAAGGGAATACTCGTGTCTAAAGCCCTTTGAAAGACCCAGTACGCTACTAGGATTTATTCTTATGTTGCCGTCTTGGGGTTTTTCAGCTTAGTGTATTCCTTGGAGGTGGGCGAAGTATATCCATCCTATTTGGGACTGTAACTATATAAACATACCTACGCTTGTTATATCCAGTTTTGGTGATTTTACTGGAATTTCCATATACGTCGTGTCGGGTAAATATTACAAAGATATTCCTCACACCATTTTCTTGTCATATATTTCTCGCACCAGATCCTTACCAAATATCCCTCACACCCCAGATCCTTACCAGATATCCCTCACACTAGATACTTACCCAATATCCCTCACACCAGATACTTACTCAATATCCCTCACACCAGATCCTTTCCAGATATTCCTCACTCCCAAATCCTAACGAAATATCTATCCTTCTTTTGTCTTCCTCTTCAAATTCCATCTTATAGTTTGAACAAGAAAATAAGTCAAGGAATTCCCCCAGATACTGAAGCTTGGGAACAGATGCATTGGGGTGTGTACAGCAGTGACATCAAAGACACACACACACACACAGACAGAGACAGACAACAGGAAGGACATTAACTGTTGGTAATATATATCTCTCTCTGCCTCTCTGTTGACATAATGTTGAACGTTGTTGACCCAAATGCATTACCTTAGGAAACACTATGATGATTCTTGAGATGATATTTGGCGTAGTTCTCTCTCTCTCTCTCTCTCTCTCTCTCTCTCTCTCTCTCTCTCTCTGCTACCTGAAATATCTTATTACACCTGTGGTCACCTATACCCAGGGACAGAAAATCTCATTAATGTGGGAATAAAATTTAATATCACGACCAACATGTTTATCAAATACAGATTATAATTTTATCCAGGCAGGAGACATTTATAATAAGAAGAGGGATTTAGAGCAACTTTATTTCATCTGTAATACAAAATTATTAAGTTTATTGTAAAATATTAGAAAAAAGTTAGATTTAATTATCCTATTGAATACGATACATTACAGTACAAAATTCGTTTGTATAGGATTTTATAGTTATGATTATTATAAAAGTATATTACAAAATATTCTATGACCTTCCAGGCTAATGTTTTGTTAGACTTAGAGAGTTATAGAGATACGTGAATCTAAAATAACCAGAGAACGTGACTGACTGACTGACTGACTGACAAAAAACTCCTCCTGCCTTAAAAAAAATCAACTTGTATACCAAAACTACTTCCCAAACACTAGGGACCGACCTTGACTTCACACTAACAAGAGGATAATGCGGTTCCTTCTCCACACGACACAGGAGTCACAAATAACACACTACATGATGGGGGTGACACCTCAGGATTTCGTTCTAAGATGATATTTGTGAGTCGTGTTAAATTGAAGTGTTTCTGTTGGTGTTTTATTTGTTTAGAACACTCATTGGGTAGATTAAAGGTAGAGAGAGAGAGAGAGGGGGGATGGGGAGAGGGTAGAGAGAGAGGGGGGAATGAAGCTTTCAAAATAATTACCATTCACATTTACATATATCGCTTTTGTTTCACGCAGATGAAGTTCGCCGAGAAACATGTAGAGAAATGTTTTTTTTTTACTAGAAATTTATCACAGGATCATACCTCACCTTGCTTGCCCCCCCCCCCCCCTTCTCTCTCTCTCTCTCTCTCCTCAAAAAATCTAGTAATTATACAACGCATCAATAAAAAACGAAGCCCCAAATCCCTTCTAATATATTCCTTATCTGGGCAATAAACCAGTATAAACAGACGGGTTTAATATATCGCTGAGTTTTTTATTTCCAAAGTTAAAATATTCGTCAAAATTAATTCAGAATAAAACCATCGAATGTTATTGTTGTATTAATGGGTTTATTGTGTATTATTATTATTATTTATTATTATTATTATTATTAGTAGTAGTAGTAGTAATAGTAGTTTGCTGGTGAAGATTATAATAATAATAATAATAATGCCGCTACTACTACTACTACCTTTTTTTTTTTTCTTTTTTTTTTACGTGGCCTTCAGCCTCCCCAATAGCCACACCTTCGCCACCATTTAATTACCTTAATATTAAGTCTCCTAATACATAAGAAGCTATCCTATCTGTGTTAAATTAGTTGAGCCGCAGATCCATGCGGCATTCAGTGACTGTAGCCTCATTGTCAATATCTGCAGCAGTTGTCGGAGTAGGGGCAGAAGCTCTCGTTCCCCTGAGGCAGAGCAAAGCCGACCGAAGGAGAGAGGAGGACAGTCGACATCTCATCCAGGCTGTAACATAACTTCTGGGCTGCTGCTTCTGTTCGGAGATCAACTCTGCGAGTCTGGCATAGAAACATCTTGCACTTGGGCCCATCCCACCAGAGGTTGTGAACACTAGAGGAGTGAAGCTGCCTTGATCAACGTTTTGAATTCTCAACCCCATATGCCCTTCTCTTGTCGTTCTCGTTCCTCCTATGTGCAGCATCGAGAGCTAGGTTACGGTGACAAGTGGCCATGGGATAAAAAATCCTGATGTCGAAGAAAGCTCGCTGTCCCCGCGTCCAGAATCCTCGAGCACTGACGTCCACACGGGCTTTGTTAGATGTGTTTGAAGTCCTGTGTTGGAAGATCTCACCATCTATTGGAAGGAGGGTCGGTTCTACCATGACGTCCCGGCAGATTTCCTTCAACATATTTGCTGTGAGACCCCTTACCTCGTCATACCTCATGCATATGAAGCCCCCCTTCTTGCAGACCATTGCGTTATCGCCGTCATAGGAAGAGCCACACACGCATTGGGAGGGCAAACCATCTACTGGCCAACCGTACCTTAGAGCAATGGCATCTGTAAATTCTTGTTTGTTAAGGCTGAAACCATTTGCCCTTATCGGTAACGTAATTAACCAGTTTGAGGCGCCCACCTCCTGCGCTATAGCTACTTTTTTTGTCAAATTTTCTGGAACCTGCAGCAATAGTTGCTGCAACATGTCATTTTGGCAGTGCTGCCGATCTGTTGTAATGGCCCTACGGATCTTATTTACTTCGCTGGTGTCCACTTCCCCTGTTGCATTCTGGGCTATTATGTGGTCAGTGAGGGCTGCCGTGAGCTTAAGTGAATTTTGATGCTCAGTGTCAGCAATCTCCTCTGGATTAGTTAGTCCCATCCCTCCCAGTCTTGGTGGAAGTGCAAGAAGTGTTCTTTCTGCTGGGGTTAAGTCAGGGTGTTTCACTAGTTTGGGAATGAACTTGACACTGATGGCTTCTTCCAGAGGGTGGAGGAGGGGTCCGATTACAGGGATGGTACGCATCAGGTAGTTTCAGCGATGCTTGACTCCATGGGTGAATGCTGCAAAGGCCGCATGTGGCTCTGTGTTAGCAATCTCAGATAGAGCTTGGATTTCATTAACCCACTCATTCACCTTTCCCGCTACATACTCGGTCTTGAAGTCCGTAGTGCCAATTACTGCGCCTAGATGTCTTTGGCCGTCCTTGGTTATTTTGACCTCACTTCCACTAAAAACCTCCAAAGCCCATTCATAATGTTCTGGCTTCACGATGAGGAAGGACTTGCTAGCGTTTGGGTGGTACCCTATTTGTGGACCTCGCGATGTTACCAAGTCCCACCACTTTTTGATGTCCTCCAATTTTCCTGCTCCTGTAAGGTCATCAGCATATGCCACTTGTTTGACCCCAGTTGTTTCAAATTTTATTTCTTGTTGGAGCACTAATAGGCCAATTGCATACATTGCCATTGCAACGGGGTCCCCCTGTGTTGTTCCCTCGGTCGACTGTAGGATGGTATCACCTCGTAGAGCCTTGTTGTTTACTATGTAGAGGTCTGAAGGATTCCTATACGAATTTTCAACATACATCGCAAAGCTAGGACACTTGATCTTGATGTCGTGCAGTGCAGCCTTGCGGTTAAGAATGTTGAATGCGTTTGAAGAATTCCACCAGGAGAACGGCCTCACAATCACGCTGCTCAAATATCAATCTCATGGCGTGAATGGCCGCCTCCCCACCAGCCTGGTGGCCAGCACACACTTGTAGGTTCCCTGCTGCTGCCCTGACATCGTCCTTTACCACCTCCATTATGCACTTTCCGATGATCCGCCTCAGCACTTCCCCCACCCCTATAGGCCTACATCCTGGTTTCTTTTCCAGAGGAAAAAGGCGGCAGGCCGTCAGGGCCTGGAGGTGATGGCAGCAAGAGGATGCAAGCTTTCTTGCAAGGGCGGCAATGGCAGTGCAGAGATCGCTTGCTACAGGGCCAAACTTGTTTGTGCTGAGGATGACTCTCCAACCGTTTGCATCCAGACCTGAAGGGCCGGCTCCTCCTCGAGTCTTCAGTGCCTTTTTCCACACCATCTCTCCTGTTATTTTCTCGAACAGGACAGCATTTGGTGGGATATAGTCACCCTGGAACCTGATGCCTTCATCTTCACTTGCAGGGGGATGTTTCTCTTTCAATAGTTTTAATGTCTCTCTGTTTATTGGCATCACCCCACCGGAGGATTCCTGAGTGAGAGATCTTACCGCGTGAGACACTTTTCCCACACGCATTTTGTTTCCAAATTTTCTTGCCACGTCATCGGTGTTTTGCTTTCCGTCACCCGTAGATTTTAGTCTCTCCTGCAGTGTTCTTGCTTCACATAGGAGATCATCTAGGGCCCCAGTCTGCCACATTGTCAATCTTCTCTTCATTGCTGCCACATTTTCTTTGTGCTTAGCCTTTGTGTGTGTCCTCTGACAAAATAGATGTGGTATTATTGCCAGTATTTGAAGAGCTAGGGGGGCGAGGAAGCGGTCCTGAGTGTAATCAGTCATGAAGCGAGTCATCTCCCGAATCATTTCTTTGGTGGCCGCACACTTGGGTGGTTCAAATAAGTTAGCGGGCGACCACTTGACAATTTCTGAGTAGGTTTCTTTGACCCATACGCCTGCATTTTCCATCGACATGCCATTCCACTGAGGCGGCTGTCTCTCACTCTCCTCGTGGACACCTGCTACTGAGGGAGCAGCATTTATTAGTACTACATTTTCGGGTTGAGTAGACTCGCTGCTATCATTTCGGATATCATCGGGTGGTTGGGTCCCGGCGATATCCACTGTGGCCGCCTGTGTCGGCTCCCTGCGACGTGGGTTCCGACACTGGTCTAGCTTCCTGCAATCCACACATGGTCGGTTGTTTCTCGCACAAGCACAATTTGTGCAGTTTTGGTTCGGGCTAGCACAGACGCAGCAAAGAATGTTGCCAGGCATTGTGAACAGCACCTTGGGCGACAGATACTTCCGCCTCCGACCTCTGCTATTGGGCCCATACGGACGAAGAAGCTAGATCTTATGCGTATGGGGCACAGAGGTGACGGCCTGGCCTGCGGTGTCCGAGTAGTAGGGGCATACGCGCGCGTGTGTGTGGTTGTGTCGGGCACCCCCCATGTGGGCGATAATCCACACATGAGAATAATCCACTGGGAGCAAGAATTGTCACACCTAACACTTGTTTATGTAACTTTGGCAGAGATAGCCACCATTTCTATGGTCTCGCTGATGTAACATTAGTTATATATACTCACTTGGTCAGCCGACACTACATGAAGTGGCCGTTACTTGAGGTGGGGAGGCGGGGGGGGGGGGGCGACCGAAAGCGCGAGGCACTTGGCCCCATAGGGGCGAGAGTCGCCATGCCACCCTTGCTAAGGTAGGCCTATCGACACACTGGCACTGACACTTGGCAACTCCAGCCACTCACCATTCAAACACTCAAAGGCTTACTTGAAGATCGCCGGTGAACACGAGCAATATTTGCGTTTAATGTCGTAAGGAATGAGAAGAGCCGTCGGCGATGATGCTCAGGGTGACATCCAACATTCATCGACACACTGTGAAATTCTCGCTCCCACAAACTGAGTATATCCCCACCAATAACACTTTAAATCAGGGAAGGCACCCCATCACACCCACGCCGCCCGGGACTACTACTACTACTACTACTTTATTTTGACCCTCTATTCTACATCCACTCATCATATTAACTTAGAATTCGAGTCCTACCTTAACAGACAGACGTTCAGTGTAGTGGACACTTCCGAAGTCACTTGCCTCTTAAGCGTGAGTCAGTTGCTTGAATGTGAGTCAGCTGCTTAGGTGTGAGTCAGTTGCTTGAATGTGAGCCAGGGATTGAGAGTCAGTTACTTGAGTGTGAGCCATCAGGAGTGTGACCTTGACCTACACACCCCCACACACTTCATTCCTTTTTCATTATTTCACTTGTATTTTTAATTCAGTAGTCAGTCTAATTGTCCTGGTCAGGTTTATTACTTTTATATTTTGTTTTGTTTTTCCCGCGAGAGAGTTTTGTGCAGGTGAGGTTTAATTACTTTCTGTTACCTTTATTTTAATCCAATTTAAGATGTAATACTCTAAGAATCGAATTATTTTCTCTGTACTAGGTTTATCAATTTGTTCTTTTCATATCTTATTTATCAAGTCTTCACATTGTTATTTTACACCTACTTACACCGTCAACAACTAAATATCTTAATCTCAATGTAATTAACTCTTCTTGGGTTATCTTATCCCTAACTTGGGTTATCTTATCCCTCATGCACAGTGCACCTTTAACACTGGTTGGTCATTATTTATCAAATCTTATAAATTTTCTAGTTCAGGGAGCCATTGATCACCTCCACTAATGGCCCTCACTCTCACCACACACTCAAACAATAGTTGATACCTTAATTATCTTATTCGTTCGTGTTATAATATATGACACTATTATTTGGATTATTTTCTATTATTTCTCTCTTAAGATATTAAATTATTCTGACGTACTGAAAGTAATTTGTTTTTGTTCAAGATATAAGTTTTGTTTTTCTATATTATGCCTTTTTATTTAAGTACCACTAGACATTGTGGTTATATTGTTCCTTGTTGTTCCGTAATAAGAAAAAGAAACTAGTCACTTGTATGATCTGTCTTTAAGCAATGTTATGAGACTGTAATATAGTTTTTCCCAATACTGTATAGTTCTTCGTCACACACACACACACCTCTTCGTCTGCCTTACTCGACACTGTGTTATAATTCACCTTGTATTCTTATGTTCCAAACTGATCCAAGTGGCACTGGGAAATTTGATCCATTTGGCACTAATTAATGTTTTCTGATCTCTGTCCTGGCACCTGATGCGTGAACTTGTTGAGTTACTGACACTTGTTGAATGAGTGACACACACACACACACACACGCTCGCGATATATCTCTTATACTTTCCTTATTTTCATTTCTTTCGCTTGACTGGAGATCTTATACACACTATGATATAAGAAAACTTTATATATATTTCCATTTTTCTTTGTATACATAATTTCCTTCAGAATTATTTATTAGTTTCATTAAAATAAAATACGAAGCAAATAAGTTACTGTGGAATTAATGTTTGGGCTGAGGTGAACAGGTGATTGGTGGTTGTCGCACGGTGGTAGTGTGTCGTCAGCGGTGGGTGGTGGAGGTGTGGTGGAGGCTGGCTAAAACTACCTTACCTCACCACGGCCACCGACGCGTTCCACCCACCTCCTTCTGCCTCGCGCATACACACACACACACACAAATGCGATCACCATACGCGTACATGTAATCGTTTCTCTCTATCTTTATATATATACTTTACACACACTCCAAAATAGATAGATTACAGTATATACCAGCATAAGGATAGGTCCCATTGTTGACTTCCTTGGTATTACTATTGACCACGGTTCCCGGATGCACATTATATAAGGATTATGTAACACCGTATATAGTTGGACCCTATAGACAATTTCTCTTATGCTTATTATTATAATTTTGACGACAAATAGAGATCCGCAGAAAAGTCCTTCACTGAAAAATATAAACTTCATTAAGTGAAAATTCAACTTCAACATTTTCCTTTTTTTCTTAAACTTGGTAACAGTCCAGGAGATGAAGCTAATTGTGTACATCCAGATTGTAAACAAGATCAAACACACACGCGGGGATATATATGTATAATTTCAAGTTCACGAGTATGTATAATCTTGGTGGATAATTTTTCATTCAACAGCACTAAAAGGAAAACACGATTTTTCCTCTCATGATAAAGTAAAAGATCAATAATGTTCTTTGTCAACACGTGGGGCCAGAAGACGCCCACGCCAGGTGAGTATAGGTAATAACATCTTGATTGACTCCCCCCCCCCCCTCAGCCCCCACCTGTTGAGACACATGCTTACCTAAGTTTTAAAATCTGAATCTGTTTACTTAAGGCACTATGTCGTGGTCAATTACCCAGTCACACACACACATCTACATAAGGGAGTATATGGCAGACACGCGCTGACTGAAGCACGTGGCGCGTTCATAGTTATCTTCTCTATGCTCGTCCTAATATGTGGCTGGGGAACAAACATACACACACATGTGAAACGGTGACTCGTGGTGATGGCGCCAGCAGACAGACTCTCTCTCTCTCTCTCTCTCTCTCTCTCTCTCGTAATTACCTATTTTATTACCTTTAACACCTCTTCACCCAGGTATCTACTCATACACACCTCAATTAACTATAACACACCTGTTTACTGAATTAATTAATAAAATATAGATCCTTCATCACTTTATGACCTGGCTCTCCCTCACCTGGCCGGCTAATGACCTTATTTTTTATGCAGTAGATAAAGAGTTTTATAATTTATTAATATAAGGCTTTTTAGGGTAGTATAATTAGCCAAATTAACGAGGGATAATGGCTGTTAAACGTGATTATTATTATTTATTATTTTCCTTTCAATTTTATGTGAAGTTTGTCCTTAATAATAATAATAAAAATAATAATAATAATAATAATAATAATAATAATTTGTCCAGTTCTGCTCTATTCATCTTTAAGTATTATCTCTCTCTCTCTCTCTCTCTCTCTCTCTCTCTCTCTCTCTCTCTCTCCTCAACTAGAAATTATTAAAAATATTCCTCTTGTTAAGTTTATATTAAAATAACACAACATCTCGAGTACCTGGAGGGAGGGAGGGAGGGGTTTGAAGGAAGGAAGGAAGGAGTAGGATCTTCTCTAATGAGGGTTACAGTGTCCTGGACCAGTTTTGTAGAACAGGGACCCAAGTTTGCCTACATTATAAGAAATAATGACAGTTTTCCCATAGCCACATACAGGGACACACTATTTTTGTACTGATATATTTGAGTTTAGTTTAGATAAGGTTAGGTTATGGTTTAATCCTGTTAGTCGAAGCATAATACTGAAGAAAAAAATAGTTATGTATATGTTTGCGTGTATGTTTGTATGTATGCATGTATATGTCTGTATGTGTATATACCCAGAACGCACTATGAGGCCACCATGTATGTATGTGTGTGTATCGACAGGTAAGCAACTCACCTTTCGTTAATTATTCATCAGTTGTCAGTACGTGAGTGGTTGTTTATACTCGTGATCGATGGTGAACTTTAAACCTCTGAAAACAATCCTCAGTTTCCACCACACATGAAGAACAAAACCAACCAAGAGTAAAAGGAAACCATAGAAGCAAATACAAGTGGTCATTTATTTGTTTCTGTGTAATTGTAATTTTACCATATCGCACGTGGTATAGCTCTTACACACACACACACACACATGACACTGATTTACAAGCCGACAAACAGACTCCCTAAACACTACGTACACGATTGGTTTGTCGATGATGGGCTCTGGTATAATGGGGACCCTGGTATAATGGGGCCCTGGTATAATGGGGCCCTGGTATAATGGGCCCCTGGTATAATGGGGGCCTGGTATAATGGGTCCCTGGTATAATGGGGTCCTGGAAATAATGGGGCCCTGGTATAATGGGGCCCTGATATAATAGGGCCCTGGAATAATGGGGCCCTGGTATAATGGGGCCCTGGTATAATGGGGCCCTGGTATAATGGGGCCTTGGTATAATGGGGCCTTGGTATAATGGAGTTCTGGAATAATGGGGCCCTGGTATAATGGAGTCCTGGAAAAATGGGACCCTGGTATAATGGGGCCCTGGTATAATGGGGCCCTGGTATAATGGGCTCCCGGTATAATGGGCTCCCGGTATAATGGGGTCCCGGTATAATGGGCCCCTGGTATAATGGGGCCCTGGTATAATGGGGCCCTGGTATAATGGGGCCCTGGTATAATGGGGCCCCTGGTATAATGGGGCCCTGGTATAATGGGGTCCAACCTGATGTGCCGTCATAATCTGTCAGGTTAAGAGGGAGCGATTCACTCATTATAAATTTCTCTTCTTACTTAAGCACAGATAAATGACGTCATAGTATATCAAGATGATTTTGACCTGTTTTTGTTAAGTTTGTTTATTGCATTTGTTTATTTGTTTACATTGTGTTTACATTGTGTTTACATTGTTTGTGTTGGAGTCTTCAAGTTTAATCCTTAATATACTTAATCCAATCTTCATTCACTTTTAAACTGGTTGGAATTTTTTCTTGATTTTTTTAAACACAATTAACAATACTTTAAGTCTGATAAGTTAATTATTTCATAAGTATTATTAAAGGTGTTACTTCACCTGTACCAATTGGTGATGTTTACCTGTATTGGTCAGTGATCGATACCATCAACCAATATAAATTCTCCAAGTGAAATTATATATTCAATTCCATTTCAATTTCCATTCGCTCTTTTCCATATTCATTTCCTGTTTGGTTTCTCTTTTTTTTTTAATAATGAATTTACGATAAAGAATTTCTTATGCACAACAAACGCCCACACGATATGACCACCACGCACACCTCTCTCTCTCTCTCTACAAACTAATTTACCTTACGAATATATAACCAGTTTCTTGTTTTTTATTGTGAAGAGACTTTTTGTTTTATTTTTTCGTGTAATTTGATCTAATCTGAGTGTTTTGATGTTGATTCATGTACCTGTGTTACCTGGTGTTCATACCTGTTGAATATCTTAATTACCAACACTAGATGACATTTTGTCTTGCCTTTATACTGAGATTCATAGTAGAAACTAGATTACATTTTTTTTTTGTGATGAAATTAAAAAAATATATTGATCATGGTAACTATTTTATTTTGGCGTGAAGCTCTTGGGTGTATATTAATTCTGTTCTGCCTCTAGGAGTGACGTGTAGTGCCTGACGATGGGTCTCTTATTTACACACACACACACACACACACACACTTCGTTTCGTCTCCCTCCTTCCCCAAGATGACCTCAGCTGTCTTAGTTGGGAGAAACCCGACAGCATTCTATATTTACCACTTGCCTCAGATCTCCATTTGTCTCTCGATTCACCTGTACAGCCAGGTAATCAGGTGAACAGGAGAACCAATAGTCCCACAGGTCAGTCTTCATGTCCCCAACGTCTTTAATACCTGTCCAAGGAACATTAGAGACTTGAACGATCTCACACTCGCCGGATTTGACTTGATAATTGACCAACTGAGAACAGACAGAGTAGAGATACAGTGCATTGTCCCAATTGGTGTTCGGGGACTGGAAATTAACCTGATCATAAGCTTCGAAGCCCACTATGACTTCGTTAGTTCCACAGCGAGCGGTATTGATCTGGCGGCTGACGGAGGAACTAACGCCGAAGTTGTTGTTGGTTAGGAACTTACTGCAGGCGAGGTAGTCCAAGTTGACCATTTTTTCTTCTTCAGGTTTTAGGGATAAAGTGGAGACGCCTGTGTTACTTGGGCATTTACTATTTACTTCTTTATTCTCTATTAAAACTGTCTCCGCTGGCAAGGGGGAAGGAAGTGTGGTTGTGGTAGTGGTGGGAGCTGGTGTGGTTGTGGTGGTGGTGGGAGCTGGTGTGGTTGTGGTGGTGGTGGGAGCTGGTGTGGTTGTGGTGACGGTAGAAGCAGGTGTAGTAGTGGTAGTAGTAGGAATAGTTGTAACAGTGGTGGTGGTAGGCGCTGGTGTACTGGTGGCGGTAATAGTAGTGGTAGGAGCTGGTGTACTGGTGGCGGTAATAGTAGTGGTAGGAGCTGGTGTACTGGTGGCGGTAATAGTAGTGGTAGGAGCTGGTGTACTGGTGGCGGTAATAGTAGTGGTAGGAGCTGGTGCACTGGTGGCGGTAATAGTAGTGGTAGGAGCTGGTGTACTGGTGGCGGTAATAGTAGTGGTAGGGGTTGGTATAGTAGTAGAAGTAGTGACCCAGCCGTCGGTTTTCTCTATACTGCTTGTAGTCGTGATAGTAGATAGAGAAGTAGTGTTGGTAGTGGTCATACCTGTAGCTGGAACTTCGATAGTCGATGAAGCTTCAGAGAGAGATGAAGTTCCCGAGCCCTGACTGGTTGTGTCAGCGTCTGTAATGGTGTTAGATAATTGCATGAGTGGATGATGGTACTGGCGGAGTGGCTAATGGGGGTATCAGTGTTGGGGAGGAATTTTGTACATAGTGTAGTTTATAAATCACCGTCAAAGAAGATAACTCACCTGTTGGGGTAAACATAGAATTCGTGGTCCATGTCTCTGTTGTGATTTCTGTGTTTACTGTTGAAAGCGCTGTAATTCCTGCTGATGTTGCCCCTGTGTTACCTCCTGAAGAAGATGTATCTGGCAGGGTGGTGAGGGTGTTGTCAGGGGCCGTGTAGAAACTGTAGTGGCTGTCACCATCACACGTGCCTCCAGACTGCAGCACCTTCTCACACAGTCGTCGTAAAGGTGATCGTTCCTCTATGCTGAACCCGACACATGCCGCTTCTGATGTAAACAACAACTGGAGTTAGAAATATGTCCTGTGTACGTAAAAGGGGGCGACACACACACACACACACACACACACACATACACACATACCTCGGTCACAGAGAGCGGCACACATGGTGAGGGACGACACTACGACACTCACGGTTGAAGCACCACACACACGACCTGCTTGACTCCTCCGGTAGCCTGTACTGACGCCCTCACTGCCGCTCACATAACTCAGAACCGCCCACAGCAGCCACGCCCGCACACTTACCCTCAAACCACCCATCTCGACTCCTGAGTGAAAAAATTACAACATAACACACATGAACTGTCAAGCGAGGACTGTAAACACGGCTGCCTACATCTGGTATTTGTACGCAAGTTATGTAAATATTTGTAACTTGTTTAAAATACAGAAACTTAATGTTGTTGATCCTCGCCTATAATGTATGCGAGTCAATGATCAGGTATTGAAATAATATTTAAAGTTATTACAGTAAACCAAATTCGTTAAATGTGATGGTTTTTATGATAAGTTTTAACACTGATTTGGGGGAAGAAAATTAAGCATATTCAAACCCTGAAAGTAACCCAATATAACCTAATTTAAATTGCAACACTGTCTCAAATTAGGATTTTTATCACCTAATCGAGGCAGTAGTGAGACAGTCTTGAGCTCCAACTCCAGCAAGTGTTGGCTGACCACAAGACAGTAAGTACTTCGGGTCACTTATCGAAGCAGGAGTCAGTCGCCGTCGTGTTGCTTCCACCTGCAGCAGTAGTCTAATAATGGCTGACCAAGCACACAATCACGCTATGCTCGCAGACGTTAGTGTGACGTAAAAAACTACATCACTGATGAAAGACTCCCAGAGAGGTGTGATAAAGTGCTTCAGTTAACCTCTGATCAGATCAGGACCGAAGCACATCAGTGGTGTTGATATTTAATCATCATTTATCGTCCATAATGACAAAGGATCAATAGTGTCAATAATGGGAGATTAGTCCTAATATTTGACCTTTGACGTTGACTGATATACGAGTTACTGCAATGTACTGAAACCTTTATTGACCTTCACATTATCATTGGAATTTCATATTTTTTGTGTGTGTAGATGAAGCCACTGTTGTCACTTACATCACGGCCTTGTTATTGTCGGAGTGATGTTACAGACAACACACAGGTGACATGACTCATGACGCTGATAAGACTCATGACTCATGACGCTGATAAGACTCATCATAACCTCGGTACATGGGGAGACGGGTACTGTACCTTATACATATAAAGCTGGGTCGACTGGCAGTACCTCAGGTGTAAGACGACTGGTTCTTCTGGCAGGAGGTGAGCTACGATGTATCCACACACACACACACACACTAATATTATCTAGCACTAACAGCCAGGTCACTATATTCTTGGCGTCGTAGGCAATTGACACCTCATTTAGTGCTCCCTGGATCACTCTATTGACTCTCATAATTACCAGACAACATTGACCCGAGACACTACTTCCACTAGATGTAAACAAAGTGACTATAATTTAAAGGACTCGTTGATTCACAAACCCGGAACCCGGTCTATCCTAACTTCATCTACTGTACCTTACAATTAACCTAATCTAACCTTAACTTTAACCATACCATACCAAACGTAACGTAATCTCTCTCTCTCTCTCTCTCTCTCTCTCTCTCGGGTCAAGATTAAAACAAGTTCCTCTCATAGAAAATTGGTATCGTGCTGACCAAAGCTAATCTCGTCTAGGGTTTAATTAAAACACTAAAAACAAATTTATTATTAAAAGCAATTCGGTGATTTTTCTTTATTATAAATTACTCGTCAAACTCTGTCATCAACTTCAGTAACGGACTTAGAGTTTTGACAAAGTAAAGTAACAAAACATCCATCGACAATGTTTATACCCCATCAGCTGATCGACGTCAGCTGATCTGTGTTTATACTCTCAGGTAGGAAGGAAAACTGCTTGACTCAGCACCTCCATGAACAAGTCCTCTGCCTGGTAAGATACAACACGGATCTTGACCATAAGAGTATATTGCACTGGTGGGGCGTGTTGTTTATGTTGTGTGGGGTATACTGTATGGCCATGTGTGGGCATATTGTATGGCCATGTGTGGGTATGCTTTATGACCATGTGTGGGCATATTGTATGGCCATGTGTGGGTATATTGTATGGCCATGTGTGGGTATACTGTATGACCATATGTGGGTATATTGTATGGCCATGTGTGGGTACTTTATGACCATGTGTAGGTATATTGTATGGCCATGTGTGGGTATGATGTATGGCCATATGTAGGTATATATACTATTTATACTATATATATAGTTTAATTCTTGTTAGCTGTAGTGACTCCCGGTGGTATTATTATTATTATTATTATTATTATTATATTACTCTCGGGAACAACCACCGTGTCTCTCTCTCTGAATCCCTGACCAATCACACCTGTCGAGCTTCGTCTTATTAATCAAAACACTTCCAGGTAAACCCACCTGGCCCTTGACGAGGTAAGCTCACATGAAAGCGATGGGTGGGTGGGGGGGGGGGGGGAGCTAAACGTAAAATAATTGGAATATTTTTTTTTAGGATGGATAAGGAACACCCCACTCACCACTCTTCATACCCCACTCACCATTCAACACACACATCCCACTCAATCGTTCACTACGTAACACACCCCACTTATCATACAGCCTACTCACTACACAACACGCCCTACTCACTACACAACACACCCTACTCACTACACAACACACCCCATTCACCCACCACCTAACACACCCCATTCACCCTGACGTCACGATCACCAAGTTCCACAGTTAGAACAAAACACGATAACAACACTCAATCAATCTAACATTCATCCCGGCCCGAGAGTGACAATGGGACCTATCAGAAACCACAACAATACACACCTCCTCCCTCTGATGTAGATAAATAAGATAGATACGGAGGCGCCTCGTATTGGGATGGCATTCAGTATCGTTAGTAGTGATTTATAGATATTACCTGCTTGAGTTTTCTCCTGTATGTGTGTGTTTGTTTGTTTTTATGTTTAAAGTGATGTTATTTTAGTTTTTGTGGTGATATTACTGTTGCTGGATGATAAAAGAATTTTTTTTAACTCGTGTGTAAGTTTGTCTCATATGGTTAATGTTTTAAATTGGCTTTTATTCCGTTTTGGGGTTAAAGTTTCGAATTATCATTGAAGAAAGTTTTTAAGTAATTTTCTCCTTTATTCTTTATTATGTTGTTACTAAATGTTCGTTATGTTTCCTTATGATAAATTATTCCAAGCTGAATCATTCATGTTTACAACTTACCAGTTCAGACTCGACAGGTATTTATGGCACAGGTAAAGTAGCTCGTGGTAAAATTTGGTGACTCAAGAACAAACAGTGATTTATAGAACAGTGACTCAACAGTGACTCAATAACAAGTAGTAATTTAGAGAACATAACAGTGACTCGGAAAACACAGTGATTTAGAAAATAGTGACTCAGAACAGTTACTCACGAACAAACAGTGCTTGGAGAACAAACGGTGATTTAGAGAATAAACAGTGACTCATAGAACAAACAGTGACTCGAAGAACATAACAGTGACTCAAAGAAAATAAGTGACTCAAAGAACATAAGTGACTCAAAGAACATAACAGTGGCTCAAAGAATATAACAGTGACTCAAAGAACATAACAGTGGCTCAAAGAACATAACAGTGGCTCAAAGAATATAACAGTGACTCAAAGAACATAAGTGACTCAAAGAACATAACAGTGACTCAAAGAATATAACAGTGACTCAAAGAATATAACAGTGACTCAAAAAACATAACAGTGACTCAAAACGATAAGAGTAACAATAATAAACTGACTTACTGACTTGTTTTGATAAAATAAATTCTTGACAATATCCTGTTTCCAGGTCGAGGGCGACACTTGAGGGCGACACTTGACGGTGACACTTGAGGGAGATGGATATAGGCAACATGGAGGAGAGAAAAGGTTCATCAATTTTCTATAACAAAGAGGAAGAAGCAGAAGAAGCGGGAGAGAAGGGAGAGGATGAGGATAACGAGTAAGTATTGATATCTGTCAACGTCACACCTGTATATATTAATTACTCGGGTGTCTTATGTTTTTAACCTTTGGATATGGATTTTTTTATTTAGTTTTCTCCCCAGACAAGATGAGCTACACCCTCTCATTATATCAGTGTCTCCCCCTAAAAGATAAACGAACACAAACTGAAAACGAACAGAAAATAAGAATCATCTGCGTTTTCTATGAATAATATATATGGGTAACTCTTGTATACTGACGGACTCTGGCGTTTAGCATAAGATTTGGATCCTGATGAGATAAGTGTGTCCGGTGCTGTTGATATCCTTTACTAAACATTATTTTCTCTTAATTAATGAATATATGAAAAGGTATTTAGTATTGGTATAGTCTCAGGGTAGTTTTAACGC
This sequence comes from Homarus gammarus, assembly GCA_958450375.1. Classification (NCBI taxonomy): domain Eukaryota; kingdom Metazoa; phylum Arthropoda; class Malacostraca; order Decapoda; family Nephropidae; genus Homarus; species Homarus gammarus. The sequence goes on along the minus strand of CAUDMG010000395.1, from coordinate 104,721 downwards.
CTTGGTTTAAGTCAGTAGTATATTGTTTATGTGGATGGAATTGACGTATGCAAAAGGAGAATTTTTGTTAAAAGTGTTTTATATGATAATTCTCTTTTTTTATTTTCTTGTTCTTCTTCTCTTTGTCGTTCTATCCCTGCTCTTCTACCTTCCTCTAGTCTTCCCTTCTTTCTTTATTTTCTTTCATCTTCTTCACATTTTCTCGTTCCTTCTCTACTTCTTTTTCTCTTGTACATCCTCTTTACCGTTGATACTTTCCTACCCTCTTCCCATCATCTACTGCTTCTTCTCTCCATCTCTCTTCTCCTACCTTTCTCGTCCTCTTCCTTCTTCCCTTTCCCTCTTTTTCCCCCACTTCTTTCCTCCCTTCCATATTCACCTCCCTTATCCTCACTCATCGTCTTTCTCTACAATCTCTCTTTCTCTTCCTCACCACTCACCCTCACCTCTTTCTCTCCCTCACCACTCACCCTCTCCTCTCCCTCCCCTCTCCTCCCTCCGTAGATGAAGTCTTTCACATGACTGTAATTCCCATGATGTCATTCTTATCTCGTCGGTGAAGCCCTAGTGTGATCAGCCTCTAGTCTCATCCTCCCCTCAATCTCCCCCTTCCCCCCTTCTCCCCCTTTCCCCCCTCATTATATCACCTTTATCAACCCCCTCTGCTGTTTTCTCCACTTTATTCCTTTTGTTCTTCTTTCTTCATTTCCCGATGGTGTCTTCTTTATCCTTTTCCTTTCTCTTTATTTCTTCGTCAGATAGTTCCTCCGTCAGATAGGTTAAACAAGGTTATTTGATCGTAGATTGAGTTACAGTATACTAGGTTAGGTTAGGTTAGGTTCCGTTGTGACAAGTTTCGTAAGGTTACGTTACGTTATATTTCGTTGCGTTAGGTTGAGTTACGTTAGGATATGTTTCGTAAGGTTAGGTTACGTTAGGTTAGTTTAATATATGTCTAGTTTGGTTGTTGGGTTAGAATTCATAAAGTTAGATGAGATTACTTCAGGTCAGATTAAAGTTGGCTAGATTGGGTTAGATTAGGTTAAACTAGGTCAAGATAGAGTTAGATTAGGTATTCAAGGTGGGACTTGGGTAATCAGCTGAGTTGCAGAGGTTTTACTTCGTATGAGCGGATGTGAGGACGTCAACACTTTGCCCTCCGGAACTGTACCATCAGGAGTGACTTCTGCTGTATCCCAAGAAGACCAAGCGCTGTAGGTCACCCTCCTTGTGTGTGTGTGGGAGGAGAATACACACAAGGGCGGAGGGAGGGACGGGTAGTAGGATGGCAAAGATAATTGGATAGGTATTCCTACAGATAGATGTTTAATGAATAGAGTGGAAGAACACACAGGTGAACAGGGGAGATGATTCCCACAGGTTATCACCACAACCAGCACTACCACAACCAGCACTACCACAACCACTACCAGCACTACCATAACCAGCACTACCACTACCAGCACTACCACTACGAGCACTACCACTACCACTACCAGCACTACCACTACCACAACCAGCACTACCACTACGAGCACTACCACTACCACTACCAGCACTACCACTACCACAACCAGCACTACCACTACCAGCACTACCACAACCAGCACTACCACTACCACAACCAGCACTACCACAACCAGCACCACCACAACCAGCACCACCACAACCAGCACTACCACAACCAGCACTACCACTACCACAACCAGCACTACCACCACCACTACCACCACTACCACAACCAGCACTACCACAACCAGCACTACCACAACCACAACCAGCACTACCACAACCAGCACTACCACCACCAGCACTACCACCACCAGCACTACCACCACCACAACCAGCACTACCACAACCACCACAACCACAACCAGCACTACCACAACCAGCACCACCACCACCAGCACTACCACCACCACAACCAGCACAACCACAACCAGCACTACCACAACCACAACCAGCACTACCACCACCACAACCAGCACTACCACCACCACAACCAGCACTACCACCACCACAACCAGCACTACCACCACCACCAGCAGCACTACCACCACCACCACCAGCACTACCACCACCACAACCAGCACTACCACAACCAGCACCACCACCACCAGCACTACCACCACCACAACCAGCACCCACCAGCACTACCACAACCAGCACTACCACAACCACAACCAGCACTACCACCACCACAACCAGCACTACCACCACCACCAGCAGCACTACCACCACCACCAGCAGCACTACCACCACCACCACCAGCACTACCACCAGCACTACCACCACCACAACCAGCACTACCACAACCACCAGCACTACCACAACCACCAGCACTACCACTACCACAACCACCAGCACTACCACCACCACAACCAGCACCACCACCACCACCGTTCTCGAACAAAATTTTCACCTCGAGCGCAACTTAATGAGAATTCAGATTGGCAATTTTCGTGTCCTATTCTTGTCAGGTTTCTGTGGTTACGGATGAAAATTTTATCTACCGATGTTATGATGATTGAGAGCAGGTGTAGAAAACCTATAATATTGACGTCATTGTTTTGATTTGGTTCAGACAGCCTCTACCCCCCCCCCCCATCCTGCACCCCCCCCACCCACTCGGGCAGGTACAGTGTAATGAGCAATTAAAACAAGTTACAGGTACAATGATTTAAGCTTTGATCAGCACACGTGGGGTGTCGTGGTGTGAATTGTTTAACCGTAAAAGTGAACACACACACACACACTCACTCACTCACTCACACACACACACACACACACACAATCCTTAAATCAGCTACGACCTATTGCAATCACCCCAATACCCAGCCTAATCTGTGAAAGTTTTGTGTTCGACTGGGCTTATGCTGATATTGCAGGAGTCGTAGACCCTCAGCAATTTGGCAACATGAAAACTTCCTCCACCACTTACTGTCTTGTCAGCTTTCTCGATTACATATACCGCCATCTCGAGAAACGAAAAACGTCTGTAGCTGTTGCCTTCATTGATTTCACTAAAGCCTTCGACCTAGTCGACCCCAATATAATCATCAACAAAGCTAGTGACCTCGGGCTTCGGAGAAATCTTGTACCATGGCTTACAGACTTCCTCAGTGACCGACGCCAAGCTGTACGCTTCCGAGGGGCTGTCTCCACCTTTCAGTCACTCACCTGTGGCGTTCCCCAAGGCACCAAGATGGGACCACTCTGCTTCCTTATGCTCATCATTGATGCCCTAAGAGAAACCCCTGCTCGCTGGAAATATGTCGACGACTCCACCATTGGGATCAGCGTCAACAATTCTGCTCCCAACTATACCGCCCTTCAGGATTTATTGAACAGTCTCCAAAACTGGGCCACCAACAACCATGTCACCATCAACCATACCAAGACTATGGTTATGCACATCAACCTCTCCTCCGACATTGTCCCACCTCCTTCCATTACTCTAGGTCCGAACACACTCCAGGTTGTAGATTCCACGAAGCTCCTCGGCGTCACCATAGACAACAAACTAAATTGGAAACCACACGTCAGTGAAGTTGTCAAATCCTCCAGTTTCCGTCTCCACCTCCTCCGCCGACTCAAGTCCCTCGGAGTTCCTGCACCCGAGCTCCTCAGTGTTTACACAACATTCATACTTCCCAAGCTCACCTATGCCTTCCCCACCTGGTCTTCCTCCCTAAATGCCACACAACGTAAACACCTAGAAAAAGTGCAAAAGAGGGCAAGCAAGATTATTCTCTCCCCTTCCTACTCCACATATCAAGAAGCGCTCAACACGCTGACCCTTTCGACTCTCACTGACCATCACCACGACCTCATCTGCAAATTTGGTAAGAAGCTTCTACACCATCCTCGACACCGGCTCCTACTACCACCTGAGATCCCTAGCCCGAGAATTGCTGTTCGACACCACCACCGCATCCATCCCATATGTGCCCGAACTGATCGCTATAAGAACAGCCCAGTCCCAACCATTGTAAAAATTATCAATAACTTGTAATAAACCAGTGTATTCACTCCCAGTAAACACTACTCCTTGCACTGTCACTATGTTGAAATGAACTGTAGTTTGAGCTTTTCCCCATCTAGTTATTATATGTCTTATTCGTATCACTTATGTTACTTGTATATTATTCGTAATTCGAAACCCATTCCCCAAATATGTAACTGTATATTTTCAGCCTTCTGGCTGCCACACACACACACACACTCACACACACACACACACACACCTACATCCATTTGTACCCTTTGTGTCGTCTGTGTCTGTAACTGAACACTTAACCAACTCACTACGGACGCCGGAAGTGTAACTTAAGAACGGAAAGAGCTATGACGTTTATACTTGGTCCATTTATATATATTTTGAGAGAGAGAGAGAGAGAGAGATTTTGGAAGTATTATATATATGAAGAGTTAATGACAGTCAGTCAGTCAGTCAGTAACTGGTAGATAAACATAGAAGAAATACCTTAGTGAATAAAAAAAATAAAAAAAAAATACAAAAAATAAACGTAAAATTAATTAGTATATTTAATCATGGAAAATTACATAATAGTAATTAATCTAATCCAACAACCAATGAGAATTTCGCAATATTTAAGTCATTTTCTCATTAGGTTATCCCACCTGTGTCTTGATGCCTGTTTTACCTTCCAGGAAACGAGGCCACATGACACACCTGTCCTCACCTGTAATTAAAGATGATGGACTGGGAATTAGTTATATAATTCCAAGATCTTGTATAGATTTTTGTGAGGGTATTAAATACATTACTGAAGTACCTACAGGTGTTAATTAGGACTTTATAATGAAGAATGTTAATTAGCCTCCAGTTCATAGGTAAAAAACTAATGAAGGTTTTTACCAGTGATTTTACCTGTGACTTACAACTATGTAAATATCTGTAAATACTGATCCGTAAATGACGCTACTGAGCCGTAAATAACGCTGCTAATCTGTAAATGACGTTACTGCAACCTATTTGACTAAATCATACGAGTCTGTAAATACCAATGTTGTGACCTTCCAGTTGTTGACAGTATAAGTTTAAGCTACTACAGGGGGTCCTATCCTTCCTGTTGTGTGTGTGTGTAAGGATGTCTGGTTAACCGCAGCGTCTAGGCGCAGTGGTTCTCAACCTGGGGGCCATGGCCCCCAAGGGAGCCACGGCGAGCTGTTATAAATTGTACGTTTCCAAATAATGTTGGGAATCTGAATTAAACAAAACTTGTATTACTTATTTTGACTTGGCAGAAGAGAATTTTCATTCTTTTTTTGTCATTTTGTTTAATCATAACGACAATACAACTTTAATATTTACATAATCTAGTGCTAATTTTTTTTATTTTTTACGGATTATTTAAGATTTCACAGGTCCAGTCCCTGTCTGTGTGACAGGCGCTGGACCGAGCTGCTGAACTGACTTGTTCAGTACCTGTCCGTGTGTCATCCCTTTGCAAGTGGTGATAGGACCGAATGATCTCAGTCTGGCCTGGGATACCATCACGAAAACAGTGTATTGTCTCTGAACCATATATTGTGTTTGAGCTTGACTCAAGCATTTTATTTTTCAACATTATTTGTGGGGGGGGGGGGGGGGGAGATAAATGAAGGAGGCCACGAGGATGTTGAAAATTCCTCAAGGGAGGAATGGAGTGAAAAAGGTTGAGAACCACTGGTCTAGGGTGTTGATATGTTTCACACTCTCCCTACAGATGGTGGAGTGAGGAAGGGAGGAAGGTAGAAGGGACAAGATAAAGAGGGGAAGGGAGAAGAGAAAGAGGGAGATGGAGGAGGAATAGAGGGAGTATAAATATAATCCAAAATAAGTGAACACAGAACTTAACCACGACGATATGTTCGCAAAAGTTGTTTTTCGTTAAAAATGGGAAAAAAAACAAATTCAGTTTCTCAGTCTATCAGTCAGTAGGTCAGTACAGTAATCAACCAGTCAGTCAGTCAGTCAATCAGTCAGTCAGTCAGGTGATAATCTACCCTGTACTGTACCCTCACCTGTGGTAGAGACGATATGACCTCACTGGACTATCCTTCTCGAGTTACATCACCGCATCACAACTCCACCACACAGCCCATCACTGCTACGACCTTACCTCACTGCTATGACCTTACCTCACTCCTACGACCTTACCTCACTGCTACGACCTTACCTCACTGCTACGACCTTACCTCACTGCTACGACCTTACCTCACTGCTACGGCCTTACCTCACTGCTACGGCCTCACCTCACTGCTACGACCTCACCTCACTGCTACGACCTCACCTCACTGCTACGACCTTACCTCACTCCTACGGCCTTACCTCACTGCTACGGCCTTACCTCACTGCTACGGCCTTACCCTGTTGTATGGCAGTGAGACATGGGTCACATACAGGAGGCACCTCAAGGCACTTGACAACTTTCACCAACGTAGTCTACGTTCCATCCTCCGAGTTCGCTGGGAAGACAGGAGAACAAATGACAGTATTCTTGCTGACACCAACTGTAGGGGCATCGAGGCTACCATTATTCATGAACAACTATGCTGGACTGGCCATGTTACCCGCATGGACGACAGTAGACTGCCAAAGCAGCTACTTTACAGTCCCCTAACGAATGGTAAGCGTAACGCTGGCTGGCAGCGGAAAATATATAAGGATCGTCTTAAGTCAAACCTGAAAAAGTACCAAATCGACCCCCTCACCTGGGAGACAGTTACTCCACACCGCAAAGCTTGGAGGAGTACCACACGAGAACGTATCAACACTTTCGAGTTAACCCAGAGTTAGCCCCAGAGCCGGAAAGACGCTGCCGCCGCCCCCCCCTCCCGCACTAGATGCAGTGCCTGTATTCTCCCCTCTCAGGTGTGTGCTAGGTCAGAGTACACCTGTCGCCAGTGTTGTATTGTACATTGAGAAACTTGCTGTGGTCAGACCCGGGCTCGCACCATCAGCAGTACTGCTGACAAAAATGTCTCTCAGTGTAGTGTGTTTATAAATACTTCACTTCCTCTTACAATATAACTTACTGTATACGGTGACACACTATCTCTCCTCCCCCACCCCCCCCCACACACACTCCTCCTCCCCCCCCACACACACACTCTCCTCCCCCACACATTCCCACTACACAGTCCTCCTCCCCTACACAGTCTTCTTCCCTTCACACACACCCCTACACACACACACACACACACACACTCCTCCTCCTCCTTTCCCCCACCCCCCCCCCCACACACACTCCTCCCCCACCCCCCCACACACTCCTCCTCCTCCTCTCTCCCACCCCCCCACACACACTCCTCCTCCTCCTCTTCCCCACCCCCCACACACACTCCTCCTCCTCCTCTTCCCCACCCCCCCACACACACTGCTCCTCCTCCTCTCCCCCACCCCCCCCACACACACACTCCTCCTCCTCCTTTCCCCCACCCCCCCCCCACACACACACACACTCCTCCTCCTCCTCTCCCCTACAACCCCACCCACACACACACACACACTCCTCCTCCTCCTCTCCCCCACCCCCACACACACTCCTCCTCCTCCTCTTCCCCACCCCCACACACACACTCCTCTTCCTCCTCTCCCCCACCCCCACACACACACTCCTCTTCCTCCTCTCCCCCACCCCCACACACACACTCCTCTTCCCCCAACACTCCCCCCCCACCCACACACACACTCCTCCTCCTCCTCTCCCCCACCCCCACACACACACTCCTCTTCCCCCAACACTCCCCCACCCACACACACTCCTCCTCATCCTCTTCCCCAAACACTCACCCACACACACACTCCTCCTCCTCCTCTCCCCCACCCCCACACACACACACACTCCTCTTCCCCCAACACTCCCCCACCCACACTCCTTCTCCTCCTCTCCCCCACCCCCACACACACACTCCTCTTCCCCCAACACTCCCCCACCCACACACACACTCCTCCTCTCCCCCACCCCCCCACACACACACTCCTCTTCCCCCAACACTCCCCCACCCACACACACTCCTCCTCTTCCCCCAACACTCCCCCACCCACACACACACTCCTCCTCCTCCTCTCCCCCACCCCCACACGCACACTCCTCTTCCCCCAACACTCCCCCACCCACACACACACTCCTCCTCCTCCTCTCCCCCACCCCCACACTCCTCTTCCCCCAACACTCCCCCTCCCCCCCCCACCCTATCTCTATCTTATCAGTGTTACCAGAGTGGTGTTATCAGCCAGGAGCCGCTTACGAAAATTCAGCGTTGCCACAATTACCGGTCGACAATCCTAAGTTTTGCTAATTTTCCTTATTGAATAAATCTCCTTTTCGCCTTCGAGAACTTGTGTGGCCAACACCGAGTACAAATAGATATGCAGGAAGTTATAAATAGAGAGAGAAAGAGAGAGATGCAAATAAACAATCTCTCTCTCTCTCTCTCTCTCTCTCTCATTACACAGGTGTTCGTGGGACCAGGTGGTGGTGGCAGGTGAGGCGAGGGAGGGAGAGAGAGGTAGAAGGGAGATGGTGGGAGAGAGAGGAGTAAAGGAAAGGAGGGAGAAGAAGAGGAAGATAAGGGGGGGGGGGGAGAGTTAGCCACCTCACTGTTGCCAATTCAAGGTTTCGTAGTACTGATGATTGAGTAAGTGGTGTGGCAATAATGGGACCTCATGGACTGAAATTTTATGATCATGAGTAATGAGTAGTATTCCATGAGTGTCTGAGTAATGAGGGTTTATGAGTATCTTGTGACTAGTGAGTGTATGTGAGTATTCTGCGAGTTATGAGTGTGAGTGATTATTATTTGAGTAATGTGGGTATGTGAGTATTGGCAGTATGTGAGTATTCTGTGAGAAAAAGTATAAATCCAACTTGGAATGAAGAAGAATAAGGAAAAAAACTGATAAACGCGTGGGGACAGAAGGAGATAATAATCATAGGAAATCTCAAGTGTTAAAAATAATGAGGAAATGAGTAAATGGGTTAGTAATGAGGGTGAGGGTGATGAACGAGGGGCCATTCTATAGTTAGGCACCGAATTGTCACTCATGAATTCTTTCTCACGCTATTCTGCCTCATCCGCCCTCTCCCTCACTCATCCATCCTCCCTCACTCACCCATCCTCTTCCCCCCGTCCTCTCCCATCCTCCCTTTACCCATCCCATCTATTCACCACCTGAATACACTATCACCATTCATATCCCGTTACACACTCACACCGGAAGCAGAAAACTCTTCACTTATTATATTCCCTACCTTAATCGATCATCCCATGTGTCGACCAATCAAAGAGGAGATCCCATGTGTCGACCAATCAAGGAGGAGATCCCATGTGTCGACCAATCAAAGAGGAGATCCCATGTGTTCGACGGTGGCCGGTAATAAAGTCACAGGGAAAAAAGTCACAAAAGTCACAATTTTGGTTTGGAAAAAGTCACAGGAAAAAGTCAATTAATTTATGGTGGCCGGTAATAAAGGTTAGGTTAGGTTACTGAAACTGATTGACATATTAACCTTAAAAAATGTGAGAATTCGATAGTTAACTTTTCTTTTTTTCCTGTGACTTTTTTTCCTGTCTTTTTTCCTGTGACTTTTTTTCCTTTGACTTTTTTCCTGTGACTTTTTTACCTGGATTCGTGTCGACCAGTCTGGGAAGATATACCTAATTACGTCACAGGTACGACAGGAAGCCCCACCTGTGAGACTGACCAATAGCGGCGCGTCGGTCCAGGTGGAAAGTCACTTGGTTGGTAGTAATTAATATCAGAAATCTGAGGTGTAGTCTTAGCGGGTACTGAGGCGTATAAACAACTGACATCATTGTTTATTGTGTTGTTGTGTACTGGAGACTGCAGTGCTTGATGTTATGTACCTGTTGTATTTGTGTCTGTAGGTATGTCTCAATATATACGATAATAATAATAATAATAATAATAATAATAGTAGTAGTAATAATAGTAATAATAATAATAGTAGTAATAATAATAATAATAGTTCAGAATAACTTATACATAATAGTAAGACGCTTTACATCAAATTCCACCCAGTCTTTACCCTAATCAACTTACACTGGGGGAGAGGGTGGGGGGGGGGGGCACATTATCACCATGCAGTGTTACCAAGACGAAGGAAACTTACATTTTATCCAACTTAATTAATCATGAAAATAATAAGAAAAAAATCTATAATATTTTACCACACCACAAGAGAGAATTAATACGAATTAAAATGACTAAAAGAAATGGTTGTATTTTGGTTGTGAGTTGGGGCTTGATTGGTGTGGGAGGTGCAAGTTAGTTTGGTGGCTGGAGGGGTTTGAAGGTGAAGGGTGTGTGGCTACAGTGGTGAGGGACACAGCTGAGCGTTACTTAGCCCAGCCGCCTGCACTCACCACTGCTCGCTCGTGTGCAGTAGCGGCTTGAGGTAGTGTGGTCAGTGTGTGCCTGCGTGTTGTGATGTGGCAGTCCCTAACGCTCCCTCCATCCCTCCCCGGCACACTCCCTATCTCCCCCCTCAGTGGAAATACCAAACAGATAAACGTCGAAGGGTGTTGTTTAACTAGTCTGAAGTACGTTAAGTTACCTGGAAACAACGTCGTTACTTTCCCTCGGTGAACATATGTAAATGTATCGATAAATATGAAGTGTTGTGACGTAAATGAGTGAAAATAAGGAACAAAAACGATTCTCTCCTCGAAATGATACAACAAAACAGTGATTCATTATTTCTACAGTGCTTTAAACAACAGGTAGAATCGATCTTATCTACCATATCTCAGAAATGTAAAAAAAAAAAATATACAAAATAATGAGACAATGATCAGAGTTTAAATGACAAACTTTTAACTCGTCTGGTGTGGAAAATAGTGAAGGAGTGTGTTTATTTATCAACACATATGGCATCTTACCTTTTACGACGCATCTGTAACTATTAGATAACTAGAAAATACCTAAGGCTTAATTACAGGTATAGTGGGGTTCATTTTACCTGTGCGTATGATCAGGTTAAGTGAGACTCTACCTGATGTTAATTAATTATTTAAATCCCTAGCCTAACCTAACCTGTGTATAAACTGTATCTGGAAAGAGTAGTAATGATTCCTATCTTATAAAAACGGAACAAGTTATGAAATTCAATAGAGAATCAACAAGATTATTTGATTCTAAGAAGTGAACCAGTCACACGGGGAGGGGGGGGATGTCTTGAAACACGGTGATAAGACCTTCAAACGTATCTCACCAGCATAGAACAAACCTAGTCTAGACGTGAACAGTGGTGAACAAAGTTGAACTATATCCATACCTGTTCTCGAAGGCATTAGTTCCTTGATAAGAGATAAGAACTATGGAATAATGTGCTAACTGATACCTTTAGACTGCTTGTGTTGACATAGATATTGGTGTGGGGGGGGGGGGGATAGCACGGCGTATCAGTGAGTGTATACTGGGCGGTGAGTTGTGAGTCTTGGCTGATCTGGAATAAATGGTGTGGGTGAGGTTGTGTGGTGTGGGTGAGGGTGTGGGTGAGGTTGTGGGGTGTGGGTGAGGTTGTGTGGTGTGGGTGAGGCTGTGTGGTGTGGGTGAGGCTGTGGGGTGTGGGTGAGGTTGTGTGGTGTAGATGAGGCTGTGTGGTGTGGGTGAGATTGTGGGGTGTGGGTGAGGTTGTGGGGTGTGGGTGAGGCTGTGTGGTGTGGAATAATAATAATTGTGTGAATGACTCTTTATTACATTTAGCTTCCCTCATCTTGTCATTATCTTTCTTTTTCCTCATACCAGTCTCTCTCTCTCTCTCTCTCTCTCTCTCTCTCTCTCTCTCTCTCTCTCTCTCTCTCTCTCACACCATCCTCTCTCTCACCATCCTCTCTCTATCTCACACCATCCTCTCTCTCACCATCCTCTCTCTCTATCTCACACCATCCTCTCTCTCTATCTCACACCATCCTCTCTCTCTATCTCACACCATCCTCTCTCTCACCATCCTCTCTCTCTATCTCACACCATCCTCTCTCACCATCCTCTCTGTATCTCACACCATCCTCTCTCTCTCTCTCTCTCTCTCTCTCACACCATCCTCTCTCTCTCTCTCACACCATCCTCTCTCTCTCTATCTCACACCATCCTCTCTCTCTCTATCTCACACCATCCTCTCTCTCTCTATCTCACACCATCCTCTCTCTCTCTCTCTCTCACACCATCCTTTCTCTCTCTCTCACACCATCCTCTCTCTCTCTCTCTCACACCATCCTCTCTCTCTCTCTCTCACACCATCCTCTCTCTCTCTCTCACACCATCGTCTCTCTCTATCTCACACCATCGTCTCTTCTATCTCACACCATCCTCTCTCTCTCTCACCATCAGGCCCGTCCTTTAGGGGGGGGGGGGGGGGGCGAACAGGGGCGACTGCCCGGGGCCCAGCACCAGACCCAGTGACCTCGGACACATTACCTGTTGACTGGTTAATCTGACCTTACCATCCATAGCGACAGTCCCATGGGGTTGGTGGGGCCCCGCAGTGGCTGAGTTGCCTCGGGCCCCGCACCCTCCTAGAGACGGCCCTGCTCCCCACCCTTTAAAGGCTAGTTTGCTTTCATTGTCATACACACAGTATTTGATTATATTCATTCATTTACTTGTATCACTTACAAACTTCGATCCATGCATATATACATAACACAGATATATACTGTAAATGTATACACGGAGCATATATGTATACGTGCATATATACACACATAATCAGTTCCTACGGAAATGCATGTGTGCAAACAGTTCTTCCCTCACCCCCTCCCTCCACACCTGCACTCACCCAGTCTCCTCCACAACGCATGCGCACGCGTGACAGGAAGCCAGGCAATTGTGTCTTTATTGTTTTAGACGAAGTAACCGGGCTACACACACACACGGACCCTGTGAACCGTGTTTGCCTTTATGGTATCCAGAGATCCGTGGGTGACTACCGTGGTTAATGAGTAGGATTTTGGAGCGACCAGACGGGTAATTTGTTATTTGAAAAGTATAACGAGTTCGGGAGAGTTTTTTTTCTTTTTTTTTACGTAAGGTGGTGGTGATGGCTCTGTTAACCACGGTAACTACCTGGGCATATGAAAGACTGTGGTTGATTTATAATAAGTGTACAGGTAATTTATAGTTTGGAAGACACACGGAGGATAATTTTGTATAGTAATTTTATCTCGCTGCATTAGTGTTTCGTTTGATGATGTGAGCAATCAATATAAGTGACTTTAACCTGATAGAAAAATAATGGAAATGATAAAAACGAAGGAATTGGGTTAATAATTTATCAAAGCATCTTACTGTAAACAGAAGAATTTGGGCCAGATAAATTGGGGCATTTTTTTGTAAAGTGATTGAAAGTATACTTTGGCTACCCTTATCTCTGGCCAGTTTCAAGACCTACTGGTGAAGGCAATGACAGTAGGTGGACAGTATGACATGACACAGGTGCTAATGTAATGTAAAACAACTGAGACCAAACATTTAACAGGTGTGACGCGACAGGTGTAATGTGAGATTGACAGGTGGGTTACATTTACACTTGTCCGAATATAAATTGTTAAAATATCTTAATCACTCGACTAATTCATTATAATAAGGACATTTACATCAGACAGGAGAGGTTTGAAAAAGGCAATACATTTAAAGATCAAATTAAACCTAAAAATACAAAAAAACAAGAGAATTTAATTTGATGCGTAAAACATTTGAAACGTCAGGTCAGGTGAGGTCAGGTCAGGTGAATGTTAAACTAGGAGTCAAATTAATATCTCTAAACTCAATTATTTATTTATTTTACTAAAGCCATTTGTTTTAGTTCCGTTTGGTTAAAGTTAGGATAGGTTAAAATTAGCTTTGGTTAGGTTAGGTTAGTTTAGGTTAATTTAGTTTGTGTTAAGGGTAAGGTAGATTAGGTTAGTTTGGTTTATGTTAAGGGTTAAGTCCGCTTACGTTTAGATTAGATTTGACAGTGTTTTATTTCCAGGAATTTTGTTATGTTCCATTGAAAAGTTATGGTGGGGAAATATTAAGTGGAATTGAATGGGTGTGTAGGGAGAATCTTGTAATTTTTTCCCCAAAGCTACGTGTGTGTTTGTGTGTGTGGAAATAAAACGATAGATAGAGAAGAGAGAGAGAGAGACTTTAGGGATTAACACACGACACGATAACAGGGAGATAAGAGACAGCAGCCATCACGTGACGAACAACAGAGAGAACAACTTAAGTGGCTGCCTCATAGTGTCAACAAGTGGCCCCTCCCTCCCTCACTGGTGCTCCTCTCCCCCGTGTGTGTGTGCGTGTTCGTATATGCGTGTAAACAAATGAAACTAACGCAATATACAACTGACTGATGTTGCCTCTTGCTTTGAAACGCTGAGCCGTGTTTTCCATCTCAATTATTAGACAGAATGTTGCATCACTCACACTATGATTACAACGTACAGACAGACAGACGGGGAGAGGAGTCACAGTCATATAGATACATGCATTGGGCCACCTGGCTTAAAAAGGGAAGCAGTATAAAGGCAGGATATGAGAGGGAATGAGGAGGGCAAGTGTAGGGATGATGTGTGTATCTCTCTCTCTCTCTCTCTCTCTCTCTCTCTCTCTCTCTCCTAGTTTCAGCAGGATGACAGGCAGGCAGGCAGGCAGGGTGACAGATAGGCAAGATGACTGACAGGTAGGCAGGGTGACAGTCAGGTAGGCTGGCTGGGTGGAAGTCAGCTGGAGCACCCAATAACCAAAGGTGTGAGAGTGGGCGGTAGCGGTGCCCACCCGGTATGTCCTAATTACGTTTTATTAGTACAGCCGACCAGGACCTGTCGTCTGTACGTAACAACAAGGTTAGGTTAGGTCACAAGAGGTTCAATGTCACAGACTCTAAGATTACTCGGTCTGTGGAAGGTCCTACTTGGTCAAAGGTCAGAGTTACACTGAGTCATTTCCTTATGTTTTGGGATATGATTTCAACGGGGGAATTTAATATCTTGCCTGTTACTCTTGAGGTGACGTTTCAGTAGCGATAACGTAAACACGATACTGTTATCTTAAGACACACGCGCACACACACCAGGGAAAACCTCACCTGACAGTATATTCATTATTAGAACTACTTAATTCATCAGCCTTCGTCTTCATTACTGTTTGGGTGTTGTCCGTCTCACCCGTAAAGACAAAATAATCAATACTCTTTACTTAAGAACTTGTTTTTTACCCGTGTTGTTTATTCTATTAGTACTTTAAGATTGTCAATTGTAACAACGTAGATTCATTGTATATTTTCTAGTTTAGTTTATCGTTCTAGATAACTCGTTCATCCTTTACTTGTTTTTGAAATTCGTTCTTAAGTGTCATGTTATTGTCATTCTAAAAAAGAAGACTTTTCCTCTCGTCTGTAGATCTAAACGTTTGATGTTCCTTTACTATCAGATTTGGAGGAAGCGGGAAGACCGAGAGGATGACGAACTGGTTCTTTTTTGTGTTTTTACGTGAAGAGATGAAGTGGATATTGTCACACATCTGTTTTAGTTAATTGTAAAGAGGAGCTTCAACACTCCTTTTCCTGTGATGCGTAATGGTGTCACTTTGTGTGTGTGTGTGTGTGTGTGTCTGTTTCCTTTGTCTGTCGTATTGTGATTCTCTGTCTGCCTGTGTGTTTCTCTGTTTTTCGGTGTGAATCTCTCTTCTCTCTCTCTCTCTCTCTCTCTCTCTCTCTCTCATGTACACTAACACACAGGTAACTCTACAAATACCATCATTAATACAGCTAGTGACACCTGATATCATTACTCCCCTTCCAAGGTCTCGTGGGAAGGGTGGAGGAGGAGGAAACAGAGACCGATATCTATTACTACAGGTGTATAACAGGTGTGGGCGGGAAAGGTGAGACACGTGTGCACCTGATGACGTTATATCCGGGGTGCACGTGTTGGTGTGTATAAAGACATAAGGATAATACGGGTCGTGTAGTGGATGTTTGTAAGTAATGACACAATTCTTCAAGAAAGTATATATGCTTTTTACTTTATTGATCTGTAACAGCAAGTTATTTTCATTGTAAATGAAAGAAAACGTATATAAAATTGTCATTGAAGAAAGTGATTATCTTATTTCTCTCTTTAAAAAAATACAGAGAATCAGAGAATTTAACCAGAGACGTAACTTATACACAAACCTGAGGAATGAATTGAGAAGAAAACAAAACAAAAGATGAACGATATGTAAACAAGGAAGGAAACAAAAAGTTTAGCTATAATGTGAACTTAAGTCTGTATGTATGTTAATTAACACATGGAAAATATATACATAGCAGATGTATATACTGTATATATAATTGAAGATGAGTTAAACTAGAAAGTCAAGAAGAATATGATGGAAAATGAGACTAATAGGAAAATGATTACAAGAAAGTAAGTGAAATGTGAACATTTTTGTATATTTTTGTCATAGTGAAAATTGACAAAAAATGTGAGGTTACAGGAAAGCTTCGCCTCTCAGCAGACACGAACTATCTTTGTGTAGGAGAGTGAGGAGTAGGGGAAAGTGAAGGTTATTCGTTGTCTTTTCTAACTACCAACATGAAGACGAAAAAACTCTTGACGTAAGTTTTTGGTGTTATTTACTAATGAGAAATATATCCTTATAAATACGAACTACATTGTGTGTGCGCGTGTGTGCGTGTGTGTGCTAGTTAACTATATGCATCTTTATTTCTGACCTCGCCTATTGTCTCAATTGTAGAAAAATTATAACATGACAGACAGAGGTAAAGGCATCAGCTTCTTTTATGATGCCCCGGGCGTCAGGTCAGTGGGTCATAACAAGTGACCATTGTTGCTCATAAGTGACCTTAACTGGAGGACACACACACACACACAAAACAGTGACTTCCGTGTTCCTTTTATAGTACTGATACGTAGCAAATAACCAGACAATAGCAAAAGTCGCTTGCCTCATGGTTGCCGCAACACTAAACTGCAACTGTCAACTGTACCGAGCATGTTGACATGTGTGTGTGATCAGGGACCTACGACACACACACACACAGATCAGACTCAAACTATGTTCCTTATCACTGACGTCACCACAACAGATAACTCAATAGTTTAAATCTGTCCGTTTGTTTGTTTAGTCGTGTTGTTTCCTCTGGCCCTTGGATCCTTCAGGGTCATGAGTGTCTGTGTGAATGTTGACACTTTAATTTTAATTCATTTGATCAAGAAAATCTCACTGTACAACAAACGGTGATTTTTTTCTTAAATGGTTCGTTCATTGAGGAGTTTTTTTTAGGTATCGTACTGTTATTTAAGTAGTACTAGTAGTAATAGTAATAGTAGCAGCAGAAGTAGTCGTAGTATCACACATATATTTACTCCAATACCCATTATAAGATCGACTAATATCTTTCTCTTCATGTTGTTACAGTCTGGAGAAGTACAGTGTGGTGGCGGTGAGGGCCAAACTGTCTGTGGAGGTGGAGCAGAGGAAACGATTAGGTACCTGGGCCAAGAGAGTGTTGGTACTAGATGGTGCTACCTTATACGCCTACAAGACAAAGGTAAGTGTGTGTGTGTTCTCTATTAACCTTTCAATGAGAATACGAACATTTATTTAATACTGTCATACCAACATAATTTCACACGTATTTATGTAAAACAAAAATATACATAAACATACATAAACAAACATACAACATTCTTACGACATCTTAAAGCTCTTAAAAAAGTGTATTTCTATGACATTATTATCTCCAGTGAAGAAACCGGATCTGTAGGACAAGCTCTGAGATCCTTTTGTCAACCACTGAACAACCACACAATCCTTCCATCCTCCACCATACCCGCGCCTCCTCACCCCCTACCATAGAGGTTGGGGAGGGGGGGAGGGGGTTGTATGTATTTGACTCCTAATTTCAATAAACTGATGTGTATGTTATGTATACAGAACAGAATGTAGAGGTATGTTTAGGGTGTCATACAATCAAATACATATACATACATAAATTAAGTTGTATACAGACATCAGTATATACAGTACAGTATATGATAGCACACGGATAAGTATATATGCCTCTTCAGAATATGTTCATATATTCGTATATATACTGTATACTCACCAAAATACAGAAATAGACAGTTGTAGACCAATGTGTATACTCTATGTATGAGTGTCTACATACAAGAACCAGGACAAACATTCCAACGACTCTGCCAAGGTCAACACTCTTAAGATTTCACTGAAGCCTCGAGGTGTGGATACCGTCTCGCTCTTATACAACACTGGCGGAGTTTGTGTCACTTTCATCTGGTCACTGCCATCCCGTCACTGTCACACGTTGTCATTTTCACTGTCACTTCATGATCAGATAAACACACACACACACACCATCTTTTCACTATCTCTTTTCCTCAGGGTGATGGAGGCAGTGTGGGTGGGTGGGCGGTGGGCGGGGCGGACGTGCATATTGGGCGGGGCAGCGACTCCTCGAGAGACGATGGGCGGCATATCCTGGTCATCGCACGCCCACCCGCCTACAAGCTCACCTTCTCCTTTAACACCACTTACGAGCAGGCCAGGATGATCCAGGTAACGTCTGTCTCTCTGTCTGTCTGTCTGGCAAGGTACTATGACCACAGACAGCATCGCCCTTGTCCTAGATGCATTAGCAGTGGTGTTCGTTCGGTAGCAGTGGCAGAAACAGTAGTATAAAGAACCCTTATTAGTACCGTACTGTCGTCTCTGGTGGTGGTAGGGAGAGAGACCATCAGAAGCCCATCACTCCTGTTGCAGTGGGGAGTAAATTGACAGGGGGGAGGGAGGGGAGGGGAGATGTAATGTGAATTAGACTTGAAACTTTAATTCTTAAGTAATTTCAATGATATTCGGATATAAGAGATTTCATTGGGACGTCTTTGTTTACAATCGTCCATAACATAAACTTAATGTAACCTAACCATAGTTGGAAGTATTGATCACCACACAGCTATCGACCCAAGGAACACCTGTTGCTACTACGAGTATATCGACACACTTGTTGGCGCGTATCACATGGGAATTAATTATCTCTCTCCTTCTTTACCTGTGGACGTAATGAAACATCTTTCCCTCTCTCTTCTCCTGTGTGTTTCTTCTCTTATCTCCTTTTCTATCTTATTTATCATATTATCTTGTTATTGTTCGTTTCTTTTTCTCATTGATTCATCCACTTTGTCTCCACTGTCTCTTCTCCTATCTCTACCATCTCTCTTTCCGTGGCTGTACTCTCTCTCTCTCTGCCTTTATCCTTCTTAAACACATTAACAACACACTTACAGGTACAGTTTCAAGTACAGGTGTAAAAGTATAGGGTCTTTAACAGGTAGAGATACAAGTACAAGTGTACATATATGGTTACAGATACAGGTACGGCTAATATTAAAGGTGCAGGTTTAACTACAACGTTATTATATACCTGTAATGTACCTGAGTGTTATACCTGAGTGTCTTAGTTACCTGGGTCTTGTAGTAACTTAAACTCTCCCTCAGGCTCTATCGTCCTCTGGAGCGACAGTGACTGGTCTGGACGCCATTATGCTCCTGAAGAACTTGAGGAAACATCAGGAGGAGGAACACGAAGAAGAGGAAGAGAGAAAGAGAGAGTTAAGAGAGCAAAAAATGGTTCTGGAAGAGAATCGAGACTTGAGTGACACGAGGACGTCTTTGGGAAGTGTCAACTCAGAGGACGAGAGGAAGGAGGTCTCGGAAAGTGACGATGAAGATTTTACGTTAAGTAAGAATAAAACAGAAGACGAAGAACTGGAAGAGATAAATGAATCCATATACGACTTGAATACAGGAGTGGTGAGTAATCCTCTTTACTCCTCAAACGTCAACCTGTCAGTTAGTGAAGGAGATGACGTAGCGGTTAAAGACAGTACGAACCTCACCTACAGCAACAGTAGCGGACCATCAGGGGCTTCCAATTCTTCAGCGTCATCCTCTAATGTCTTAGTAGCCAACCAGAACTCAGATGGTAAGGTTAATCCCCTCCCTAAACCCCCTCGTGCTGGCCCCGCTGACCGAAGACCGTCAACTGAGTCACAAACCCAGTCTGAGTTTGATGAAGCGGAGGAACATCAGTCGTCTTTCAGTGGTGACAAGGAGGAGGAACTGCCTGGCGAAGAACGAGAATCCAAAAAGTCTATTGAG
Source organism: Homarus gammarus (assembly GCA_958450375.1). Lineage (NCBI taxonomy): Eukaryota > Metazoa > Arthropoda > Malacostraca > Decapoda > Nephropidae > Homarus > Homarus gammarus. The sequence continues at coordinate 84,512 of CAUDMG010000395.1, read as the reverse complement.
GTTGTGGATGGTCCTCGCCTGGATGCCTTCGGGGAGGAGATAAGCGACGAAGAGAAGGTGTTAGTGGAGACCAGGAACAGAGTTTATTGTGAAAACTCTGAAGAAGGTGAAGGATTCGACCAAGTGAACAGAGACTCGGATGAAAACGTGGACAGTGGATCAAAAGTTAATGGTAAACGTACAGATTGTGAAGAGAACAGCGAGTCTCTTAGTTTACCAAAGAGAGATCGATCACCCGATGAAACAGTAAACAAAGAAGAAGAAGAAGAACGAGTACAAGAACCTTTCGAAGACAATTACACACATTTATTAAGTAAGATGAAGCTTGAGAGAGGTTTGTCCCTGGCCACCCACACAGGGGATGTATCCCAAGACATTGACTCTCATGAAACGTATCTTAAGAACGCTCACAGCCCTCATCTTGACTCTCCCTCCAGTGACTCTCCCACGCCTTTCGAAGAACCTGAGAATGGAAGTGACAAGGAAGAAAGTGTTGTGGGGAACAATGACAAAGAAACTAAATATGACGAAATACAGGAACAAGATGACAAGGGGAAGGATAATCCGGGTCAGAAATCCGCTAGTGATGAGACATTAATCGATAGTGATGACAAGTTCGAACTGCTTTATAATGAGATGAATAACAATTCCCAAGAAGAACTGCAAACTGGGCCGCCGATGAGTGAAGAGAATGAGAAAAACACCAAAATGGAGGAGAGTCAAGATACTCCTTTAGTCAGCCCTGAAAATATCATTAAAGAAAATGGTCATGTCGAAGAGGAAAACGATGTCGATTTCCCTTCAGATGAGACTACGCCTGTGAAGAGAGTTAACTCCATCATCAAGAAGAAAGACAGAGGTTCAGTAAATTCTGGTTCTGGAAGTGTTAAAAAGGTACAGTTCAACCTCGACGTAGATACGATTGAGCCGCCATCCTTAGACCTGTCTACCACAGAGTCTCCAGTCACAGATACAGGCGAAGGTTCCCCAACTTCTACCACGAGGAAAAAACCTGACTCCAGCAGTAATAAAAAAAGAAAAGAGGGATTGCTTAAAGCTGTTGGAGTTCATAAGTCTAAAAAAGAATCAACGGGAACTACGACACCAGGCAAGACTGACAAGAAGCTGACAGAAACAACAACACCTGGATCACCAAGTAAGAAGAAGTCAACAGATTCTTCAACAGTCACATCATCGACCAAGAAGACGACGACGGACTTCTCCAACTCGTCTTCCCCGACCAAGAAGAAGGGGATCTTCTCGTCTATCTTCTCAGGAACGTCCGGTAAGAAGAGCAATTCCCAGCTGCCAGCCAAGGACGACGCCAACAGCAAGAGGAAGGCTTCAGACACTTCACCTACCACCCTCAAGCGGCAGCCGACAGTAGACCTAACCGCTCCACTTATCATCAATGGTGAGTACTGTCATGTTACCCTCTTACACACACACACACACTCCTATACCAATATCTACATCCAGAGAGCTTTTATATTTTATCAGAAAAAAAATATGGCCCAGCAAAATATTAATTACAATTTATCACATCAGAGGAAGACTTGTGAACGTCAGGTTGATCTTATAACTTCCTTTGATCCTTCACAGCATCAAATGTTATTAGGAAAACACGTCTATAATATTACAGGTAATTTTAAGTATATTTTCAATCATAATTTGTAGATAGAGATGTAACTTGTATTTCCCCCTATTTACAACCATTTTGAATTAATTTCCCATTATATTCAGTACAACCTCTCCCTCCATTAAATCCCCTTGTCACCATTTCTTCATATCCAACCCTTAACATCAATGAGAGATATATTACCCATATCCAATGTCTATCTCTTTGTATATATCACCTCACCATGCCCATCATCTCCCTTTGGTCACTATACAGTATATCCCATATCCATCGCAGGTCAAGTTGAAATAAGCGGTAGCATCGGCGGGAAGGTTAGTGCCCGACGTGTGGAGGTAAGGGACGGTCATGTGCTGGCGTTCCTTCCCCACGCCTCCACCCCTTCCACCAAGATTAGTTTGATGGCTCTCTCAGTCACCCCTGTGTTGGGAGGCGTGCACCAACACGCCCTCTCCCTCAACCGCGCCACCCGTGTTATGATGGTGATTAAGGTGAGTGGTGGAGTAATTATGCTTATGTCTTTAGAGAGAGAGAGAGCTGCCAGATAGTATTCAGTACCGTTAACTAAGTTTTGATTATCTACACTAGACATTTAACAGTATTGGTCTTGGTATCTGAAGAAAAAAAATATTGTGTATGAAATCTAAACATAATTATTGCTGAAGACGTCTGTATGTTACCTGTGATCCTTAGTAACTATTTATTCATAAAACAAAAGACATCATACAAACACAGACGATAACTAAACTTTCATCAGATAATTATTACAATCAATATTTTAGTCATAACATTAAGCACAAGTTAAACGTCTGTATAAAATTACCAAGTTATGATAGTGTCGTAAACCTGTGTCTTTGTTATGATTAAAAATGCAGCTAAACAACATCTTTTTTTTCTTGGTTTGAGTTTAGTGTGTAAGAGTGTTGGTCTTCCACAGTTAACGTCACGGGAGGAGATGATGCGTTGGATCCACACACTCTCTGACGAAGTAATCAAAGTCACCCAGGAGGACCAGCGCAACAACCTCACCCTCTACCCATCACCTCACAGAGAAAGTGAAAAAGAGGAAGAAGAGCCAAAGCAAGAAGAAGAAAGAGAAGAAGGAACGAACTCCCAAAAGGAAGAATCGAAAAAAGAGGAGAAGGAAGAGGAGGTAGTGGATAATGATTACTCTGAAGGGGCTGCTATGGAGGAGAAATCAGTTACCAAGGTCCAAGAAGCTACAAACATCACCCCAGCCCTCGATACCACAGTCAAGAAAGATAATGATCTTGTCGACAGTTTACACAGCTTCTCCTCCGACCAGAACCTGAATGGAATAACCGATAAACAGAAAGAGGAAGAGAGAGACACCAATAAAGAGAAGACGGTGGAGAGAGAAGGAAAGAGGAAGAAAGAGTCTGAAATACAAAAGAAAATTCAACAGTTTTCTCAAGGTGAAAGAAGGAAGGACGACGCTGAAGCCAAATATAAACAACAGAAAATGGAGACACGTACACAGAGGAAGACTGACGAAGGTAAAAAGAGTCATCCACCTCTTCGCCGGCTCTCTGGTCAAGGAAAATTCAGTCCACAGCCAAGTGATGCTGGTACGGATACTACTGATAACTTCCTCATGGTTAATAAACTTCCTGGGTATCCTTCAAACCGCCAAAATTACCCCAAAAAGCTCAATGAGTCGAGTCGGATCATGAGTTCAAGTGAGTCTTCTCTGAGAACATCAGTTGAGTGTCAAGGGGGTGTCGCGGCTGCTGCTGCTGCTGCTCATGGAATGCAGAGGTATGGCAGTGAGATCATTCCACAGACTGGCTCCTGGGATCAAGCTAATCCTTCAGGGAATCGTATTACTCGAGACAAAATCTTGACCCGCGGATCAGGAAGCCAAACAAGTCTCATTGTATCTGTGTCGCAACCTATGAATGAGTCCAGGGCTTCACCTTCTCCAACTTTATCTCCTCGTCTGCATCACCTCACGCAACCACGAGCCATTGAAATAATTGAGAAGACGAACAAAATGGCTAGACCTACAAGTCTCAGTGGTATAAAGAAGCAGCGTCTAACTCCTGATAAAGAGCGATGGTATGAGGACGACTCCAGCGACAGCGAGACCCCGGCCACACCTGTGAAAGATGATGCCGAGGAAGTCCCGAGTGTTACCTGGTCAGTCGCAGCTACGAGAGAGAAGTTTGAGTTACTGTGCTCAGTGAGTGGCGAGAACAAGGGTGGGAGACTCACTACCAAGACGCCCATCTCACGCAAGAGGTCTTCACGAGGCACTGTGAAGAAGAAGCGTTCACTGGAAGGCGCCATGTCTCGCCGCTCTACTGTGAGAAGGGGCGGGAGAAAGTCATTATTGCCGAGTGACGACTTAAACACCAGTCAAGAACTACAAGGAGACGAAAGTGACTTAAAGACTGAGCCTCAGTCACAGCGGGAGTCACTTAGACTTCCGCCAGTCAGAGATCTGAGGAAGAACTTTGAAACAGATAGAACTGACAGTCCTTTTTGCTTCCACACCTCGTCTGTGGAGTCGACCGAGGAACCATCGTCTCCCATCAAGTCCCCGTTCAGGAAGACATCAAACATCCTACAGGAGCCGTATACTCCAGAATCCTCTCCTGAACCGAGGATTCTCACAAGTCGGTTGATGAACTCTCGTCCATCAGGTATTAGTTCAGTGGCTGAGAGGATGACTCTAACTCAGTCATTTTCAACTGATTCTTCCCATCCATCTTCCTCACTCAGCAGCGGTGATGTCGTCATATGCTGGCGAGGACCTTACATCGCCCAGGTAAAGTGTCAATGTTTGTGTAGCAACACCTGGTTCATCTGAGGTGACATTACACCTTCGTTTCATAATGATCAGTTTTGTACATATAACAACTGTGGTTTTGATTACTGTGTTAGTTTTATGTGTAATGATCATTGTCGTTTGTCTAATTTCTGGTATAGATTTGTGGTTTTGATATATAATGAACACACACACACACACACTAGCTATTGCCTTATAATGCAAATAGAATAATTAGCTTCTGTTGTACAGTTATCTAAATGTGTGTATCTTGTTGCCAATTTATATGAATGATTTTTAACAGAAATTTAAGCTGGTGTATCTGGAATTTAATTTATATAGGCCAATTTACTTGTAGCTAATGTGTATGTATGTATTAAACAATAGCTTATGTGGGTGTAGTGGCTTGTAATTAACATAAATGTGTATATGTAGTAATTTATAGGAATGTATCTGGGCAGTGATGTATATGGGTGTATGTGGAGAGTAATTTATATGAATGTTAATACTTGTAATGTTTGAGTGTGTTTGTACAGTGTGTATGCGGGGTGTATCTTCCTGTTTACTTTCATTAGCCTGTGTAGCGACGCCCTCCTCCCCCACGCTGGTCTTGTCCCCACCACCTGAACACTTTTAATTACCTGCTGGTCTTGCGCTTCACAGGACTCACCTTCCTGCCAGTGTTGGAAAGACAACGGAACTGTGTCGACCAAGGACCAACCAGCGGTGAAGGTGGTAGTTTTCTCTCTCTCTCTCTCTCTCTCTCTCTTTTCATCAGCTTAAGCTTTGATCTGTTTCCTCTGTATGAAATGTTGTGTTACTCTCTCCTACCTGAGTCTCTTGTTGTTGCCTTGACTGAATGAATGTCTTGCTTCCTGTTAACTGACTTATCTTGCATTATTTTTAACTGATTTGATGTATTTTTTGTCTCATTCTTTCGCTTTACTGATTCTCATGTTTCTTTCACCTCCTCCTCCTCCACTTCCTTCTCGTCTGACTTTGACTTATACCATCACAAACATCAAGTGGACTATAATGTACTTTGAGATGAGTTTAAGGTAGTGCCCTCTTGTACTGACTTGACTTGTGAATGTTTTAAGTGCATGAGGGATGTCTCTTATTTACATACACAGTTTAAATGCAGCCAGTGATGAACTATTTTTTGGTGTGTGTGTGAAGTAACTCGTCTGTGCTTCTGGCAGTTTTATATTTATCATTTTTATTATCTCTGCTTTCACCTGTCTCTACCTTGGACGCATGTAACCTGTATAAATTTTAAGGCCTGACATTATTGCCTTTAACAACTGGCTCAATGTTCAAGTATTATTGATTATTATTTCATGTTGTGTTGTTCTTAATGTGCTTTGTCATTCCCAAGAGCAGTGATTCTTAACCTTTTTTGAGTCTCGGACCCCTTTGGGAATCTGTTGAAAGCTATGGACCCCCTCCCTAGAAAAATGCACATAAGCACATATACACAACTTTGCATGCAATGAATATACTTTATTTTATTGAAAATTCATTGCCTCATACAGTGTATGACATACACAAAGTATGAATAAAGTAAACAATCTTAACAAAGAATTATGTTTCACACTTTTTAATGGAAAAATTAATGGCCACTCCATACAAAAATGAAATACAATCATCTTGTGCAAATTAAACAAAACAAAACTTTAATTCTGCTCAAAAATTTATTTCAATGAGAAGGTTCTTGTTGTTTGGCTTGAAGATAAATGACAAATTTTTATCTGACCTTCACGGACCCCCTGAAGCTCATCCATGGACCCCTTGGGAGTCCATGGACCCCAGGTTAAGAACCCCTGCCCTAGAGCTTCTCAGTCTTCGTAGTGGGTCTTTTAGCAATATTCTTTCGTGTGATTAATAAGACAAATTTAAGAAATGATTTGAAAAAGACTGTAAAGATTATTTTTATGGAAAATTATTAGGATTTCGTAACCTTTTTCTTAATCCTTCCACCCCCTCCTCCCTCCACACACACATACAGTATATATAAAAAAAGATTTTATTAAGATTCTCGTCTGTCTGTCTCTCTTGCTTGTTATATGTATATACAATAAAACCTCTATTTAACGGACTACTTGGAGAGGAAAGTTCTTTATATCAAGTGTTCGTTATGAAACCCCTATGTAACGGAATGTTTGGAGAAAATTCCGCTTTATGGAGAGTTCACTATCTCTGTTGGAGGGTTTGCCTTTCTTTGTATAAATAACTGTATAAAATCAGAATATTACTTTTTCTTATAACTGCTTTCATACACCTCCCCAAACATCTTCATCTGCCTCACTAAGAAAATCCTCCTGAAGAAATACATCACTGACGGTCACCATACTCCTAATACTCTTCTCTCTCCTTCGTCTCGGCTGCTGCAGGAGGCGGAACAGTCGGTGCTGGCCAATATCAGCAATGCATTCTTGGCCAAGCGTCGACTGTTGAGCAGGGAGGTAGCAGCTGCCAGGATCCAGGAGCGACTCTCACTGTTGGAGGAAAGGGCATGGAACCTCCAGGCCAGTATGGCTCAGATCGACAACTCCTCCGTCAGGTCTATTAAGTAAGCTACAATGGTGGTGGTGGGGGGGGGGGGGATTATAGTTGTGGTAGTAGTAGTAGTAGTGGTGTTGATGGGGGTAATAGTGGCTGTAGTAATGGTAGTAGTGGTGGTGATGGTGGTTGTGGTGGTAGTAACGGTAGTGGTGGGGGTAGTATTGGTGGTGGTGGTTGATGATTTCATTTCTACACGACCTTCTAGAATAGACACTGGTGTGATTCTGGTACTAATTGGTATCACATGAGGACAATTTACTTACACAGTTTGTTATAAATTTATCAATCTTCTTTTACAACTGTGTTTACTCATAAAGTGATTCATACATCAAGTTCTTATATACTGTTATCCTGTCTCCTTATGTTATTGTTGTACCGCTGACCCTCCTGTGTGTTGTTATAGAGAGACGCGAGAATGGAAGGCCCTGGAGAAGTCGCTACGGGCGGTGGAGGAGGAGACCAGCTACTACAACGCCAGGTTGATGCAGACGCAGAAGGAGGCAGACATAGCCAGGCAGAAGCTAGCAGCAGCCCTCACCTCAGGCTTCTCCCAACAGACCGGCAGCACCACCCCCGAACACCACCCCCTGGACACTTCCCATGATGAGGGCCTCTACTCCTCAGAGGCCTGAAAAATTTGAAACTCAACGTAGATTCAAAAGCTTTAGGAACTTGTGAGCTCTTATGACTGTTGTTCGGACGGTGATGTGTGGAACTACATCACAATATCACATGTTTAGAGATAGAGATCCTAACCTGGAACCCTGTTTGGGAGGCTTAAGAGAACTCGGCATACATCTGCCTCAACGCATCACATAAACAGTGGAATTCGAGCCTAGTCTAAAGGCTCAGTCTCTAGTTCAGGGTCTTCGGAGGCTTCCACGCCCTTTTCTAGATCTGTGTCAACTACTTATAACCTTACAAAGTGAACACAAGATTAAGTAATTAACAAACTGTATCAACAAATGACCAGCTTCTAAGGAGGAGGAACTCGAGTTGCACCTGAATACAAGGTTAATTATATTAGACAACTAACGACAAACTTGGGAAGAATCCAGGTAAACTGAGACCAAACCAAAGAACCTTTTTAACCCAACAAGATACAGTCATACTCCCAAACCCTTGAAGAAAGTGTCAGGTGTAAGCCGGTGTGTCTAGAGCCTGGGGAGTAATACTGACAGGGAGATTTCGTTAGTGTCATATGGCAGACAGGTACTGTAAATACCTCAGTGTGTAAGAAATGTCCTAATATAGATAAGTAGGCCGAGATCCTTGGTGTTAACATGTGCAGTGAAGATGAGAGCAAGAGATCCTGAACCATAACAGAGGCGTTCTGTAAACATTGAGGAATACAGTAGGATACAATCATTAGATTCCCTGAAATACATTTGTATGTTTGTTATTATAAAGTTGAAATACAAAAAGGTTTAAAATTACGATTAGCAGAGATCAAATAATGAAATTAGCCCTGGTAGCTGAACTTTCTTAGATCAACGACAATTTAAGTGTTAGATACAGTAGCGTGTTAAGCTGTTTCCAGTGAATATAATATTTTGCTGTATAAAATGTTAAGTTGTGCGGGTATTGTAAATTGCTGATTATTCATTACTATAATAATTACCACAATTAACAAAAATCTAAGAACTAGAGTAATTAGCATGTTATAATTTGTAAATAATTAATATAATTAATATTTAAGACATTTTAAAATAATGATTTTTTTAGTACAACATGTTGTTTGTCTTTATCTGATAAAAGTCAGGAAACAATTTTTAAGACGAATATTGTCCCCTCTGACAGCGCTGGGTCAATAAATCCAGATCTGATTATGAGATTGTACCCAGGTGACAGTAACACTCTTGGCATGAGCAGCTTCTTGTGTCTGTCCGTAGAAGTTAATTAGCAGTAATGAGATTTGTTTTAATTGTTTTGTTATTCAAGGACAATTTCTTATATTGAGAGTATCTTTGGCTCCTTCAGGTGTGATGACCCACCTCGCTAAACACCGATCTCAGTATACTAAGAGGCCGACACTGATTGCCATCATTTTTCCTTCTTTAGATTCAAGAACTACTTCATAGCAGAGTTAATTTAGGGCGTGCACGGCATAACCCAGGATATCCCCTTAAAACGCGCCACCTATGGAGGGTGCAACATCATAAAGAACGATTTAGTATTACATGGGTAACGAATAAAAAAAAAGATGTACAGTATTTTCAAAATTTTGCCGTTTTATTCCAAAGACTATATTAAGAAAGACGGGAAAGCGTCTACATTTACCGATAAAGCAAACGTGAGCCACTGAGCTCCGATCAACGTCATCTGTTGGCAACGCAGGTAACTAAAAGCCCGGGGCGCGTGAGGGTAGCTTGTCTGTTTCCATGGTAACCAGCGGAGTGAGCTTGTGCTTAACATATTCACGTCGCTATATATCATTGATCATATAGAATTTACTGTGTGATATTGTAAGTGTGTGTATCAGTATGTATGTGTGTGTGCATGTGTACACATTAAGAACGTCAAGGTACACGGGTGATGGTGACGCCCACTCATGGTTAAATGTCCCGGTCAGAGACCCGCAACCATTTTTATACCAGTCGGCCACTTCAGCTGGAAAATAATCAGCGATCGGCCTCAGCTGTATCCAGAAAACAAAAGTCAACAACGAATTCCACAGGATTGAATGAGCAAGCAGAAATGCAGGACTATATTTTACTTTGAGAAGAATTTTTACAAACAACTCCGATATAAAGGCATTCATGTTTGAAATAAAAAAAAACAGAGAAAAGTACTTTACGATATATTGTAGAGCAGAAACCAAAAAAAGCCTTGTGATATTTTTAGAATACAAATGTCTTTCAGCTGTTACTATAAGGTAGCATAAAGCTGGCTTTTTGCAATGTAAAATAAGGGTTCACATTCCAAATACAGATACACAGAACAATACTAAAACTAATGTGAGGGCTGAGCCAGGATATGATGTGTTTGGGAGGTCTGATGTTCAAAGTTATAAGATTGGCAAATTCATTTTCACATAATTTGAGTTGGCAAACTTGTCACTTCGCTAGAGTGCAGTCCTGGTACAGTTATTCATACTTGTCTAGACTCTGGCCATTGTAGACAATATAGACAGCACTTCTCTCTACTGCCTTCCACTTCCCTTACTGTAAACCTCGAAGAGGATAAGATAAGAATGTGTCATGGCTGAGGGTTTTAGATAAAGCAATATTTGTTGGAATTATATCAAGGATTTGTGCACTAACAGCTGATTGTTCTATTAATGATTCTGAAACGATTGTCAAGACCAATTTAATAATTTTTGAGGTTGTTAGACATAATTCAGCATCGTATTATTCCTAAAATAACATTTTAACTGGTATAGGCCCACTGTAGCCGAGAGTGTGCAGGCCACTCTACAGTACCTCCTGGGTTCGAGCCCGAGGTCGAGGATAGATAAAGAAAGATGTATTAGGGACCTGCCACGCTTTACCATAAACAGATAAATTGTACCGGGAAATTTCCCCCCACACACTCATCATTCTGTCACTTTATGTAACTTGCTGACAAAACCCATGACCCTTCAGGCATTTACGCCCTTAATGCATGAGTCATAAAGGCAAGCATGAACTCGGCATGCTTCCCAGATGGGCGCTGTAAACGCATTTGCGCTTCATCTTGCACAGGATGTAAGAGGGTGCCCAATAAACTAGCCCCCTCGGGGGCAATCTAAAAAAAAAATCTAATGCATAAACGTTTTTAACACAGCTGTATATGTATGACAGCATGACTAGGTTAAATAAGTTCTATATTATTATAAATAGTCTTGCATAATATATAAGCCATTAAATCACGTTTTTAGCCTTATTAATAGAGGGTAAAATGCGATAAAGGTAAAGGAACTGCCCACGCTCAGAAACCAGAATATTAGTAAAACAAATTTACCTGGTAGCGAAGCTGTCACCTTTGCCAGTTATAATTTATACACAACTACAGTACGACGTTACCTGTGTATGGGAAACAGCAGATGCAGGTATGTGCTTATTTTAATTCTAGTAATTAATTTTCTAAAGTTTATAGAGCAGCAAAGGCAAATATACGGCTGGTGACCGTCAGTAGCTAAGCAATTATGATTTATTTTAGGAGAGTTTAGGACAACACCCCTAGTAGTGGAGCAATGTGTTCTTCCGATTGTTTAATCAATTTTCAGACACTTTTCTTTTATATTGATTCCGGTATATTTAAGGACATGTAATAATTAGAATAAATTATCAAAATCTCAACACTACGACCACAAATTCTTAATCTGCATGACGAGGACGACCTATCCTAGGATTTTGAGCAAATTTTATTTTTTTTTACCCCAAAAAGTACAAGGCTAACCCCCTTGATTATTTTTGGGGATAACAAAAAATTATTTTGCTGAAAATCTCATTATATGTCTTCCTTGACATGCTGATTAAGTATCTGTGGTCGATTTGTTGAAATTTTGATAATTAATTGTCTTAGATGTATGATAGATTATGAAGTTTTGATTATTACATATAAATGGTATTCATATATAATTTCGAATTTAAATAGAAACTGGTTGGACTTCTGAATGAACGCGTAGTTAAACAAGACTAATGACCCTAACAACTGACGGCCAGGCAATCGACTGAAGAAGACGTAGGATGAGATATTATGGCTTGAATAATCACATACAAGTACCGTAATTATTAATCAACATTGGCTGGAAAGATTTTTTTTTTTCAAGAGTCCCAGTAGAAATAAGTTTCCATAATAGTCTTTCTTTCACCATCTATCTTTTATCATCTATCCCTGTCTCCATTTAACTACCCGTCCATCCATCCCTTACTCTACCAATATACAATAGTCTGTGACTGATTTCAGTAACAGAAAACGGATGTTGTTAGGTGGTATGACTGTTGTGTATACGTTATAATGTCTCACACTCAAGATGGGTTGGAGAAAGGAAACTCTATATGGTGGTTTTCTGTATACAAATATATTGTAAGTACGGTGCGGTGCTAGGGAGTTGCTGTGTGGTGAGGAGCTTGCTGAGAGGTGGTGTTGCGGGGCTGTAGGTTGAAGGGATTTCGGGTCGGTCGGTGATACTGAGAGAAGAGAGCAATAGCTCTGAGGGTGCATGAAGGGTACAGTACAAGGTAAAGTTCAGAAGTGGGAAATATAGGAGAAGGTTAACAGCAGGTGGGCTATCTACCTTGCGGAGACGAGGTTTTTGTCTTCCGTCAACAGTGCTGCATTAGAGGACTCTGCGGTTAGGGAAGGCTGGTCTCAGCTAAGCTAAACTAAGTTGTTCTATTTGATGTTTGATGTTTCCTTGGGGCATATTATGTTAGCGGGGGGGGGTCCCTCCAGGTCCTTGTGTGACTGGAGAGTTGTTCCCATCTTTTGCTTCTTTTTTATTGTGTATATAGAGGCTCTGGTTCTTCGTTATCATTTTTTATGCTTCTAGGCCACCATCTGTGCGATGTGTTGTTGTTTTCCTCATTTAATCGGTTTAGTATGGGATCCTGTTCTTGGTGGATTTTTTCCCATATTGCATTTGCTTGGGTGTGTATTCTGGTGTTGAGTGGGTCTATGCCGTGTTCTGTGTGTGTCTCTTGTGCTGTTTGTGTGTATGGTGGTCGGTGTTTTGCCGCTCTTCTGAGGGCTATATTTTGCACTGCTTGAAATTTAAGTTTGTTTGTTCTTGCGATTGTGTTCAGAGGTATCGGAGGGTATTCTAAGTGTGGTCTGATCAGTGCTTTATATAGGTGCAATTGCGTGTTGGTGTTTAATTGGCGGAATCTTCTGAGCTTTGTAAGTTGTGATTTTGCAATTACTATTCTTTCATTGATGTGAGGGATTATTCCGTTTCTGGTTATCTTGAGTCCTAATATTTTTCCGTTGACAGCATATGGCATTTGTTGGTTATTGACAATAATGGGGTAGGGATTTGTTTTTGCGATGTGAATTATTTCACGGCGAGGTTGAGAGCTTATATAGGTCCGTCGCTGATAGCCGACCCCACTCTGTCAGACCACGAGGCTTTGGCTGGGAAACTCGAAAAGGGATCGGCTGGTCATTCACAAACGGCAGTGGCAGTTGTAAGGGAGATTATCCACAACATGACCATTATACAGTACCATAAGTATATAACTGTCCGTATAACTAACTATTCGATATACTAATAGAGAAAAAAGAGAAGACGCATGATAAAATCAACGTACATCGTGTTATTTATAGGGTGACGTCACTATCACAGTGACGACGATGGTCATGTGACATTGTACTGGCAGGTCCCTTCAAAAGTCGTCCACACAACACCCGTGGTTGCAATCGGCTGTTTCCTTCGCCCTTCTAGAGTCCAAGATGGGAAGTGCAACGTTAACTATCGTCTTAACATTTTTTTTTTGTTTGCCATACCGGCTCGGCGCGCTACCTCGCTCAACCAACCACTGGAAATTCTGAAGGAGGAACCGTGATGAACCAGATGATCTGTAACAGCGTCATCGTGTCCAACTCCACAGGTAATGGCGCTGCTCCTCTTTACTCTGGTAATAATAATAATAACACCAAGGATCTCGGCCTACTTATCTATATTAGGACATTTCTTAAACACTGAGGTATTTACAGTACAGTACCACTAACACACAACACCTTACCACTAACACACAACACCTTACCACTAACACACAACACCTTACCACTAACTCACAACACCTTACCACTAACACACAACACCTTACCACTAACACACAACACCTTACCACTAACACACAACACCTTACCATTAACACACAACACCTTACCACTAACACACAACACCTTACCACTAACACACAACACCATACCACTAACACACAACACCATACCACTAACACACAACACCTTACCACTAAGACACAACACCTTACCACTAAGACACAACACCTTACCACTAACACAGAACACCTTACCATTAACACAGAACACCTTACCACTAAGACACAACACCTTACCACTAACACACAACACCTTACCACTAACACACAACACCTTACCACTAACACACAACACCTTACCACTAACACACAACACCTTACCACTAACTCACAACACCTTACCACTAACACACAACACCTTACCACTAACACACAGCACCTTACCACTGACACACACATTACCATTAACACACAACACCTTACCACTAACACACAACACCTTACCACTAACACACAACACCTTACCACTAACACACAACACCTTACCACTAACACACAACACCTTACCACTAACACACAACACCTTACCACTAACACACAACACCTTACCACTAACACACAACACCTTATCACTAACACACAACACCTTACCACTGAGACACAACACCTTACCACTGAGACACAACACCTTACCACTGAGACACAACACCTTACCACTGAGACACAACACCTTACCACTGAGACACAACACCTTACCACTGAGACACAACACCTTACCACTGAGACACAACACCTACCACTGAGACACAACACCCTACCACTGAGACACAACACCTTACCACTAACACACAACACCTTACCACTAACACACAACACCTTACCACTAAGACACAACACCTTACCACTAAGACACAACACCTTAACACTAACACACAACACCTTACCACTAAGACACAACACCTTACCACAAAGACACAACACCTTACCACTAACACACAACACCTTACCACTAACACACAACACCTTACCACTAACACACAACACCGTACCACTAACACACACCGTACCACTAACACACAACACCTTACCACTAACACACAACACCTTAACACTAACACACAACACCTTAACACTAGCACACAACACCTTAACACTAGCACACAACACCTTACCACTAACACACAACACCGTACCACTAACACACAACATCGTACCACTAACACACAACACCTTATACACTAACACACACATTACCACTAACACATACCACCTTACCACTAACGCACACCACCTTACCACTAACGCACAACACCTTACCACTAACACACAACACCTCACCACTAACACACAACACCTCACCACTAACACACAACACCATACCACTAACACACAGCACCTTACCACTAACACACAGCACCTTACCACTAACACACAACACCTTACCACTAACACACAACACCTTACCACTAACACAACACCTTACCACTAACACACAACACCTTGCCACAAACACACAACACCTTGCCACTAACACACAACACCTTGCCACTAACACAACACCTTGCCACTAACACACAACACCTTACCACTAACACACAACACCTTACCACTAACACACAACACCTTACCACTAACACACAACACCTTACCACTAACACACAACACCTTACCACTAACACACAACACCTTGCCACTAACACACAACACCTTGCCACTAACACACAACACCTTACCACTAACACACAACACCTTACCTCTAACACACAACACCTTACCACTAACACACAACACCTTACCACTAACACACAACACCTTACCACTAACACACAACACCTTACCTCTAACACACACTTTACCACTAACACACAACACTTTACCACTAACACACACATTACCATTAACACACAACACCTTACCACTAACACACAACACTTTACCACTAACACACACATTACCATTAACACACAACACCTTACCACTAACACACAACACCATACCACTAACACACACATTACCATTAACACACAACACACACAACACCATACCACTAACACACAACACCTTACCACTAACACACAACACCTTACCACTAACACACAACACCTTACCACTAACACACAACACCTTACCACTAACACACAACACCTTACCACTAACACACAACACCTTACCACTAACACACAACACCTTACCACTAACACACATTACCTTACCACTAACACACAACAAGTTACCACTAAGACACAACACCTTATCACTAAGACACAACACCTTATCACTAAGACACAACACCTTATCACTAAGACACAACACCTTACCACTAACACACAACACCTTACCACTAACACACAACACCTTACCACTAACACACAACACCTTACCACTAACACACAACACCTTGCCACTAACACACACCACCTTGCCACTAACACACACCACCTTACCACTAACACACACCACCTTACCACTAACACACACCACCTTACCACTAACACACACCACCTTACCACTAACACACACCACCTTACCACTAACACACACCACCTTACCACTAACACACACCACCTTACCACTAACACACACCACCTTACCACTAACACACAACACCTTACCACTAACACACAACACCTTACCACTAACACACAACACCTTACCACTAACACACAACACCTTACCACTAACACACAACACCTTACCACTAACACACAACACCTTACCACTAACACACAACACCTTACCACTTACAGACACCTTACCACTAACACACACACCTTACCACTTACACATACCTTACCACTAACACACAACACCGCACCACTAACACACAACACCGTACCACTAACACACAACACCTTAACACTAACACACAACACCTTAACACTAGCACACAACACCTTAACACTAGCACACAACACCTTAACACTAGCACACAACACCGTACCACTAACACACAACACCTTACCACTAACACACAACACCGTACCACTAACACACAACACCGTACCACTAACACACACCTTGCCACTAACACACAACACCTTACCACTAACACGCAACACCTTACCACTAACACACAACACCTTACCACTAACACACAACACCTTACCACTATCACAAAACACCTTACCACTAACACACAACACCTTACCACTAACACACACCACATTACGATTAACACACAACACCTTACCACTAACACACAACACCTTACCACTAACACACACCACTTTACCACTAACTCACAACACCTTACCACTAACACACAACACCTTACCACTAACACACACCTTACCACTAACACACAACACCTTACTACTAACACACAACACCTTACCACTAACACACAACACCTTACCACTAACACACATTACCTTACCACTAACACACAATTACCACTAGACACAACACCTTAACACTAAGACACAACACCTTATCACTAAGACACAACACCTTATCACTAAGACACAACACCTTATCACTAAGACACAACACCTTATCACTAAGACACAACACCTTATCACTAAGACACAACACCTTATCACTAAGACACAACACCTTATCACTAACACAACACCTTACACTAGACACAACACCTTACACAAGACACACTTACACTAAGACACAACACCTTATCACTAACACACAACACCTTACCACTAAGACACAACACCTTACCACTAACACACAACACCTTACCACTAACACACAACACCTTACCACTAACACACACCACCTTAACACTAACACACACCACCTTAACACTAACACACACCACCTTAACACTAACACACACCACCTTACCACTAACACACACCACCTTACCACTAACACACACCACCTTACCACTAACACACAACACCTTACCACTAACACACAACACCTACCACTAACACACACCACCTTACCACTAACACACACACCATACCACTAACACACACACCGTACCACTAACACACAACACCTTACCACTAACACACAACACCTTACCACTAACACACAACACCTTACCACTAACACACAACACCTTACCACTAACACAACACCTTACCACTAACACACAACACCGTACCACTAACACACAACACCGTACCACTAACACACAACACCGTACCACTAACACACAACACCGTACCACTAAGACACAACACCGTACCACTAACACACAACACCTTACCACTAACACACAACACCTACCACTAACACACAACACCTTACCACTAACACACAACACCTTACTGTGCATGGCACCTCCTGTCGGGAGTTACTTCCACTCTCTATCATCCATGAATTTTTCTAGCCTCCTTTTAAAACTTTCCAGCGTTCCAGCACTTACTACAAAGTTGCTAAGCTTGTTCCACTCGTCCACCACCCTATTTGTGAACCAGTTCTTTCCTATCTCCCTCCTAAGCCTAAACTTATCCAAATTAAATCCGTTGCTCCGAGTCCTATCCTGCTCGGATATTATAAGAACTTTATCTATATCCCCTTTATTGATTCCTTTCACCCACTTAAATACTTCTATCATATCTTCCCGCACTCTTCGTCTTTCTAGGGAATGCAAGTTTAGTTTCTTTAACCTATCTTGATATGGTAGGTTTCTAAGTCCCGGAATCATTTTCGTCATTCTTCGCTGCACCTACTCCAGTGAATTGATATCCATTCTATAATAAGGGCACCAGAACTGAACCGCATAATCGAGGTGCGGCCTGACTATTGCAAGATATAGCTGCAATAAGACTTCTGCACTCTTGTTACTTACACTTCTAAATATAAAACCCAATACTCTGTTTGCCTTATTTCGAACATTATTGCACTGTTTTCTATGCCGTAGGTCCGGGCTTACAAGTACCCCTAGGTCTCTTTCACAAGTCGACTTCTCTAGGTTGATGTTGTTAAGGCTGTATACATTGACTTCTGTCATTAAACAAAGCCTTACAAACGAAGGCTCCACAGAGTTAAGGACCATCGTTAAACATCAACCGCTCGTAATAACTAACAATAATGTAAGCAGCTACCTCAGGCCTGGCGTCAACAGGAGAGTAATCTGTCTCTAAGGTGATAATACCTAAGTTATGCTCCGTCACTTGAATTAATTACCCTAATTATGCCATATCTAAGCTCTTAAATACCTTGGTTATGTTATGACTGACAAAGTGATTATATTAATTACGTGGCGACTGAGGGTTTGTACACACGTTAATTATATGTTGAATTTAATGATGACTGTATATTACCGGTTTGTGTTAATTGTTGTTATCTAATTACAAGTGAGGTGATTAACTATGCAGGTGAGATAGTCATTAATTTCACTGCCAGGTGATTGAGGTGTAAACTACCATGGTTTATTAAAAGTTGAGGTAATTTTACCAGTAACATCATTTTTAGTATTTAAATTTTGTTAACGGGTTAGAAATAACTCAACCTTATTAATAATAAAAAAATACTATTTTTTACGGTAGTTTAAAATTTAATCAATAAATCACTTATGTTCACTTGACAGATTTCTAATGAGTATTTAGACCTAACTAATCTCTCTCTCTCTCTCTCTCTCTCTCTCCTCCCTTTTGTTTTATTATATCCTTAATTCAGTCTCTCCCTTCTTCATCCTCTATCTCTCTCATTATATGTCATTCACTCTCCCCTTTCCTCTTCCTCTCTCTATCTCTCTCTTTCATTATATTTCTTTCATTCAGTGTCTCCCTCCCTCTTCCTCTCTCTATCTCTCTCCTTCATTCAGTGTCTCCCTCCCTCTTCCTCTCTCTATCTCTCTCTTTCATTATATTTCTTTCATTCAGTGTCTCCCTCCCTCTTCCTCTCTCTATCTCTCTCTTTCATTCAGTGTCTCCCTCCCTCTTCCTCTCTCCTTCATTCAGTCTCTCCCTCCCTATTCCTCAAGCACTAGATACCTCACCCGGTTAATTAATTCACCACAAATGTCATTCAACTCCCCACATCATCTCATTGTTTACATAATTCATTGGGCCATACATACATACTTGACACCACTTCTCACTGCCCCCTGACAACATTACTCGGAGCCCATCATAAATCATTAACTCTACTTCTCTTTCAAGACACTTTATTATTTTAATTCTCTGTTAGTATCATGAGTTCTACCCTCCATATGTTCCATTAAGGTAGTAATGTCATCGTGTTGCTTATTTGGTTTACAGAGTCAAAATATCCCAAGGTGTTTCAAATTAATCCATTAAACTTCTACTCAGGAAGTTCTCTTTACACGTCTAAGAACCTTTTTCTATTATAATTAATTTCCAACATTCATTTTAATCAAATAAACATAGCCGGAAAATTTTAAATCAGTAGCAAGTTTTCATTAATTTTGTTATGTTTTGTTTCCTAGGAAAATGGCCGCTTTGGATCGTTGTGCCGTGGGGGAAGAGGAGGGGAGTGTGGGGAAGGACGACCTCCTTGCCACGCTGTTAAGGCAGCTGGGGCAGTTGAGGAGTGAGGTTGACACTCTAAAGGGGGAAAATGAAGCCCTCAGGACGGAACTCCTTCAGGTAGGTGTCCTGCCTAGCAGGACACCTGCGAAGGAGGAGCAGGCGTGGAGAGTGGTTGTCTCCAAGGGGACTAGGGTCAGGCTTAGGAAAGCTGACCAGGGTGTGGAGTGCAGTAACCCTTACCAGGTGCTGCAGGAAGCTGGAGAGGAAGAGAAGAGGCAGGACGGTATGGATCAAGGACAGGAAAGGGCAGTTGTACAAACCCTGCCCACAGGTAAGGTCGTGGTAGTTGGTGACAGCCAGGTGAGGTTTATGGATAGGGCTTTTTGTGCGAGAGATAGGAAACGTAGGACTAGGGTATGTTTTCCTGGGGCTGGGATAGGGCATGTAGCCGAGAGGTTAGACAGAGTTTTGTCAGGGGAGGGTACCAATCCAGTAGTGTGTCTTAGTGTGGGAGGAAACGACATAGGTAAGGTTAGGAGTGAGGAACTTTTCAAGAGGTATAGGGAGGCGCTGGGGAAGATTAGAGATAGGGGAAGGATCCCGATAGTATGTGGTGTCTTGCCTAGAAGAGGGGTTGGTCGTGAATGGCTGTCCAGGGCAATTGCTATAAATTGCCGACTGAAAAAACATTGTGCAAACAATGGTTGGGCATTCATTGATGACTGGCAACGATTTTATGGCAACGACTACCTGTACTGTCGCGACGGAGTACACTTGTCTCGTGAGGGGGTAAAGACGTTGTCTGCATCCCTGGAGCGTGAAATTGTCACTCCGAAGGGGGGGTTTCGCCAGTAGAGAGGGGTCGGGGAAAATGGGAGTCAAAAAACAAGCAGGTCCTGGGAAGTAGTGAAACAGAAGTAGATAATGCCGAAAATATAGTTAGTCATAATAACAAACATCAAAGTAATAAATGTAAAACAGATAGAAACGGAAGAAATATATTGAGTGTTTATTATACTAATAGTAGAAGCCTGTGTAACAAAATGGACCAGCTCAGGGCCATTGTTAGTAAAGAGAACATAGATATAATTGCAATAACGGAAACATGGATAAATTCAAACAGCAAACATTTTTTAGCAGAATTTCATATTCCAGGATATAACCTATTTAAATTTGACAGAGTAGGAAGGAGAGGTGGCGGTGTAGCAGTGTATATCAGGGTGTCATTAAAAAGCTGCAATAAATCAAACATTAAAACAAATAGCGACAATGAAAGTATTTGGGTAGAGATTGGTGAGGGCAGTGAATCCGTAGTCATTGGTGTTATATATAGACCACCTAATTTGAGTAGGAACGATGGTAAATTGCTATGGGAGGAAATAAAGAAGGCATCTGATAGAAACAATGTATGTATTCTAGGCGATTTCAACTTTTCAGGCAAAGATTGGAAAAATCAACTTAGCGATAATGAATCTGAAGATTTTCTAGAAGCAGTACAAGATAGTTTTTTATATCAATTCATAAACTCGCCCACTAGAGGAAATAATATCCTCGATTTAGTTCTCAGTAATAATGAAAATCTAGTAAAAGATGTTGGGATTGGAGACGAACTAGGAAACAGTGATCATAAAGCCATATATTTTAACATAATATGGGATGGCAGGAAGAAGGAAAATTCGGCCTTGATCCCGGATTTTAGGAAGGCTAATTACGGTAGCTTAAGGAGAGACCTAAGGGATGACCCTATGGTGAAAAGATTAATCCCCCCCCACACCTCCGGAAACTGTCAACTTAGGACGGGATAACCCCGAATTTAATTTAGCAGCTACTTATGAACAATTTATTGCGACAATCAATAATGCTCAAAATAAACACATCCCTAAAAGAAAATTCAGATCGATACGGAACCAACCAAAATGGATGAATAATAGACTCTTAGATCTTCTAGGGAAAAAGAAAGGAGTATATAGAAAAGTTAAGAAAGGCGAAAATCACTTACTTGGTTACTATCAGAACCTAACAAGACAGGTAAAAACAGAAATTAGGAAAGCAAAGAGAAATTATGAAATCAAGATAGCAAACGAATCGAAAAATAACCCCAAAGTTTTTATCAACTGTATAAATCAAAGGTTAGAGATACAATAGGTCCCCTTAAAACTACGACAGGAGAAATGACTGATGATGAGTTAGAAATGTGTAGTACGTTAAATAGTCATTTTCGCTCCGTATTCACAAATGAAAACCTAGCACAGTTTCCAGAAGTTCATAAGGTATATAACGACAGTATAGAAAATATGTTGATGAATATCAATATTACTAGTAACGATGTGCTTAAAGTAATTAACAAACTGAAGCCTCATAAATCGCCTGGTCCAGACGAGGTATATGCTAGAATATTAAAAGAATGTAGAGATGAGTTGAGTAATCCATTAGCAGTTTTATTTAATAAGTCATTAGAATCGGGCCTAGTGCCAGAAGCTTGGAAACTTGCAAATGTAGTTCCGATTTTCAAAAAGGGTGATAAATCAATTGCATCAAATTACCGTCCCATTAGTCTCACGTCAATCATAGGCAAGTTGCTAGAGTCAATTATTGCTACAAAAATCAGAAGCCACCTTGAAACATTCAACTTAATTCATTCTTCTCAGCACGGGTTCACCCAGGGACGTTCTTGTCTCACAAATTTGCTTAGCTTTTTCTCAGAAGTATATGAAGCGGTAGATAATGATAAGTCATATGATATAATTTATTTAGATTTCAGTAAAGCATTCGATAGAGTCCCTCATGAGAGATTGATAAGGAAGGTAGAAGCACATGGAATAGGTGGATCATTATTAAAATGGATTAGGTCATGGTTAACTGGTAGGAAACAAAGAGTCAGCATAAATGGATTAAAGTCAGACTGGGGT
This sequence comes from Homarus gammarus, assembly GCA_958450375.1. NCBI lineage: Eukaryota > Metazoa > Arthropoda > Malacostraca > Decapoda > Nephropidae > Homarus > Homarus gammarus. Next base: position 61,500 of record CAUDMG010000395.1, on the reverse strand, counting down.
GCGGTCAAAAGCGGAGTTCCCCAGGGATCTGTATTGGGCCCTCTGCTGTTTGTTATATTCATTAATGATCTTGATTTAGACATAACTAGTAGGATTAGTAAATTTGCAGATGATACCAAAATGGGGAGAGTGATAAATTCAGACAGTGACTTTGAACACCTTCAAAGAGATCTAGATACCTTACATGAGTGGTCAGTAGACTGGCAAATGAATTTTAATACTGATAAATGCAAGGTACTACAGATAGGGAAGACGAATACAAACGTTAAGTATAAACTAGGTAACACGGAAATAGAAAACTCTGTTTGTGAAAAAGATCTAGGTGTATTTGTTAGCAACGACTTGAAACCTAGAAAACAATGTATTAGCGTTCGCAACAAGGCAAACAGGATTCTAGGGTTCATATCTAGGTCTGTGAGTAACAGAACTGCTGACGTTATCTTGAAACTTTACCTAGCATTAGTGAGGCCACACATGGATTATGCGGTTCAGTTCTGGTGTCCTTATTATAGAATGGACATAGATTCTTTGGAGAGAGTACAAAGAAGAATGACAAAAATGATCCATAATATTAGAAACCTTACATATGAAGAAAGACTGAAAAGCTTAGGCTTGCATTCATTAGAGAGGCGTAGAGTTAGGGGAGATATGATAGAGGTGTACAAGTGGGTAAGTGGGATTAACAAGGGTAAAATGGAAGATGTTCTGAAGCTCAGTAATAACGAAATAACTAGAACAAATGGCTTTAAATTAGATAAATTCCGATTCAGAAAGGATATAGGCAAGCACTGGTTTGGTAATAGAGTTGTGGATATGTGGAATAGGCTACCGAGTGCTATAGTAGGATCGGGGACGCTAGGGAGCTTCAAGACGAAGTTGGATAGGCACATGGAAGTGCTGGGATGGGTGTGAAAGGGATCTGCCCTGTATGGGCCAGTCGGCCTCCTGCAGTATCCCACTTTCTTATGTTCTTATGTTCTTATGTAAAAGCTCAATATTTAATTTTAGTATCAAGAAATGAAGAACAAATATCAACAACGTTTATTTCTATCATATTTTTTATATTTTTAGTATCAAGAATACAATTTCCATCAGACAAACTTTATTTAAGGTAACATTCTCGTTACTATAAATAAATTTCTCTAGAAAATTTGACTTGGCGTCGAGAAACGAGTTGAAGGGGAGAGACTTGATTGACTCAGCCAGGTGGAGGTAAACAGGTTACAGGAGAAGTCAGGAGGTAAATGCTTCGATGGTGCTTGAGCCGATTTTCTTGTCAAAGGCAATTTCAGACTTTTACCTTCAATAAGATATGCCGAGACAGATCACTCAAGGGAAGGGAAGAAGGGAGGAAGGAAGGAAGGAGACGAGGTTTACTTATTACCAAAAAAAAGGAGAGAAACAAAGAGCTGCGACGGCCAGAAGACTATACTGTTTATGGAGAGGCTGGAAGAATTGTTTTTCTTTTTACCAAAGGACAATATTTTCATTACAGTATTTTCTATCGTTTTATAACATCTACGGAACAGTAACTTCTGGCTTGTCTTGTTTTAATGAAGGGAGATGCTTTTAACCGCTTTACTACGGGGACCCTACTACTAATATTTTATTTGGCTAATTCCACATGATTATATTCAACTGAGAGGGGATCCCAACACAAGAGGTTATGGTTGACTATCTCCACTAAAGTATAATTCGTCGACCTCAGAAAGTAACTGCAATTGGTTGATAACTTTCCCTCAAATCAAAGTACAAAGTAAAAACAAAAGTTATTTTCTGTTGTCGTCGAGGAATTCTCCGTATATTAATATTTCAGTATGTTAAATTTTGATGTGAATAAATTTGTCTTTACGCTTCAAGTAACATTACAGGTATCGTGTCAGCGAGTTTTCTATCTTGTGATAATGATAATCCAACTCCATTTTCTTTTTCTTTTTTCCTTTTTTACGGGGAATAGATTTTTTTTAGATTGCCCCCGAGGGGGCTAGTTTATTGGACACCCCCATACATCCTGTGCAAGGTGAAGCGTAGAAGCGTTTACAGCGCCCATCTGGGAAGCATGCCGAGTTCATGCTTGCTTTTATGACTCGTGCATTAAGGGCGTAAAAGCCTGGGGGGTAATGGGTTTTGTCAGCAAGTTACATAAAGTGACAGAATGATGAGTGTGTGGGGGGAACGTTCCCGGTACATTATTTGGAAAGTGTAATTGGTAAATACTGAGTATTATTACTGTTGAATTTAACCAAGTTTCTACCTCCCTATTCGGAGATGCTGCACAGTGCCGTGTAAATCTAAGTTGCTTAATATGAAAAAGAACTGGAGGGCCATCGACCACAAATATCTTCCTCAGAGTTTAATATGATTACCCCATCAGTCAAGTCACCTGGCAATGTATAGGGGCTGGTTCTTGTACGTTAATACAGTATAAGGAATGATGGCGAGGTAGCTGGGTAAAGATAAAGTTTCTAACTCCTAAGCATATAAAGGTTTATTGTAATATGCTCGAGGGTTTTTCATGGATTTTTTCATTTCTGATGGACCTCCCCCGTAATTTTTTCATCACAAACATTTCTCTCGTTCACGATTCATCAGGAAGGAGAGTAAGTGTTTACTCGCTCATGAGTTGTAAATAGCAAGTGTAAATAGCTTTTTAGATTAATATTCACTCGGGAGGTCACACTTTTCCTGACCTAAATTTACCTTTCTAGCATTTGTAATTACTTAGTAAATGACTTACAACTTATATGTACATAAAATAAAGTTAGATAGTTACATTTAAAACATAAATCTATTACTTTAAAAGATACTTATGGGAATCTATAAATAGATTTATGTTTCTACTGAGAGTTAGGTAGTAGGTAGTAGGCAGCTATCAAACAGAGAGGTACTACCGCCTGGGAAGATATTGGAAGCATAATGTATTGTCAAATGGTAGACCCTGCTGCCATATGGCATCACAGAAATTGTGACCAAGTCCCAGGTTGTTCCAGGCCTTTTAACTAGGCCGGAACGTTTATATTATATTGCGTTTTAGTAGCGAGACCCAATTGTCTGTTATCCATTTATTTAGGAACTGCTATTGATACAATTTCAAAGTGTAAATCAACCGTAACTTATCTCTGTAGTTATGAGTGTTAAGAGAAGGACGGAGGCTATGTAAATAGACCTGCTTAAATACGTCCGACTTGTGTGAGTCGTTGAGGAACAATGCTGTTAGTGACCCATCGAGGGAGAACGGAATATGTTCGTCGTCCTCCCTCGACGGAAGACGGAACCATCCACGATGGCTCTCAAATGACGTCTTCCTCTAGTCAAGGATATCAAGCTACTGTCCGCTTCAGGTGGCCAGAGAGCCGGCTATTTAATGCCTTAACTCAGCACAATATGACTCGGCTTCCCGTGGGCACACCTTATCACGTGCTCTGAACATGTCACCTCATAGCCAGTGGAAACTTACAGGGGATGAATCGGTATATAAATCAAATGTAATTAACCCATTTACATAATCCTTCTGTTTATGAAACATGGGCCATTACAAGGTTGCTGAACTGACTTCTGCCTCCTGCCTCATTTACTCACAATTGCAGGGTTTCAATTGTTTCTCTTACTTTGACAACACAACAAACATATATATATCGTTTCTCACTACTGTATTAATCTTTTATTATTATTATATTATTATATTTTTTATTTTTAATATTTATTAATTATTATTATTATTATTATTATTATTATTATTATTATTATTATTATTTCGCCCCCAGGCCATGATGTGGGTCATTGACCTGTGCCCTGCTGGGCTAATCCCATAAGGAAAAAATCTGACACACACACCTTTACCACCTGGGCACTACACTAGTAATCGAGGGACAGGTGTAACCACCACGTGCACCAGGACTGATATGTCGCCCACAATAACACGACTCGTAATCCGTCTTTTACTACCGCCATTAATGTCAATACTGAGGCATGAAGATAAGAGGGCGGTCAAATCATTACTTTATAGGATCATTAATGTGAAGGTTTATCGGTAGGCGTCGTGAGGGAGAGTGAACGTGGTTGTTGTCCTCCTCTGATGGATGATGACGCGTCACCTTCATAGCTCTGATGCTGACGTCACAGTAATAACAATTGCCATCATAACCAACAAAACGAATATACAACACTTATTCTCAAACTTGGTAGATGTCAACAAGGACGGTCAAACCTCGCGTAGTCAACAACACACATTGTATCCTGAAGCAGCCACTGTTGTTGTTACACTTGGTCACTAATCAACACGATGACAGTGAGAAACATAATAGACATAATTTCTTAGATGTGTTTACTTTGTTAATCTAAAATAACACAGGACAGGCTGAGAGGCTTGTAATGACCCTTTGAGAGAACACTGTGATAAGTGTAGAGTGCAGAGGTCACAGGTATGTAACAAATATAATCACCTCCATTTAATTGATATTCGCTATATGATTTTTACATATAATCTGTTAGGTTACATATATCATTTTCACTTACAACAGGTGCTGGGTCATCCACATATGACACACTTTGTGATAGAGGAAACCTCGTTGAACTTGCTGTGGTGGTAACTCGATTTCGTGCGCAGTGTCTCTTGTGTCCTTACTACGATGGTGCCCTCTCAAAGTAAGCATTGAAGATGCAAGAGAAGTTGCAGCCGCTCACATTAGGGTTGTCGGTGGCATAGACAAGATCCAACTTAGCATCCATTAAGTTGCTTTCGAACAGGAGCATTTTGTCAGCACAGTAGTCTCTGTATTTTATTGAGACTTTACTAGACCTTTCAGTCTTGTGACTGTTTTATACATGGCAAAAATGGGAAGTGATCCGAGATATTGTTTTAGATAATTTCACTTGCAAGATTGTTAGGAGTGTTGTTAGTCCAGGTATAATCTATCACAGTGGCAGAGGTGGCAGTTACTCTGGTGGGTTTGGTTATTGTGTTGAAGAAGAGCTTAGAATGACAGGTTGCGAGAAGGTCTGTTACTGAAGTGTTCGTCTCTGATCTTAATAGATGAAGGTTGAAATCTCCTGTAAAGTAGAAAAGTTTCCTCTCTGAACTTATGATAGAGATAAGCTCCGATATTTTATCAATAAAGTTCCTTACATTGGTGTGGGGTCTTCTGTAGATTACTCCTGATAGGGTATTTAGTGTATCGTTACTTAATTTAGTGATAACACTCCCCATGAACTCCTCTTGAACCTTTAAATCATTTAATATCAACATATAGTGCAACACCACCACTGTGCCGTGACGTATTGACGCAGTGTCTAGTATAATTAGGGATGTTATACAAATGTATTAGTGAGTATCAATGAGTGATATGTAAGAAACTGACTATATAGTCTTTACGTGTTTTACTTAACGTATAAGAGGAAGAGAGAAACAGGGATGGCAGAGGATATGTAACAGGAGATAGAGGAAGTCAGTAGGGTAGGGTGAGGGAATGTGATAAATGTGTACACGGAAGTGGGGGAAATGTTAGAGAGGGTGAGGGAAGGGACAGAAGAAGTGAGGGAAGGGACAGAGGAAGTGAGGGAAGGGACAGAGGAAGTGAGGGAAGTGACAGAGGAAGTGAGGGAAGGGACAGAGGAAGTGAGGGAAGGGACAGGATGTGTGAGAAAGTAATGCTAATGTATCAAAATAATAATAATAATAATAATAATAATAATAATTACAAAGAAAATGACGTCTTCGACAACAACAATAACAATAACAACAACAACATTAATAATAACAGTGTATTAAATTTGGAACAACACGCCTTGACGTCACACTCAGCTCACAAAGTCGACCACACGAGGGAAATATCTGAAGAGACTGAAAGACTTGAACCAAACAATCCTTTATGAAGTTGACAATGTGAAGAAATGTTTACTAACGGAAAGACGTCGCGTCAAAGGAATACTGTATTCAGATAGATTAAAAATGTTCTAGTAATCGTAGTGGTTTTGTTTTGTTTGGTTAAGTTTCGTTTGGTTTGGTTTCGCTTGGTTGGTTAGGTTCGGTTTCGTCAATTTATGTTTGGTTAGGTTAGGTTAGGTTTTGTTTGCTTGATCTGTTCTCAGAAATGTCTTAGCTTCATATCCTTTGACCCAATTGTAAGCAGAAGTCAGAATTTGCAGAGCCTGATGTCTTTCAGTGACAGCCATTCAATCATTTGTCAACGTTTGTTATACCTTAAACCTGCGAGTGACACCTTTGTGACAGGTGCTTGAACTCAGGGCAATCAACAAAGTGGGGTTCAATAACATTCAATCCTACACCCTGATATAACTTAAGAATGACGCTCATAAAGTCAAGATAACACACGATAACACAATAATAATAATAACAGTTCCAAGTGATATATAAACTCATATATATATTTCCTGTGATATATTTACTTGTGGGGAAATATCCGAGATACGTTGCTTCAATCTTGACAGAAAAATGACCCCACAATGACCCCGAGTTTATATTTATCCATTGTATCTCTCGTCATCTCTTCCACGCTTGAGGTACGTTATTGCTTATTACAGCGCCTCAAAGTGACTTGGGGTGTGGAAACGATGTCAAATACCACTGGGGTGCATTATTCATATCCCACTCAGAATATATATAGGCTGGCAATAATTCCACAGAGGAATTCATCAGGTTATGTGTATATCTATTTTTATTTTTATTTTATTTTTTTATTTATTTTATTATTTTTTTTTTACGGGCATCAGCCCACCCGGGCACATGTCACTAACCCACATCAGGGCCTGGGGGGGGGGGGGGGGAATATAATAATAATAATAATAATAATAATAATAATAATAATTACTAAAAATTAATAAGCAATAAAAATTATAATAAAAAATAAAAATTAAATAATAATAATAATAATAATAATAATAATAATAAATTAATACGAAACTTAAAAAAAATAAATCAAGAGTGAGAAACGATATACATTATGTATGTTGTTTTGCCAAAGTAAGAAAACAATTGAGTGCCTGCAATTGTGTGTAAATGAGGCAGAAAGTCAGATCATCAACCTGGTACTTGGTCACAATATTTGTGATGCCATATGGCAGCAGGGTCTACCATTAGACAACACACTATGCTTCCAATATCTTCCCAGGCGGTAGTACCTCGCTGTTTGGTAGCTGCCTACTACATACTACCTTAAATGAATGAAAGTATTGGAAAAATTAGACTAAGTTCATTGATTATCTTTAAAAATTTTTTTTAACCCTTTAAAGATGACGATTTAACAAAAATATGGTTTAAGCTCTTTATGATAATGGTTTAATTAGCAAAGGGCGATGGTTAAACCCTTTGAGGAGAACGACGGATTAACAAGATGATCGTTTAATAATTATCTTAGGACGTTTCTTTAACCCTTTGATAGTGATAATTAAGCCCTTTACAGTTGGTAATTCACACCTTTGTTAATATCCAGAGGACCTTAACTATGGTAAGGATCACGCAAGTTTACGTATCAGAGGCGGTAAAGACGAAAGGACCAATGACCTTGTTAAAAAAGAGAAAACAGGGAGAGTAAGGCTCACCTGTAGAGCCCAAACAGCTGTGGCAGAGAAACAGGGAGAGTAAGGCTCACCTGTAGAGCCCAAACAGCTGTGGCAGAGAAACAGGGAGAGTAAGGCTCACCTGTAGAGCCCAAACAGCTGTGGCAGAGAAACGGGGAGAGTAAGGCTCACCTGTAGAGCCCAAACAGCTGTGGCAGAGAAACAGGGAGAGCAAGGCTCACCTGTAGAGCCCAAACAGCTGTGGCAGAGCCGTCAAAAAAGAAGAGAAGGACTATTAGCTGATACAACACATGCCAAAGTAATGTGAACAATACCACTAACAGCAGGACACAGGCGAGAGTCAACAAATATAACAATAACACTTTTATATAATCACAATAACAAAAACATAGACACAGTGGAAGAAGAACATCATAATTTAAATATAAAGTATTAGGATAATATTTATGACGTATTTCCCAGGGCCTCACGCGATACAAAACTCAATTTCCGTCCACATACAGCACAGTGACAGGTTGCTGGCTGGAGACTCCCATGACAGCTCCCCACACCGAAAGTTTTCATCTGGTTTAAGTCTTGGTGTAGAAATTGTAATGGAAAGAAAAAATCAAGTCTTGTTCTGGGGTTCTTTAAGGTGCGAATAATGTTTCCGGGTCTTATGAACGCTAGTATTGTGGAAGAACTAGCAAGAACAACGTCGAGTTTGAATTTTTCATGTGCAGGGAGGGAGGCAGGCAGTCTCTCTCCACCAGCTTGACACATCACCACTTTGTCACCAGGAGTTAGATGCCTTAATGGTGAGAAACCGTTTATTATACTGTACACTTACGGCTTTAAATAATGTTTTTCGGATATTATGGAATATGTAGTAAAATCCCATTTAGTATGAGACGTGAATATCATAAAGAAAAAGAGACAAACTTGTTTGTTCAGACCTCCAGCTTGTCAGAAAGTGCGACACTGGTAAGCGCGGTCGGCCATAAATTACTGAAAGGACACACGATTGTTTCTTACTTCAGCACTGTACATCAGAGCTATGAACCCTAAAAGTCATTGGAACCTTGAAATTCTAAAGCACAGACATATTAGTTTTATATCTTATATAAATAAAGGCGAAATGTAGACAAACTTTTTACAAATATCAAGAACATGGTTTATGCATTTTTGGTTAGTGGCTTGAAGAAGGAAGTTATAATCAAAGTGAGTGTTGACCAGTTATAGACCAGGTTTATGTGGATCAGTTATAAACCAATTACATGCATGACCCACAAGTAATATTGGCCGCAACTGTACAGTACAACCAAATACAGAAACACCGAAAGAAAATTCATACAGTTTTATTATCAGATTCAAACGGAAAACAAATTAAATAATATTTGTGTGTGTGTGTATGTGTGTGTGTGTGAACCTCTTATCAGAACCATCAAAAGCATCAATTACAAACGTAAGCGAAGAAGTTAAAAAAAAAAAGTGCTATCTTTCCCCAGGAACCATCTGGCAGAGACACAAACACTCTTTAAGAAACCCAACAGAAAACAATCAACTAATTTATCGGTCAAAGCAAAACTTCTGCTACTGATATGAACTTCCCTCCCTAAATATATGAACTTACCTCCCTAAATATATGAACTTCCCTCCCTAAATATATGAACTTCCCTCCCTAAATATATGAACTTTTCGAAAGGAATAATTTTAATTTTGGAGAACTTGGCGTTTCGTTAGACAGTGAGGCGAGGAGAGCCAGTGAGCTAAACATTGGTGAATGGCGTAAATATTGACTTTATTGTAAGTATTGTTTAAAACTTGGCGAGTTGAGTGTGTTGAGAGAGAGAGAGAGAGAGAGACACATACAAACATAAATACGTACATACATACATACATACATAGCGACACAGACAGACAGTCAGACAGACAAACAGACAGAAGGACAAACACAGAAACTGACTGACTGACTGACTGACAAACAGAAAGACAGACGTAAAACCAAACTTATTAGCATATACAAAACAGCAGACAAATAGAAAGCGAATTCTTAATACGTAAAGAATGAGAGAGAGAGAGAGTGTTGTCACCCCGTAGATTTAGCAATATTTGGGGTTGAAGCCTGGCAGTGTTAACCCCCATAAAGGTAAAATAAACGTACAATAACATTAGCTAGGTAAACCACAAGAGTAAATACCCAAATGTTTAAGGTCCTTGGCGGCTGTTTTATAAGAACTGTCTACTTTTGTATACGAGTTATTATTATTCCCCTGGTAAGCTTGTGGGGCCATTAACGTTACACAGAATATGTCTAAGACGCTAGCAGCCAGAATACATAATGAAGAGTTAATGTGTTGATGGTGTAATTGAGGATTATGTGGTGTGGTGGGAAGTGCTGAGGAGGGTGGTAAAGGTGGTGGTGGTGCTGGTGGTGAGGGAGATGAAAAGGTGTTGGGTGGTGGTGAGGGTGGTGGGTGGTGGTGAGGGTGGTGAGTGGTGGTGTTGGTGAGGGTGGTGAAGAGGGTGGTGAGTGGTGGTGAGGGTAGTGAGTAGTGGTGGTGTGTGATGGTGAGTGGTGGTATTGGTGAGTGGTGCTGAGGGTGGTGAAGAGGGTGGTGAGTGGTGGTGAGGGTAGTGAGTAGTGGTGGTGAGGGTGGTAGTGGTTAGGGTGGTGAGTGGTGGTGTGTGATGGTGAGTGGTGGCATTGGTGAGTGGTGCTGAGGGTGGTGAAGAGGGTGGTGAGTGGTGGTGAGGGTGGTAGTGGTTAGGGTGGTGAGTGGTGGTGTGTGATGGTGAGTGGTGGTATTGGTGAGTGGTGCTGAGGGTGGTGAAGAGGGTGGTGAGTGGTGGTGAGGGTAGTGAGTAGTGGTGGTGAGGGTGGTAGTGGTTAGGGTGGTGAGTGGTGGTGTGTGATGGTGAGTGGTGGTATTGGTGAGTGGTGCTGAGGGTGGTGAAGAGGGTGGTGAGTGGTGGTGTGTGATGGTATTGGTGAGTGGTGCTGAGGGTGGTGAAGAGGGTGGTGGTGCTGAGGGGTGGTGGTGTGAGTGGTGGTATTGGTGAGTGGTGGTGTTGGTGAGTGGTGGTGTGTGATGGTGAGTGGTGGTATTGGTGAGTGGTAGCGAGGGTGGTGAGTTTTTTTTTTTTTTTGCCACTTACAGCGGCTAGTTTATTGTTCACCCCATACTCATCCCGTGACCGGCAGCGCATAAGAGAACATGAGAATGGAGGAAACTGCAGCGGGTTCATATATCCGTCCAACCTATATTTGAAGCTATCCAGCGTATTCGAATTAATGATGATGTTTGGTAACTTGCTCCACTCATCCACTACTCTATTTCCAAACCAATGTTTACCTATTTCGCGCCTGAATCTAAATTTGTCTAATTTAACCATTGCTTCGAGTTTGCTCCTGGTTGGATAGTTTGAGTACCTTTGTTATATCTCCTTTGCTTAGCCCTGACTTCCATTTCTACACCTCGATCATATCGCCCCTCACTCTACGTCCCTCAAGGGAGTGCAAATTAAGATGTTTTAACCTGTCTCTGTACTCAAGGTTGTTAATGCCCGGGATTAGTCTTGTCATTCTCCTCTGAATTCTTTCTAGGGATTCTATATCCATTCTGTAGATGCTTTTGACAAAGACTCGGCAGTGAAAGTCATCAGAAAACTCCAATATTTTTCCTTATTGCAGTATTGTACTCAGGCATTTTTGTATAGTAAAAATTAATTACTGTTGACCTCAGAATATCCCCTAATATCAAGTGCACATGGCTTCATATGGCCTCAAAATGCCCATGATGTTGGTCAGATTAAAAAAAATTGGAAGGGGGGGATGGGGACTTACAGCTAACCCCCAAACCCCCCCAGATGGATGGGCTCGCTTTGCTGGCCAGGTTCCCCCACCCAAAACTTTTGATATTCCTGGAGCTCAAACATGGAACAGGACGAAATGACCGTCTTTGTGTCCCTAGTAGACGTCATCCTCTCGTGCCAACTCATCATAAAACAGTGTTGCTAAACTATCAGTTATAAAATGAAAGAAATAAAATAAAATACCTTCATAATTATTCTATATAATTTTTATTTTACATTTGACCCTCCCAAAAGGCCTAAACTTTACCTAAATGACCCTACTGACATTAGTTCCACTATCTTACCTATATACAAACATACTACAATCAATATCACATGAGAGACAACTGGTGCATTAATAAATACACAAAGTGATAATGTAATAAAGCAAATTTAATACGTAAACGAGAGCTCAGTTGGTGTGGGCGAGTATTGAGCGAAGCTGCCCGAGCCACCCACACACACACCTTACGAACCAACGTATTTTATACCCAGAACAGAAACTTATGGCGGACACTCGTAACAAGGTGGTCAGTCTAGGTACTCAGTCCAACGTAAATGGTAGCCTCACGTATGAGCCAGGGGAAGACCTCCGGTGGTCAACTCTCTGCTGCAGGAAGTCTCTCTTGTCCCAACTGCCTCCCTCACTCTCCCTGCTGTATAGTGTGTAAGGATGTGTTCACCTTACCTTTTAAACTAAGGTCTCTTGTCTGGCTGTAAGAGAAACCACCATAACTTTTGCTAACTTATTATTTTTTGGTAATTTTGATTTATTATTGTTTTTTTTCCTGCTTTACCTCTCACCTCTCAGTTTCCCCCCTCACGTCTTTCCTTCTCACCTTCTCACCCCACACGTCTCACCCTCGCCCCTCCAGCCAAGTGTGAAGAAGGTATGACTAAAGTTACGGATGTATTAAAGTTTAGTGGACAAACACAGCCGCTGGGACTGATAAAAATATTTACTTAAAGTACAAATACCAGTTTTAACTGTTTTGTCTCTAGATTTTGATTCTTATAAGCATGTTTTCTCTTTAATTTTATTTTTTTTATCTTAATTAATTTGTCTCTCTCTCTCTCTCTCTCTCTCTCTCTCTCTCTGTCTTCGTTGTCCTTTTATACACACAATGTTTATTCCTTTTTACTCTCACACGAATACCAATTGTTTATCTTCACTTCCAAATTATTCTATATTCTTCCTTTTCTCGACAGATTAATAGTTCCATTTCTCTTTCCCTGACGATTCACTCACTTTTTTTCATCATTCATGTCGCCTCTGTGATTAGTCTTATCTTTCTCTCATCTCCTTGCTCACTTCTTTCTCGGTCTGGGTCTTATCTTTGAGGTGAGTGAAGTATGTCTGGGGTGTCATGTGACCATCACCAACACTCACGGGTTACCTCCGACTACAAGTGTAATTTATATATACGGCATATATCAGTAATGTATATGAAGTATGCAATGTATTGATTGTTCTGTAATATGGTATATACAAGAATTATCACTAGTTTATACTTAGTAGGTATAAGTATATATGTGTGTGTATATGTATAAACGAGCATATATGTACATGAAGAGAGAGAGAGAGAGAGAGAGAGAGAGAGAGAGAGAGAGATGTATATAAACTATTGAAAAAGACTTATATCTGTGAAATCTATCGAGGGAAATATGCTACACAAATGAAAAGACAATAATAACTAAAAAGTGTCGATGAACATAATTAAACTATATTGACATTGTGTTGTTTATTATCAGTGACACATTTTTCACAGGTATAAATTATCACGAGGTGAAACAGACAGCAGTGGGTGGTTCCCACACATCCTGGTAAAAACACATTAAAGCTCCGAATATGAATTATTGAATTGTGATTCACTTTTTCCCAGAGTCAAATAGGCGCTTTGGAAGCTAAAAATTTGGGCCATATTGCCGGTATCTGAAAAATGTAGGAGCAATCTCGTCCCGTAATACATAATTTAAGAGGAGGTGCGCCACTAGACCGACCAAAAACTGCTTATCATGGCAGAGTTTATCCTGCAGGGTGGCGTGGTCTCCTATATTAATTCTTAATATGCTTTTATCATCACAAGTTATCCTCGGCAGAAGGGTGTTGCTAATATGCTGTTAATACCTGTTATCAATATATATTATCCTTGGTAGGAAGGTGTAGCTGTCTAGGATTAAATTGCTTTACGCTGTTATCATCACAAGTTATCCTCGACAGAGAGGTTTAGCCTCCTTCGGTTATCCTTAAGATGCTGTTATCATTACAAGTTTTCATTACTAACAAAATTATAGGAACTCATTAGAAATATTTACAATACAAGAACGACAGATCGAAACACTCGTTAATTGTTATGATGTGAAATTACAGACAGATTTGCTTTGAGAAGAAACATATGAAAATCGGAATATATTGAGTTTATATTTTCTTTAATATACATCCCAAACGTTAAACTTAGTAAACGTAGAAGTTGAAGGTGTGTGCGTGTGTAATGTACACTCGCATCAAAAAGTATCGGTGCAGGGTGTGATCGACGACTTCCGAAACAATACGAATACACTGTGATATGTAGGTAAGTTTGCTAAGTGTATCCTCATAACCCCTCCCCACTAGGTGTTGCCATATGGCTGACAATCAGTGTGTTTGTTTCCTCTTTTCGGATTGTTGCTTTGTGTCGACTGAATGATGAGCGAGGGTTCGGTCTCGGTGAACGTGGGTATAAAACAGAGGCAATATGAAGCAGTAGAGACCTACACATGCCAGACGACATGGAAACCTCAGAGGGAACACGAGGAGCTATTATTGTCCTTCATAACGAAGGGTTCGGCGTCACAGATTAGCCAGCGGGTTGGTGGCCACAGGAACACCGCTGCACGATGGATTCAGCGATACCTCGAAACTGGTGCTTCAGACGACAGGTCTCGGAGCGGCCGTCCACGCTGCACCACGACCAGGGTGAGTGGTTTATTTGGTAGCATAAATTAATGTGGCAATATTCACAAGTATCACAAATAATTTTGTTAACAGGGAGCTCCTCATATTTCATACTGTCTATTTATCACTTCCCGACCTTATTTATAACTGTTTGTTTCACTTGACCAGGGCTGCCAACATAAGGCTGGAACACCTCGCCTTTCCCAATACCTATCGTTACTGGTCTCAAATTGTTCACAATACAGTAAGCACCGATACTTTTGGTTGCGAGTGTACAACCACGATAAAAAAGGCTTGTCAGTGAACCCGAGACATCACACAGTGCGCCATCTATGGGCCCAGCAATGTGTGTTGTCTCGGGTTCACGAGTCTCAGGGTTCACTTTTTTGGGCGGGTGTACAGTTCACTGAATTTTCAGTATTACTAAAGCATTATTACTATTATTCGAGTACAGGTGAAGATTAATTTAGTTCATTAGATCGTTAATTATATATATATATATAAATATATCGTGATCTGCTCATTCGTGACGCTCTGAGGATATCTGTATTGTGCCTATTATTTTTCTTTTGGATTTTAATATTAGCTACGACAAAATTTATACGATATATGGTACATTTTTTTTTTCATTTATTTGATTAAATTTTTTTTTTCATTTACATTACTATGTATTTAAAAATAATAATACAAACTTCAGATGATGAAGTTAGTGATCTCGGTAAATAAGGAGCAGTCTGTCAAACAGTGTTCCCAGATTTGGCTGTTGACCACCCAATTTGTCTTGTTTTATCAAAGATTGGTGACGAAATGTTGAAGTTGGTGGGTATGGTATTTAATTATTTTTTTTGGGGGGGGAGGGGCTAGTTTTATTTTACTAGACGAAACAAAGTCACTTATATTTTAGCGGAAACTGAACCCCAGAAGTTTTATGAGTGTGTCTTTAGTTAAATACCAACTTATATTTGTTGGTTCATATAACTATTAGGTAAGGCTTAGTATCTCTACCCAACTGTCCTACTGAAATATTGAGACGTATTCTAATATACTATTTTTAGGTGTCTCGTGAATAACTGATGAAATTGTGCAATAATGATGAAGTGAACCTGTATATAAAAACACTGAACAGCAACTTAGAATCGTTAAGAGTACTTATATAAAGGTCAAAATAACTTTAATTTGATCATGAACTCCGTTAAATTTATGGGAAATTGGGCATGCTTTTATGCTGGCTTTAGCACGATTATTTTTTTTAGACTGGTGGGGTGGAAAACTTTATCTGAGAACACTGCAGGAAAAATGTGGCGGCAGTGTTGACGGTTTGTCAGTGACGGTGGCAGGCAATATTTCCGTTTATATTTGCCTAGTACAGGTTTTTCTGACTTTTTTTCATAAACACACACAGGATTATTCTTTGAACAAACTTCTGATGTGAAATTGATTGTGTGTAAAGATCAGAAAGTGATTTAAACAGGAAATACTGTTCTCCTCATAGCCAGCGGAGGCTGAAAACGAACTCCATATTTTGAAAACTAAGTTAAGTGTTTGATGATAAAATGACGATACTTTATACTACTAAAAGTGTGAAAGATAGTGTTGGCAGGTGTGGCTGAAGTCAACGACAAAACCCAGCTTCGGTGAGTACTATAAATTGTTACAGAAAGTTAAGCGTTTTAATCGTTTCAGAGGTGAATGTTTATACTCAAATTCTTTTTGTGGATTGCAGATATATAGATAGGTCGATGGGCGAGCGGACAGTGAAGATTATTGACCACAAAAATATCCAAATTACGTAGATGCAAACATTATCAAGACATTAAATACAAAGTACATAAGCTTCATGGTCCACAAAGAATTTAGATACAATCGCTTCTGTCATCCATCTTTTTGGAATTTGAAATTATGCTTTTCCGATGTTTTTTTTTGTGTGTTTTCGGTGGGGGAAAATCACAAAAAGTAGTAAATTGCTATAGAAATGAAGGTCAGAATCGTTCAAAACAAAAAACAATCACGGGAAAAACATAATTTCAACCTAACCTAACCTGGATGACTGAAACGACAATAACACTAGAATATAAACGAAAACAAGAACATTTAAACGAAAAATATAATCAGAGACAATGTGTGCTCTTGGATATGATTATAAAGGAAAAAGTTGTATAAAACCAGAAACACACAAATGAAATTCTTATAAATACAGGTATGAAATGTGCACACTTAAGTATATATAACAGACAGCTCTGTAAAAATGGACAGACTCTTATAAATAGCTTCACATACAAAACTTGAGCTATTATTAGTAGACAGTAGCTGTTCCATTGATGTAACATTGTTATATGGCGCACACACGCCATGTGCCGTTCGGTTTGTGCTGCCCCACACGGCTACAGCCGCTCTCCTACCGGTAGGCAACCTCGACCCCGCCTATTCCACCTGCCCTTCTCCACCCCCAAGGAGTGCCCACTCACACCAAACTGACCAAAATAAATTCTATATAACTAACTCATTTATAATAATTTTCTTGGTGTACACTTCATGTTCAGAAAAGTCAGAGTTTGTCGATTTATACACAAATCTCCGTAACAAGAGTGCAGAGGTCTTATTGCAACTATATCTTGCGCTAGTTAGGCCGCACCTCGATTATGCGGTTCAGTTCTGGTGCCCCTATTATAGAATGGATATAAATTCACTAGAGTCGGTGTAGCGAAGAATGACAAATATGATTCCGGGACTTAGAAACCTTCCATATCAGGATAGGTTAAAGAAACTTAACTTGCATTCCCTAGAAAGACGAAGAGTGCTGGGAGATATGATAGAAGTATTTAAGTGGGTGAAAGGAATCAATAAAGGGGATATAGATAAAGTTCTTATAATATCCGAGCAGGATAGGACTCGGAGCAACGGATTCAAGTTGGATAAGTTTAGGTTTAGGAGGGAGATAGGAAGAAACTGGTTCACAAATAGGGTGGTGGACGAGTGGAACAAGCTTAGCAACTTTGTAGTAAGTGCGGGAACTCTGGAAAGTTTCAAAAGGAGGCTAGATAGATTCATGGAAGATAGAGAGTGGTAGTAACTCTCGACAGGAGCTGCCATGCACAGGCCAACCGGCCTATTGCAGACCCCTTATTTTCTTATGTTCTTCTTATGAACCGGACTGAATAATTTTAGTTTTTAAAGCACTCATGGCGTCCTGTATGACATCATATCCCCATTTAGCCAAGATTCGCGTCCATATAAGGTGGACGAAATCGATGCTGCGTCAAAAACCTTCAGCTTTGAATAAAGAGGAATATCAATGTTTTCCTCTATAGTTATGAGTGATTGTCATATAGTCATACTTAATGATAGGGTACTTTTTCGTTAACTATCCATCACCTTTTTTCACATGAAAAATATATTTTCTCGCTAGTTTTCTTGGTGTTTTAGATGATTCTGACATTTATCTTTTGGGCAAATCACTTTTTCTTTTAGTTATTCCCACCCCCCTTCCACCCCAACAATGTAGGGGGCCACCTTGGGAATGCCAGGTTTTGGTGGTGGTGGTGGTGGGAGGGGCGCTGAACACGAGTAATTTTTGCTCCAAATAAATGTCAGATTCATCTAAAAAACCAAGAAAATTAGCGAAAAAATATATTTTTCATGGGAAAAGGGTAAAACTAAACTAGGCCTACATACTACCCTAACCTTATCTGACCTAACAGGCTACGTCCTAACCTAACCTGACCTGACCTAACAGGCCGCGTCCAACTTAGCCAGGGGAGGGCTCCCCCCCCCACCCCCCAGTGATTATTACAACAAATAAATCGCGAATATCGCGTTTCTTTTGGAACGCCCCGCTAAATTCAAGTATAGTCTTTCGTTTCTCAAACAGATCTATTAAATGGCAAGAGAAAAAATCGTAAAAAGGTGGTTTAGCGAAAAATTACCAAATATAGTGATCAATGTAGCAAGACGCTAGTAAGAGGGGTAATTTCCTAAAAAAATAGCATTAAACAATGTAGTGAAGGCGACAATCCAGAGGACAGGTAACACTTAAACACTGTTGGGGTCACCCTTCAGGCCCACAGGTTTTATCGGGTTCTCAAATTATTAATTTGTTCCTTCGAGGGTTTACTCTATTGTTTCTCACTTTTGATTTTTTTTTCTTTTTTTTTATTTCTTTGTGGTCCTTTATTATTATTAGTAGTAGTATTATTAGCATTATTATAATTATTATTATTATTATTATTATTATTACAGTGTTTTATGATTATCATTATTTTAATTTGTTTTTTAAATGTATTTTTTATTATAAATGTTATGAATTTATTATTATTATTATTATTATTATTATTATTATTATTATTATTATTATCATTATCATTATCATCACATTTTCGCCCCTCAGGCCCCGATGTGGGTCAGTGACCTGTGTCCTTAAAAAATAAATAATCACAAACAGGAGCTGGGTCACCTACACTCTTTCAAGACTCGAGGGAAAATTTCATCCGTCCCTGGGGATTTTGTCTTCTTTAGTTTATTTATCCTCTTAAGAACATCCTCTTTTCTGATAGTGATATTCTTTAATTTCTCATTAATACACCATTCAACAGTGTTTCGAAGTGAAAATAACAGAATTTAAATTATCAACCTTTTCGACACCATTCAAAATTCTATTAAGTGGGTAGAGACTTTCAAAACTGAGCCTTGCTTTGTCTGGGAACATTATTATTATTTTGTTTTTTGTTTTTATTGCATGCATCGTACTAACACTGCTGACCATTCAGTATTGAAAACTTCACAGTGGTAACGTTCAGATACTGAGATAAATTAAAGGCTTGTAACGATATGGGCTTTAAGGTTAGGTTAGGTTAGGTTATAATGTCTAGGTTTAATTAAAAGTATTACTAACACTTAGAATGTGGTTTATGAAGGCACTGTAGTGTTTGTTTTTCAGATGGAGGTAAGGTCATGAATTTTAATACAATACAAATGCATTTTTTTTAAGTGCAGATGATATACATATGTATTTATTTGTTCGCATAATATGTAAAGTTTATTTTAGATGAAGTCAAAGGTCATGTATTTTATCAGTGCAAGACAAATGCAAAGTTAATTTTTTTCAAGAACAGATAAACTACAAATGTATTTCAATGTAACATGCAACCTTTATTTTCAGATGAAGATAATGTACACATGTATTTTTTTCTGTTTTACTTATATATAAAATTATTTTGGATGAATGTAACAGTCATGAATATATTTCAGTGCAATCCACGTAAACTTATTTCAGATGAAGTACATGTATTATTTTTAAACATTTCTCACAACTAATTACATGATGTCTTTACATCGTGAGGTTCACGGCGCCATCAGCTCGATGAACAGGCTTTGTGTGAAATATAACATAGTCTAGAACTGCTTTTAGTGTCCTTGTGGCATGGTCGGTAACATTCCCTGGTCCCATGCAGTAGGTCCAGGGTTCGAGTCCTGGCTGGTGAGGTCGTTGATTATATGTTCAAAGTCCGTGTGTTATATGGAATAAAAATGGTGTATATATATATATATATATATATATATATATATATTGAAATTTTTTGTTAAGGAATTAATCAACTTTATTCTTATTTATTTATTTTTTACACGAACGGTGTCAACCCTAATTCTTGTGGTTATTATGCATATTTAGTTGCATATGTATTTCAACCGCATATTGGAACGCTTTGTTATTTTGTGCATATAGTTTGCATAAATATTAGTAATACAATTTTAACTCATTTCATTATCTTACATATGTATTTGCCTACATACCACTTGCATACTTCTTTGTTGTTTGTTTTCCGAATGTACAGTATATGTGGGGACACGTGCCCATGTTTTCACATGTGTCTGACTTGTACCAGCGCGTGTAAATTTGATGAGGCTTGGGGTTGTGGCCGACAGGAGGGTCAGTAAATATTTTCCCATAAACTAAAGCAAAACATAAAAGTAAAAAAAAAAATCCGCAGAATCGTCCTGCAATTTCGATACACGTTCACAGATATCGTTTAAAAGGCTTTGGTAAACTGGTGTCCCTGATGTATCCAGCGCTAATGTCCGGTGCCAAATCCAATTTATGAAACAATGGGTAAAAAATAATTGGACACAATCAACTATACTGCTGCAGCTGTTTACGTATGAATGAGTTCCCTTTATGTGAATGGTGTCACCGTTTCTATTTTGAGGTTGATTTTTTTTCTATATAGATGATGGGTTTAAGTTCTACTTTTAGAATTAACGAGTTTGACATTAAACAAATTGCTATTTAAGGTTAGACTGAAAGACAGTGAAAGATTAAGCTTTTGTTAAAGATGGTGACAATTAGTTTGATTGATATTATATTCTACACATTTTCACTTCACCATTCCCCAGCTGTGTCGACTGGCCATTGAAGTTAAAGTATGGATAAAGAGAGGCTGTGTTGAGAAAACATCCCTCATACACTATCAACACTATCAGTCGGGTCAACTGCAGTTCAGTAATATACTGAATGATTTAATATAGAACAAACCGAATTAAATAATCTGGAAAATATTGCTAAATATACCGAAAAAGAACAAATAACAATAAAAAAATGTTACGGATGAAAGTCAGTTTTGTTGGTTGATCTGCTGGTGAATGTGTAAGAGTGGTCGGGAGTAATAGTGTATACAATTTGGGGTTACTTTTGTTCCATTTTGGGGTTACAATTTTTTTTTTCATTTCTGGAGTTACTTTTGTTCCATTTTGGGGTTAATTTTATGCCATTTTGGGATAAAAAAAATCCATTTGGGGATTAATTTTGTTTAATTTTCGGGATAATTTGTTCCATTTTTAGCTAATTTTGTTCCATTTTGCAGTTAATTCTGGTCCATTTTGGGGTTAGTCTTGTTCCACTTTAAGGGTAAAGACAATGGTCGTTGGTGTTATCATCGTGATTGTTATTGCCCTTCAGTGTGATCATCATCAGCATCGTCGTCATCAACAGAGCTACAGCTTGAAGAATTGCATTATCAGATGGTTAATTATTAATCACTTGATTAAATACAAAATGACTCGGTTAAGCTAACATCACAACTACAACCACTTCTAACCTAACCTAACTTAAATACGTCTAACCTAGCCTAACCTAAATACGTCTAACCTAACCTAAACCTACAACCACTGGAAACATCGCCTTGAAAAAATCCCTAATAAGAAAAAGTGACTCGTTTTCTGTGTGTCTCCAGGTAACAGACGACTACCACCAGGAGAGAGGGGACACTTGCTTAATGAGTTTTGCCCGTAAAAATTTGTCCTCGGGAAGAAAATATTTTTTTTTACCTTTGAAGTGTATTTAGCTAAGCCTTTATCGTGTATGTTTTTATCTACAACTTTGATGTGTAAAGACAATGGTGTTCTAATTAAATTACAAGGAAGTGATGAAATAATTATACAGTATACTAGTATATTATATATAGTACAAACTTTCCGATATTTACTAAAATAGTAAGGAATTTAAGCCCTAGAACCGATTACTGTATTGGCAGACAAATACGACAGCTAATGAGCAAGCGAAAACATGTTGAGGGGCGCTCGTAAGGAATTCGTTAATCAAGGGTATGCTCGTTAACCGAAGTTAATTCGTTAACCGAGGTGCTCATTAACCAAGGGATCACTGTAAACAATGTGTATTTGCTCGAAACAAGGTTAATAAGGGAGTGTTAGTTTCAAGACTAGCGAGGTCATCCTAAAACAATATCTTGGGCTTGTGAGACCTCACTTGGATTACGCGGAGAATGACAGAGGAGAATGACAAGACTAATCCCAGGCATTACTAACCTCGAGTACAGAGACAGGTTAAAGCATCTTAATTTGCACTCCCTCGAGAGACGTAGAATGATGGGCGATATGATAGAGGTGTAAAAATGGAAGTCAGGGCTAAACAAAGGGGACATTACCAAGGTATTCAAACTATCCAACCAGGAGTGAACTCGTAACAATGGTTTTAAATTAGACTAATTTAGATTTAGGCGCGAAATAGGTAAACATTGGTTTGGAAATAGAGTAGTGGACGAGTGGAACAAGATACTAAATATCATCATTAACTCGAATACACTGGATAGCTTCAAACATAGGTTGGATGGATATATGAGCAATAGGGGATGGGTGTAAATGGGACTGCCCAGTATGGGCCAATAGGCCCGCTGCAGTTTCCTCCATTCTTATGTTCTTATGTTCATACTAACCTTTGTGTCCTAAAGTGATGACGATAATGAATGTTGCCCAGACATCTTCATCAGTCCTTCTAAATGTGAAGTTTGGGTAGGTTAGGATGTGTTAGGTTCTGAATAATAAGTTCTATATACAGGAGAGAACACAAACACCTGTATAGTTTTGTAGGTTCGGTTTACTGGATAAGAGTATGTACACAGAGGAGAGCAGCGGTCCCCCTGGCTAGGCTCCTTGTCAACTGCTATAGGCGACGTATGGCAAGTGATACATCAGCAGCTTCCATACGTCGCCAGGCACATTAATTAAGCGTGTGGGATATGGTAATAACATTGCCACACGCTGCTAGCTAGGCTGAATAAATAATACATAAATGGAGCACATACATAATATACATACATGATATATAATCCAGCATACATAATATAAATTCACCTCCCTCCCCCCTATACGCTCATAGCAAAGTCTTGAGCGGACCTTTTCTTTTGGATCCGTTCTGAGCGTCGAGGGACTTCATTACTGGGAAGGGTATGGGACTCAACGCTGGTGGCGGGGCCAGCAGAAGGCATTGTTACGGGTCGGAGAAAACGGCGGTTCCTCCACCACACACGACCACTGGGTAACCGCACCTGGTAGTCCCGTGACCTGCCGAGACCCATGACTACGCCTACTTTGTCCCAACGTAGGGAGGTCGGGTCCTGAACACGGACTTGGGTGCCGACACTCAACCTGGGGAGAGAACGGGCGTGGTCATTGTAGCGGGCGACGACGTCCTGAACACGTTCGGCGGCTCGGCGATCACAATCCTCTGTCTTGGCCTGCCACTCCTTGGAGAAGGATTGAGGGTGAGCAGGGACACAAGAACGAAGGGGGCGTCCATACAAAACCTGGGCAGGGGAGCGTCCGGTGTAGTTAGGTGTGTTGCGGAGTTCAAGAAGACCCCTGTCGAAGGCCTCGCAGTCAATGTTCCCAGAAGGGGCCACCTTAAGGATGAGGTGCTTCAGGGATTTGACAGCAGCCTCAGCGTGGCCGTTGGACTGCGGGTAATGGGGCGATGACAACACATGCCGGACTCCCCATCGGTCAAGGAACGCAGCAAAGTCCCGGCTTGTGAACTGAGGCCCTCCGTCGGTTCGCAGGCGTACAGGAACGCCCACGTCACGGAAGTAGTGGCGGAACTTGCTGATGGTGGCGGCAGACGTCGTGTCATTACCGCACTTGATGACAACCGGCCAACCAGAGAGACGGTCGACGATAACGAGGAAGGACTTTCCTGACACACAGAAAAAGTCGGCCGACACAGACTCAAAGGGGCGGGTGGGGTTGTCGTCACTCATAAAGGATTCCTGCTGCTGGCTGGGTTGTAATACGCGGCGGGGCTTACACACCCGGACAGCATTGGAGATGTCGGGGTCGATGCCAGGCCGGAACACAGTCTGTCTTGCACGCCGTTTGGTGGCCTCGGCTCCACAGTGACTGTCGTGGAGGCGAGCCAAGGCGTGGAGACTTGAAGCAGCAGGGACAACTACCGAAGGAGAGGTGTCACTGGCCAGAGGTAGGGGCAGGGCGGCAGCAGGGTAGTTGCTGCTCCCTTCGTGCACCCTGTTGGTGTGTTTTACCTCGAGAATCGGTGTTGGGAAGTCCTGGGAGATGATGGCCAACTCTTGGCAATGTCTGTAGGACAGCAAAGGAGTCGGGACGCCATTATGCACATCAATCCAGGCTTGACACGACCTGTTGCCAAAGGTGACGTGTGCATAGAGTGAACCTAGGGCCGGGGTCATCTGTGAACCATCTGCCATAAAGCGGAGATCCTTGGGGGGCGGTCCTAGATCACTTGGAGAGAGCCCCAAGCATTGCAAATGCTGGGGACCGATGACTGTAGCATCAGCGCCGGTGTCGGGCAACATCTGAAGACGGGATGACACACCGCCGTAGGTCACGATGACGCTGATGTACTGGGGGACTTTGGTCCTGGGACGCGGGGGGGAGCACACATTCCTAATGTGGCTCGAGCGTTGTCAGGAGTCGTCGTGCCTCTGATTGGAAGGCTGTGGGCGGCCCTCTCTGGTGGAGGGGGGCTGAAGCTTCCGCCGACGCGGTCCCTTGGGTATGTTGGAAGGGCAACACTTGTCATAGTGGCCCAGACGACCGCACACATTGCACTGGACGCGTTTGGCTGGGCACCGTACTGTGAGTGACCAGTGGCCCTTACGGTCACAACTGTTGCAGGTAGACTGAGCAGCTGGACACACCTGTGTTCCGTGCTGCTTACCGCAGTTGTTGCAAAATAAACCGGGCGTGGACGTGGTGGGCGAAGGCGTAGGAACAGACTTCTTGTCCTTCTTGTACCGGGACACAGCGCGTACAGCTGTAGGGGGAGCGCGGATGGCAGAGGTGGCACACCTGGCAGCCTCATAGGAGCGACATATCGTCAACACATCCTTAAGAGAAGAGGAAGAGTCGAGGGAGGTGAGGCGTTGGACAAGTTCCTCGTCCTTAACACCCATCAGGATCACCTGCCTCAACTGGGTCTCCTCGCACTGCTGGTGGTGGCCTGGACATATATCTACCTCTTCCGAGGCTCTCTTAAGACGCACGTAAAAGGCATCAAAAGACTCACCCTCCAACTGTCTGCAGCTAAACAATTCCCTCCTGCGCAGAGCTTCATTCTGCTGTCCTTTGATGTGCCGTTGTAGAACGTCCAGTACCTCCTCTACAGACAGCAAAGAGGTTGGGGGTACCTGCAACGTATGTTCCAAGACACGCTGAATTTCCAAGGACAGGCACATACGCAGCTGGATGAGTTGTTTAGGCTGTGACAAACTCTGGAGATCCACCATTGTAGAATAATCAGTCCACCGTCGCCGCCATTCACGAAAAGTCTGGAAAGTCTCATCAGGCTTCAAGATGGGCGGCGTTTGAGCTGCTGCTTTAGGTGGGGCTGGGGGGTGTGAAGGAAGCATGGATGAGGTATCTGAACCAGTCAGTACCGAGGCAGTGTTAGAGCCAGGGGCTTGGTTAACAGTGAGGCGAGATATCAAGGCTTCAAACCGTTCACTGTCTTCCAATCTCCGTTGGTTGTCTCGTTCTGCCTCTGCTTGCCTTCTGTGCTCATCCGCCAAACGTCTGTGGGCTTCATCCTCGCGTTTCTCATCTCTCATAAACTTCAGTAAAGCAATTATCTCTGGAGACAACGCTGAATATTGAGGTGAGGGACTGCGCGATGTGGGGGCTGGAGCGTCGTGGCCGGCCTGGTCATCCATCTCTGCGGGGCTATCACCCGCCTGGCTCATCCAGACGCTGGGTCCACGGCTACGTAAGGCGTGAGACATAACTACTTCCTCTGTGTACTATGTCTTAAATCAGTGTTGACCGGTCAGCCCGTCGTATCAACAAGATTTCAGACAAAAAATTAATTAAATACACAGATAAGTAGGTTATATATATAAAATATATATAAGGAAGCCGCGCGGTCAGCGAGTGTTAGTACGTGTATGTGTGTGAGTGTGTCCCGGGCCGGCAAAGCGTCTCGCCCCAGCTGTGAGGGGGGGTGGAGGCGGCGCTGTGAGGGGGGTGGAGGGAGAGGCGCGGCGACTCCCAGTCAGTCTAGTTACCCTCAGGACGCGGTCAGAGACGGGTGCACTGAACTCTACTCCTTACAAATGCCCAGAACGTGCCGTATACCTTGGGAATCCTTTAGAACAAGGTCACACATGAATGGCACGAACACACAATGCACTAAACACTTCACAGAAAATCACTGTCACTGACACTGCTCAAAGTTGCTGAGATTCTTCGAGGAGAGCTGACGCGCGGGAGTTGACCCAAGCGAGAGAGGAGTCCGTACGCCGGCTTTCCACAGACTTTGCACTATCACTCGTAATTATCCAGTAAGATCGGATCACTGCGCCATGTTAGGTTCTGAATAATAAGTTCTATATACAGGAGAGAACACAAACACCTGTATAGTTTTGTAGGTTCGGTTTACTGGATAAGAGTATGTACACAGAGGAGAGCAGCGGTCTCCCTGGCTAGGCTCCTTGTCAACTGCTATAGGCGACGTATGGCAAGTGATACATTAGCAGCTTCCATACGTCGCCAGGCACATTAATTAAGCGTGTGGGATATGGTAATAACATTGCCACACGCTGCTAGCTAGGCTGAATAAATAATACATAAATGGAGCACATACATAATATACATACATGATATATAATCCAGCATACATAATATACATACAGGATGCAATAGGAGGATTTATTCTATTTCTTTGGTTGTTTCTATCCGGTAACACCCTGTCTAAGGATTTATTTGCCAAAAAACTATCGAAAACACCACCGTAAGATTTTATATAAATAATCTCCCCAAAAAAGCGCCCCGAGACCTCCCCAGTAACATAAATTAATTGAATTGATTTACTCGAACTAAGCCCGAGATAATTTTTCATAAGCTAGTAAACCTGATTTTCTTGAAATATATTTTAACCTAAATGAGCGTAACGAAACAAAACATAACTTATCCTAACTTTCATCAGCTAAACTAATCCCGTTGAACTGAGTATCGGTCACGCTGGATTTAACATTTGGGTGTAATCAAGTACTTTGGCTCTGTGCAATGTCTGCCTACAAGAGATTATAATTATGTACAGTTGAGGTAACTAAAAAAAAATGTGGGTTTCTACATGAGGCTAGTGGGTGACGGGTGGAAGGTAGAGGATGGTGCATAACGTATGGAGGGTGGTGTGGAGGATGGTAGATGGAGGATGGTGCAAGGTAGTGGATGGTGGAAGTTGGTGGATAGTGGGAGGCAGGTGGCGTTAACATAGACTCAATACAGGCAGGAGGGAGCACAGTTTATCACGGCAACTTTCAATATTCAGTGACCATGTATTACCTGACACAGGGAGAATATTGCACCACCTCAAGCCCCGACCACCATGGGATAATATTACTTCACCACATGCCACTGGTTATAAAACTCACTGAAAGTTCGTACATATCTTCTTTAAAACTACCAATGACCACTAAATGTAAAACCTTAAACCAATAATCGACGGAACTATTATTGTGTTTGTTTATGGAGGAAGTCTTGTTAAGCAGTCGTGCCTCCCATACATATACCGATAAGAAATTAAGTTAAATATGTTATGTCTCTGGTCGTGAATATTGTTTTACGTTCAATGTTGCAGAAGTTAACTTTTAATAGTACGATCTTACGTAATTTATAAAGATAAGGTATTGTTTGTAGCTGATAAGTGCCCGTGTTATATTTCCAAACAAAATAAACAGCACTTAAATCCGTGTTAATTAAAGCCAACAAAATAAATGTAGCATATAAATCCGTGTTAAGCAATACCCAACAACACGACAGTATAAAGAAGGAATGACCTCGACACCTTGACGATATCAAAACAAATGAAACTAAACACAATCTGAGAAATAATAATAATAAAATAACTAGACAGAGACAGCTGCTGGAGGACACACCTTCATTACAAACTTTGACAGAACAAGAGAAGTTTTAACGACAACCATAAGAGCGAAAATGACGAACATTACCGAGGTAAGAAATCTTTTAATCTGTTAGTGACAAATCAGGACTAAGAGTGATTAACCACACGACTGTTCTCACATAATGGCGTCCATTACCTAGTAAGAAAAAAGCAAACTAAAATGAATTTGCAAGTTACGAACCAGAAGTTAGAGGAATTACTCGAACCTTAGCGTTGAGCAGCATTTGAGTTAGGGAATGACGTAAGTTTGATCTTAAAATTCAGTGAATATTTGGCCAGCAGTAAACTGGAGGAAATTACTACACTAATGAAATTAACACCTTGTTGAGTTCTGATACTGTTACCCGTATTACTGTGTTACTTGTATTATTGTGTCACTGTATTGCGAATGTTACTTAGTGAATAATTAGATTTGTGTTGGGATATAGTTAATTTTTCGTTTCTTCATTATTCACTTTTACTGATTAAAACCTCACTTGGGCAGCAGAGCTCACTAATACAGCAACAGAACTCATTAGATCTGCTCAGGTGTCACGTAAAACTGTCCTGTAGGAGACTCTTCCTCAACTTAATATTGTGGACACTTGCCTAGGTGTTACTCTACCTAACAACAATTACCCAGAGGCGGAAAATTACATGATAAATCACATTAACGCGACACCAATGTTTTGTTTAATAAAAAAATGATGATTTGAGGCCCATATAAAACACAAGAGCATGTAGTTTGTAATTACTGTTGTACGTAGTATGGTAACACATCACGGAGGTTAATGTGTCCAGGTATTTCTGATTATTTCTTTAAACTTATAGATTATGAATCAAATGTGAACTAGTGGGTCACATGTACAGCAAAAGCCCTTGAATCTGTCACATTTATAAGCAAAACACGTCGCCTGAGTCAGATTGGTAAACACAACAGCTGCTCAGACTAGGGTGGTGGAAGACTCGACCGGTTCTTCTATTACTGAAAACACATCTGAGGCAAGAGTTATTTACACCGGCATTTGGGGGAAGGACTGTAAGAAATGAAACACTACATAGTTATAAATTTCTGTCTTTCTGTCTGTCTGCCTCTCTCTGTCTGTCTGTCTGTTTCGGATAGATGAAACAATACAGGTCGAGTGATGGGTGTGCGCCCGTCCGTCCGTGCGCTTGTGTGTGTGCAAGTTCCTAGTCAACAACACCCAAATTGGGGCTCGAATATACGACCTTTAAATCCGAAGACGATGTTCTAACCAGGCAGCCATGTGTGGTATGGGTGTATGTATGTGTTAGTGCATGTTTGTGTGCGCATATAGTTACATGTATGTGTGCGTGCGTGCTTGTGTGGGTCAGGTCGATATTAGCAGATGTGACATATGGCAGACACAGTTTAAATACACCGCACGGTAAAATGATGGTGATTATGAGCTCCATGTGGCAGTAATAGCAGCCACCCCTCCCCCAGCCAAAATTATGATTATGGTGTTGATTTATGGCAGCCGAGATGAAAGACTGCGTGAATGGCTTAACTCATGAATTATATATGAAGTTGAAAGGAAAGAGGAATCATTGTAGTTTGTCACATTAATGTTATATACACCAGCAATAAGTTGGGTTATAGACAAACGATCTGAACTAGAGTAATGTTTAATATGTTTACAAATTCTCGTCTGATTGAGGTCAACAAATCAAAAGTGGATTATTAGTATGTTTTTGTTTACTAATTACTTGTGTCTCTCGATGGTAGCAGATTGAACCATGATTAGTGAGTTTTGAGTATTATTACCCTGTGTATTTATAATTGTTAATGGTACATATATATCGTTAGCCATGGGGTCGATGTGATTCGAGGCTTTCCGAGCAAAGTTACTCGACCTGTTTCTGAACGGTTGGTAGTTCTACATCCGTGACCTTTGAGCATGAACTAGTATATACGTTTTCGAACGATACATCATTAATATAGCTTAATGGATTTTTTGTTATATTGAAGAATCTAGTATGCCATACAAGGAGGACTCCCTCCTCTAATCCTACCGCCATCTCTAGCTGTTGCTGATATGGCGAGCAGGCATACCAACTTATGATGATGCACTGCGGATCACATCAAATTATTTCGTTTAGCATTTCAAATTGTGGCGACGGAAATCTAACTATTTTTTTCGGGGAATGTGCAGTAGCTAAAACAACTATCTGTGCAGGTGGGGGTCGATATGCTCCGAAATTTTAGGTGTGACTAGTGAGAACCCTCATATACCAAAATTTATCGTCCATGGTCGCATATTGTTCCCCACAAAGTATGCACAGATAGTTTTTTTAGCTACTTTACATCGTAATCTGATGAGTGTCTTGTTCACGATCTGAGGTATATACTTTACAGAGGAACACATTATTATATATTTGCCAAAAGAAACTTCTTTTCAGCTGAAGTTATGCGACGGTGCTGCCCTCACCAAGATGTAAATGCAGGAAATTATTTGTTTTACAACGACAAAACAAAGACCAGTATGGTAACTACAGACAGCACTCACTGCTGTCTACGATTCTACGTTTTTTTGTTCCACCAGGAGCTATATGCAAATTAAATCACGAATCAATTTGTTTTCAATTTTGATGTCGCGCGTGAGACAAAAATATTAGTCAGAGAGAGAATGCACAGACACCAAGACGAGGAACATCACCCATCCCCTGTCGCACCTCATGACCGCCTGTCGCACCTCATGACCGCCTGTCGCACCTCATGACCGCCTGTCGCACCTCATGGCCGCCTGTCGCACCTCATGGCCGCCTGTCGCACCTCATGACCCCCTGTCGCACCTCATGGCCGCCTGTCGCACCTCATGACCCCCTGTCGCACCTCATGACCCCCTGTCGCACCTCATGACCCCCTGTCGCACCTCATGACCGCCTGTCGCACCTCATGACCGCCTGTCGCACCTCATGACCGCCTGTCGCACCTCATGACCGCCTGTCGCACCTCATGATCGCCTGTCGCACCACATGACCCCCTGTCGCACCTCATGACCGCCTGTCGCACCTCATGACCGCCTGTCGCACCTCATGAACCCTGTAGCACCTCACCACCCCCTGTAGCACCTCCCCACCCCCTGTAGCAACTCCCCACCCCCTGTAGCACCTCACCACCCCCTGTAGCACCTCACCACCCCCTGTAGCACCTCACCACCCCCTGCAGGACCTCACCACCCCCTGTAGCACTTTACCACCCCCTGTAGCACCTCACCACCCCCTGTAGCACCTCACCACCCCCTGTAGCACCTCACCACCCCCTGCAGCACCTCACCACCCCCTGTAGCACATCACCACCCCCTGTACAACCCCCTGTAGCACCTCACCACCCCCTGTAGCACCTCACCACCCCCTGTAGCACCTCACCACCCCCTGTAGCACCTCACCACCCCCTGTCGCACCTCACCACCCCTGTAGCACCTCACCACCCCCTGTAGCACCTCACCACCCCCTGTAGGACCTCACCACCCCCTGTAGCACCTCACCACCCCCTGTAACACCTCACCACCCCCTGTAGCACCTCACCACCCCCTGTAGCACCTCACCACCCCCTGTAGCACCTCACCACCCCCTGTACAACCCCCTGTAGCACCTCACCACCCCCTGTAGCACCTCACCACCCCCTGTAGCACCTCACCACCCCTGTCGCACCTCACCACCCACTGTCGCACCTCACCACACCCTGTAGCACCTCACCACCCCCTGTAGCACCTCACCACCCCCTGTAACACCTCACCACCCCCTGTAGCACCTCACCACGCCCTGTAGCACCTCACGACCCCCTGTAGCACCTCACCATCCCCTGTAGCACCTCACGACCCCCTGTAGCACCTCACCACCCCCTGTAGCACCTCACCACCCCCTGTAGCACCTCACCACCCCCTGTAGCACCTCACCACCCCCTGTAGCACCTCACCACCCCCTGTCGCACCTCACCACCCCCTGTCGCACCTCACCACCCCCTGTCGCACCTCACCACCCCCTGTCGCACCTCACCACCCCCTGTCGCACCTCGCCACCCCCTGTCGCACCTCGCCACCCCCTGTCGCACCTCGCCACCCCCTGTAGCACCTCGCCACCCCCTGTAGCACCTCGCCACCCCCTGTAGCACCTCGCCACCCCCTGTAGCACCTCGCCACCCCCTGTAGCACCTCGCCACCCCCTGTAGCACCTCGCCACCCCCTGTAGCACCTCGCCACCCCCTGTAGCACCTCGCCACCCCCTGTAGCACCTCGCCACCCCCTGTAGCACCTCGCCACCCCTGTAGCACCTCGCCACCCCCTGTAGCACCTCGCCACCCCCTGTAGCACCTCGCCACCCCCTGTAGCACCTCGCCACCCCCTGTAGCACCTCGCCACCCCCTGTCGCACCTCGCCACCCCCTGTAGCACCTCGCCACCCCCTGTCGCACCTCACCACCCCTGTCGCACCTCACCACCCCCTGTCGCACCTCACCACCCCCTGTCGCACCTCACCACCCCCTGTCGCACCTCACCACCCCTGTCGCACCTCACCACCCCCTGTAGCACCTCACCACCCCCTGTCGCACCTCACCAACCCCTGTAGCACCTCACCACCCCCTGTCGCACCTCACCACACCCTGTCGCACCTCACCACCCCCTGTCGCACCTCACCACCCCCTGTAGCACCTCACCACCCCCTGTAGCACCTCACAACCCCCTGTCGCACCTCACCACCCCCTGTAGCACCTCACCACCCCCGGTCGCACCTCACCACCCCCTGTCGCACCTCAATACCCCCTGTCGCACCTCACCACCCCCTGTCGCACCTCACCACCCCCTGTAGCACCTCACCACCCCCTGTAGCACCTCACCACCCCCTGTAGCACCTCACCACCCCCTGTAGCACCTCACCACGCCCTGTCGCACCTCACCACCCCCTGTCGCACCTCACCACCCCCTGTCGCACCTCACCACCCCCTGTAGCACCTCACCACCCCCTGTAGCACCTCACCACCCCCTGTAGCACCTCACCACCCCCTGTAGCACCTCACCACCCCCTGTAGAACCTCACCACCCCCTGTAGCACCTCACCACGCCCTGTAGCACCTCACCACGCCCTGTAGCACCTCACCACCCCCTGTAGCACCTCACCACCCCCTGTAGCACCTCACCACCCCCTGTAGCACCTCACCACCCCCTGTAGCACCTCACCACCCCTGTAGCACCTCACCACCCCTGTAGCACATCACCACCCCCTGTAGCACCTCACATCCCCTGTCGCACCTCACCACCCCCTGTAGCACCTCACCACCCCCTGTAGCACCTCACCACCCCCTGTAGCACCTCACCAGCCCCTGTAGCACCTCACCACCCCCTGTCGCACCTCACCACCCCCTGTCGCACCTCACCACCCCCTGTCGCACCTCACCACCCCCTGTAGCACCTCACCACCCCCTGTAGCACCTCACCACCCCCTGTAGCACCTCACCACCCCCTGTAGCACCTCACCACCCCTGTAGCACCTCACCACCCCCTGTAGCACCTCACCACCCCCTGTAGCAACTCACCACCCCCTGTAGCA
The DNA here is from genome assembly GCA_958450375.1 of Homarus gammarus. Lineage (NCBI taxonomy): Eukaryota > Metazoa > Arthropoda > Malacostraca > Decapoda > Nephropidae > Homarus > Homarus gammarus. The sequence goes on along the minus strand of CAUDMG010000395.1, from coordinate 27,926 downwards.
CCTCACCACCCCCTGTAGCACCTCACCACCCCTGTAGCACCTCACCACCCCCTGTAGCACCTCACCACCCCCTGTAGCACCTCACCACCCCCTGTAGCACCTCACCACCTCCTGTAGCACCTCACCACCCCTGTCGCACCTCACCACCCCTGTCGCACCTCACCACCCCCTGTAGCACCTCACCACCCCCTGTCGCACCTCACCACCCCCTGTAGCACCTCACCACCCCCTGTAGCACCTCACCACCTCCTGTCGCACCTCACCACCCCCTGTCGCACCTCACCACCCCCTGTAGCACCTCACCACCCCCTGTAGCACCTCACCACCCCCTGTAGCACCTCACCACCCCCTGTAGCACTTCACCACCCCCTGTAGCACCTCACCACCCCCTGTAGCACCTCACCACCCCCTGTAGCACCTTACCAGCCCCTGTAGCACCTCACCACCCCCTGTCGCACCTCACCACCCCCTGTCGCACCTCACCACCCCTGTCGCAACCTGCACCACCACCCCTGTCGCACCTCACCACCCCCTGTAGCACCTCACCACCCTCTGTAGAACCTCACCACCCCTGTAGCACCTCGCCACCCCCTGTAGCACCTCACCACCCCCTGTAGCACCTCACCACCCCCTGTTGCACCTCACCACCCCCTGTAGCACCTCACCACCCCCTATAGCACCACACCACCTCCTGTAGCACCTCACCACCCCCTGTAGCACCTCACAAACCCCTGTAGCACCTCACCACCCCCTGTCACCCCTCACCACCCCCTGTAGCACCTCACCACCCCCTGTCGCACCTCACCACCCCCTGTCGCACCTCACCACCCCCTGTCGCACCTCACCACCCCCTGTCGCACCTCACCACCCCCTGTCGCACCTCACCACCCCCTGTAGCACCTCACCACCCCCTGTAGCACCTCACCACCCCCTGTCGCACCTCAATACCCCCTGTAGCACCTCACCACCCCCTGTCGCACCTCACCACCCCCTGTCGCACCTCAATACCCCCTGTCGCACCTCAATACCCCCTGTCGCACCTCACCACCCCCTGTCGCACCTCACCACCCCCTGTAGCACCTCACCACCCCCTGTAGCACCTCACCACCCCCTGTCGCACCTCACCACCCCCTGTCGCACCTCACCACCCCCTGTAGCACCTCACCACCCCCTGTCGACCTCACCACCCCCTGTAGCACCTCACCACCCCCTGTAGCACCTCACCACCCCCTGTCGCACCTCACCACCCCCTGTAGCACCTCGCCACCCCCTGTAGCACCTCGCCACCCCCTGTAGCACCTCGCCACCCCCTGTCGCACCTCGCCACCCCCTGTAGCACCTCGCCACCCCCTGTAGCACCTCGCCACCCCCTGTCGCACCTCGCCACCCCCTGTAGCACCTCACCACCCCCTGTCGCACCTCACCACCCCTTGTCGCACCTCACCACCCCCTGTCGCACCTCACCACCCCCTGTAGCACCTCACCACCCCCTGTCACCCCTCACCACCCCCTGTAGCACCTCACCACCCCCTGTCGCACCTCACCACCCCCTGTCGCACCTCACCACCCCCTGTCGCACCTCACCACCCCCTGTCGCACCTCACCACCCCCTGTAGCACCTCACCACCCCCTGTAGCACCTCACCACCCCCTGTTGCACCTCACCACCCCCTGTAGCACCTCACCACCCCCTGTAGCACCTCACCACCCCCTGTAGCACCTCACCACCCCTGTAGCACCTCACCACCCCCTGTAGCACCTCACCACCCCCTGTCGCACCTCACCACCCCTGTCGCACCTCACCACCCCCTGTCGCACCTCACCACCCCCTGTCGCACCTCACACCCCTGTGCACTCACCACCCCCTGTAGCACCTCACCACCCCCTGTAGCACCTCACCACCCCCTGTCGCACCTCACCACCCCCTGTCGCACCTCACCACCCCCTGTCGCACCTCAATACCCCCTGTCGCACCTCAATGCCCCCTGTAGCACCTCACCACCCCCTGTCGCACCTCACCACCCCCTGTAGCACCTCACCACCCCCTGTAGCACCTCACCACCCCCTGTCGCACCTCACCACCCCCTGTCGCACCTCACCACCCCCTGTAGCACCTCACCACCCCCTGTCGCACCTCACCACCCCCTGTCGCACCTCACCACCCCCTGTCGCACCTCACCACCCCCTGTCGCACCTCACCACCCCCTGTAGCACCTCACCACCCCCTGTCGCACCTCACCACCCCTGTTGCACCTCACCACCCCCTGTAGCACCTCACCACCCCCTGTAGCACCTCACCACCCCTGTCGCACCTCACCACCCCCTGTCGCACCTCACCACCCCCTGTAGCACCTCACCACCCCCTGTAGCACCTCACCACCCCCTGTAGCACTTCAACACACCCTGTAGCACCGCACCACCCCCTGTAGCACCTCACCACCCCCTGTAGCACCTCACCACCCCCTGTAGCACCTCACCACCCCCTGTAGCACCTCACCACCCCCTGTAGCACCTCACCACCCCCTGTAGCACCTCACCACCCCCTGTAGCACCTCACCACCCCCTGTAGCACCTCACCACCCCTGTCGCACCTCACCACCCCCTGTCGCACCTCACCACCCCCTGTAGCACCTCACCACCCCCTGTAGCACCTCACCACCCCCTGTAGCACCTCAACACCCCCTGTAGCACCTCACCACCCCCTGTAGCACTTCGCCACCCCCTGTAGCACCTCGCCACCCCCTGTAGCACCTCGCCACCCCCTGTCGCACCTCGCCACCCCCTGTCGCACCTCGCCACCCCCTGTCGCACCTCGCCACCCCCTGTCGCACCTCGCCAACCCCTGTAGCACCTCGCCACCCCCTGTCGCACTCGCCACCCCCTGCAGCACCTCGCCACCCCCTGTAGCACCTTGCCACCCCCTGTAGCACCTCGCCACCCCCTGTAGCACCTCGCCACCCCCTGTAGCACCTCGCCACCCCCTGTAGCACCTCGCCACCCCCTGTAGCACCTCGCCACACCCTGTAGCACCTCACCAACCCCTGTAGCACCTCACCAACCCCTGTAGCACCTCACCACCCCCTGTAGCACCTCACCACCCCCTGTAGCACCTCACCACCCCCTGTAGCACCTCACCACCCCCTGTAGCACCTCACCAGCCCCTGTAGCACCTCACCACCCCCTGTCGCACCTCACCACCCCCTGTCGCACCTCACCACCCCCTGTCGCACCTCACCACCCCCTGTAGCACCTCACCACCCCCTGTAGCACCTCACCACCCCTGTAGCACCTCACCACCCCCTGTAGCACCTCACCACCCCCTGTAGCACCTCACCACCCCCTGTAGCACCTCACCACCTCCTGTAGCACCTCACCACCCCCTGTCGCACCTCACCACCCCTGTCGCACCTCACCACCCCCTGTAGCACCTCACCACCCCCTGTCGCACCTCACCACCCCCTGTAGCACCTCACCACCCCCTGTAGCACCTCACCACCTCCTGTCGCACCTCACCACCCCCTGTCGCACCTCACCACCCCCTGTAGCACCTCACCACCCCCTGTAGCACCTCGCCACCCCCTGTAGCACCTCGCCACCCCCTGTAGCACCTCGCCACCCCCTGTAGCACCTCACCACCCCCTGTAGCACCTCACCACCCCCTGTAGCACCACACCACCCCCTGTAGCACCTCACCACCCCCTGTAGCACCTCACCACCCCCTGTAGCACCTCACCACCCCCTGTAGCACCTCACCACCCCCTGTAGCACCTCACCACCCCCTGTAGCACTTCACCACCCCCTGTAGCACCTCACCACCCCCTGTAGCACCTCACCACCCCCTGTAGCACCTTACCAGCCCCTGTAGCACCTCACCACACCCTGTCGCACCTCACCACCCCCTGTCGCACCTCACCACCCCTGTCGCACCTCACCACCCCCTGTCGCACCTCACCACCCCCTGTAGCACCTCACCACCCCCTGTAGAACCTCACCACCCCTGTAGCACCTCGCCACCCCCTGTAGCACCTCACCACCCCCTGTAGCACCTCACCACCCCCTGTTGCACCTCACCACCCCCTGTAGCACCTCACCACCCCCTGTAGCACCACACCACCTCCTGTAGCACCTCACCACCCCCTGTAGCACCTCACAACCCCCTGTAGCACCTCACCACCCCCTGTCACCCCTCACCACCCCCTGTAGCACCTCACCACCCCCTGTCGCACCTCACCACCCCCTGTCGCACCTCACCACCCCCTGTCGCACCTCACCACCCCCTGTCGCACCTCACCACCCCCTGTCGCACCTCACCACCCCCTGTAGCACCTCACCACCCCCTGTAGCACCTCACCACCCCCTGTAGCACCTCACCGCCCCCTGTCGCACCTCAATACCCCCTGTAGCACCTCACCACCCCCTGTCGCACCTCACCACCCCCTGTCGCACCTCAATACCCCCTGTCGCACCTCAATACCCCCTGTCGCACCTCACCACCCCCTGTCGCACCTCACCACCCCCTGTAGCACCTCACCACCCCCTGTCGCACCTCACCACCCCCTGTAGCACCTCACCACCCCCTGTCGCACCTCACCACCCCCTGTCGCACCTCACCACCCCCTGTAGCACCTCACCACCCCCTGTAGCACCTCACCACCCCCTGTAGCACCTCACCACCCCCTGTAGCACCTCACCACCCCCTGTAGCACCTCACCACCCCCTGTAGCACCTCACCACCCCCTGTAGCACCTCGCCACCCCCTGTAGCACCTCGCCACCCCCTGTAGCACCTCGCCACCCCCTGTCGCACCTCGCCACCCCCTGTCGCACCTCGCCACCCCCTGTAGCACCTCACCACCCCCTGTCGCACCTCACCACCCCTTGTCGCACCTCACCACCCCCTGTCGCACCTCACCACCCCCTGTAGCACCTCACCACCCCCTGTCACCCCTCACCACCCCCTGTAGCACCTCACCACCCCCTGTCGCACCTCACCACCCCCTGTCGCACCTCACCACCCCCTGTCGCACCTCACCACCCCCTGTCGCACCTCACCACCCCCTGTCGCACCTCACCACCCCCTGTAGCACCTCACCACCCCCTGTAGCACCTCACCACCCCCTGTTGCACCTCACCACCCCCTGTCGCACCTCACCACCCCCTGTAGCACCTCACCACCCCCTGTAGCACCTCACCACCCCCTGTAGCACCTCACCACCCCCTGTAGCACCTCACCACCCCCTGTAGCACCTCACCACCCCCTGTCGCACCTCACCACCCCCTGTCGCACCTCACCACCCCCTGTCGCACCTCACCACCCCCTGTCGCACCTCACCACCCCCTGTCGCACCTCACCACCCCCTGTAGCACCTCACCACCCCCTGTAGCACCTCACCACCCCCTGTAGCACCTCACCACCCCCTGTCGCACCTCACCACCCCCTGTCGCACCTCAATACCCCCTGTCGCACCTCAATACCCCCTGTTGCACCTCACCACCCCCTGTCGCACCTCACCACCCCCTGTAGCACCTCACCACCCCCTGTAGCACCTCACCACCCCCTGTCGCACCTCACCACCCCCTGTCGCACCTCACCACCCCCTGTAGCACCTCACCACCCCCTGTCGCACCTCACCACCCCCTGTAGCACCTCACCACCCCCTGTAGCACCTCACCACCCCCTGTCGCACCTCACCACCCCCTGTAGCACCTCGCCACCCCCTGTAGCACCTCGCCACCCCCTGTAGCACCTCGCCACCCCCTGTCGCACCTCGCCACCCCCTGTAGCACCTCGCCACCCCCTGTAGCACCTCGCCACCCCCTGTAGCACCTCACCACCCCCTGTCGCACCTCACCACCCCCTGTCGCACCTCACCACCCCCTGTCGCACCTCACCACCCCCTGTAGCACCTCACCACCCCCTGTCACCCCTCACCACCCCCTGTAGCACCTCACCACCCCCTGTCGCACCTCACCACCCCCTGTCGCACCTCACCACCCCCTGTCGCACCTCACCACCCCCTGTCGCACCTCACCACCCCCTGTAGCACCTCACCACCCCCTGTAGCACCTCACCACCCCCTGTTGCACCTCACCACCCCCTGTCGCACCTCACCACCCCCTGTAGCACCTCACCACCCCCTGTAGCACCTCACCACCCCCTGTAGCACCTCACCACCCCTGTAGCACCTCACCACCCCCTGTAGCACCTCACCACCCCCTGTAGCACCTCACCACCCCTGTAGCACCTCACCACCCCCTGTAGCACCTCACCAACCCTGTAGCACCTCGACACCCCCTGTAGCACCTCACCACCCCCTGTAGCACCTCACCACCCCCTGTAGCACCTCACCACCCCCTGTAGCACCTCACCACCCCCTGTAGCACCTCACCACCCCCTGTAGCACCTCACCACCCCCTGTAGCACCTCACCACCCCTGTAGCACCTCACCACCACCTGTAGCACCTCACCACCCCTGTAGCACCTCACCACCCCTGTAGCACCTCACCACCCCTGTAGCACCTCACCACCCCTGTAGCACCTCACCACCCCCTGTAGCACCTCACCACCCCCTGTCGCACCTCACCACCCCTGTCGCACCTCACCACCCCCTGTCGCACCTCACCACCCCCTGTAGCACCTCACCACCCCCTGTAGCACCTCACCACCCCCTGTAGCACCTCGCCACCCCCTGTAGCACCTCGCCACCCCCTGTAGCACCTCGCCACCCCCTGTCGCACCTCGCCACCCCCTGTAGCACCTCACCACCCCCTGTCGCACCTCACCACCCCCTGTCGCACCTCACCACCCCCTAGCACACCTCACCACCCCCTGTCGCACCTCACCACCCCCTGTCGCACCTCACCACCCCCTGTCGCACCTCACCACCCCCTGTCGCACCTCACCACCCCCTGTAGCACCTCACCACCCCCTGTAGCACCTCACCACCCCCTGTAGCACCTCACCACCCCCTGTAGCACCTCATCACCCTTGTAGCACCCCACCACCCCCTGTAGGACCTCACCACCCCCTGTAGCACCTCACACCCCCTGTCGCACCTCACCACCCCTGTCGCACCTCACCACCCCCTGTAGCACCTCACCACCCCCTGTAGCACCTCACCACCCCCTGTCGCACCTCACCACCCCCTGTAGCACCTCACCACCCCCTGTAGCACCTCACCACCCCCTGCAGCACCTCACCACCCCCTGTGGCACCTCATCACCCCTGTGGCACCTCACCACCCCCTGTAGCACCTCACCACCCCCTGTAGCACCTCACCACCCCCTGTCGCACCTCACCACCCCTGTCGCACCTCACCACCCCCTGTAGCACCTCACCACCCCCTGTAGCACCTCACCACCCCCTGTCGCACCTCACCACCCCCTGTAGCACCTCACCACCCCCTGTAGCACCTCACCACCCCCTGCAGCACCTCACCACCCCCGGTAGCACCTCACCACCCCGTGTAGCACCTCACCACCCCCTGTAGCACCTCACCACCCCCTGTAGCACCTCACCACCCCCTGTCGCACCTCACCACCCCCTGTAGCACCTCACCACCCCCTGTAGCACCTCACCACCCCCTGTAGCACCTCACCACCCCCTTTAGCACCTCACCACCCCCTGTCGCACCTCACCATCCCCTGTTGCACCTCACCACCCCTGTAGCACCTCACCACCCCCTGTCGCACCTCACCACCCCCTGTAGCACCTCACCACCCCCTGTAGCACCTCACCACCCCCTGTAGCACCTCACCACCCCTGTAGCACCTCGCCACCCCCTGTAGCACCTCGCCACCCCCTGTAGCACCTCGCCACCCCCTGTAGCACCTCGCCACCCCCTGTAGCACCTCGCCACCCCCTGTCGCACCACACCACCCCCTGTAGCACCTCACCACCCCCTGTCGCACCTCACCACCCCCTGTCGCACCTCACCACCCCCTGTCGCACCTCACCACCCCCTGTCGCACCTCACCACCCCCTGTCGCACCTCACCACCCCCTGTAGCACCTCACCACCCCCTGTAGCACCTCACCACCCCCTGTCGCACCTCACCACCCCCTGTAGCACCTCACCACCCCCTGTCGCACCTCACCACCCCCTGTCGCACCTCACCACCCCCGTCGCACCTCACCACCCCCTGTCGCACCTCACCACCCCCTGTAGCACCTCACCACCCCCTGTAGCACCTCACCACCCCCTGTCGCACCTCAATACCCCCTGTAGCACCTCACCACCCCCTGTCGCACCTCACCACCCCCTGTCGCACCTCAATACCCCCTGTCGCACCTCACCACCCCCTGTCGCACCTCACCACCCCCTGTAGCACCTCACCACCCCCTGTAGCACCTCACCACCCCCTGTAGCACCTCACCACCCCTGTAGCACCTCACCACCCCCTGTAGCACCTCACCACCCCCTGTAGCACCTCACCACCCCCTGTAGCACCTCACCACCCCCGGTAGCACCTCACCACCCCCTGTAGCACCTCACCACCCCCTGTAGCACCTCACCACCCCCTGTCGCACCTCAATACCCCCTGTAGCACCTCACCACCCCCTGTCGCACCTCACCACCCCCTGTCGCACCTCAATACCCCCTGTCGCACCTCAATACCCCCTGTCGCACCTCACCACCCCCTGTCACACCTCACCACCCCCTGTAGCACCTCACCACCCCCTGTAGCACCTCACCACCCCCTGTCGCACCTCACCACCCCCTGTCGCACCTCACCACCCCCTGTAGCACCTCACCACCCCCTGTCGACCTCACCACCCCCTGTAGCACCTCACCACCCCCTGTAGCACCTCACCACCCCCTGTCGCACCTCACCACCCCCTGTAGCACCTCGCCACCCCCTGTAGCACCTCGCCACCCCCTGTAGCACCTCGCCACCCCCTGTCGCACCTCGCCACCCCCTGTAGCACCTCGCCACCCCCTGTAGCACCTCGCCACCCCCTGTCGCACCTCGCCACCCCCTGTAGCACCTCACCACCCCCTGTCGCACCTCACCACCCCTTGTCGCACCTCACCACCCCCTGTCGCACCTCACCACCCCCTGTAGCACCTCACCACCCCCTGTCACCCCTCACCACCCCCTGTAGCACCTCACCACCCCCTGTCGCACCTCACCACCCCCTGTCGCACCTCACCACCCCTGTCGCACCTCACCACCCCCTGTCGCACCTCACCACCCCCTGTCGCACCTCACCACCCCCTGTAGCACCTCACCACCCCCTGTAGCACCTCACCACCCCCTGTTGCACCTCACCACCCCCTGTCGCACCTCACCACCCCCTGTAGCACCTCACCACCCCCTGTAGCACCTCACCACCCCCTGTAGCACCTCACCACCCCTGTAGCACCTCACCACCCCCTGTAGCACCTCACCACCCCCTGTCGCACCTCACCACCCCCTGTCGCACCTCACCACCCCCTGTCGCACCTCACCACCCCCTGTCGCACCTCACCACCCCCTGTAGCACCTCACCACCCCCTGTAGCACCTCACCACCCCCTGTCGCACCTCAATACCCCCTGTAGCACCTCACCACCCCCTGTCGCACCTCACCACCCCCTGTCGCACCTCAATACCCCCTGTCGCACCTCAATACCCCCTGTTGCACCTCACCACCCCCTGTCGCACCTCACCACCCCCTGTAGCACCTCACCACCCCCTGTAGCACCTCACCACCCCCTGTCGCACCTCACCACCCCCTGTCGCACCTCACCACCCCCTGTCGCACCTCACCACCCCCTGTAGCACCTCACCACCCCCTGTAGCACCTCACCACCCCCTGTCGCACCTCACCACCCCCTGTAGCACCTCGCCACCCCCTGTAGCACCTCGCCACCCCCTGTAGCACCTCGCCACCCCCTGTCGCACCTCGCCACCCCCTGTAGCACCTCGCCACCCCCTGTAGCACCTCGCCACCCCCTGTCGCACCTCGCCACCCCCTGTAGCACCTCACCACCCCCTGTAGCACCTCACCACCCCCTGTCGCACCTCACCACCCCCTGTCGCACCTCACCACCCCCTGTCGCACCTCACCACCCCCTGTAGCACCTCACCACCCCCTGTCACCCCTCACCACCCCCTGTAGCACCTCACCACCCCCTGTCGCACCTCACCACCCCCTGTCGCACCTCACCACCCCCTGTCGCACCTCACCACCCCCTGTCGCACCTCACCACCCCCTGTAGCACCTCACCACCCCCTGTAGCACCTCACCACCCCCTGTTGCACCTCACCACCCCCTGTCGCACCTCACCACCCCCTGTAGCACCTCACCACCCCCTGTAGCACCTCACCACCCCCTGTAGCACCTCACCACCCCTGTAGCACCTCACCACCCCCTGTAGCACCTCACCACCCCCTGTAGCACCTCACCACCCCCTGTAGCACCTCACCACCCCCTGTAGCACCTCACCACCCCCTGTAGCACCTCACCACCCCTGTAGCACCTCACCACCCCTGTAGCACCTCACCACCCCCTGTAGCACCTCACCACCCCCTGTAGCACCTCACCACCCCTGTAGCACCTCACCACCCCCTGTAGCACCTCGCCACCCCCTGTAGCACCTCACCACCCCCTGTAGCACCTCACCACCCCTGTAGCACCTCACCACCCCCTGTAGCACCTCACCACCCCCTGTAGCACCTCACCACCCCTGTAGCACCTCACCACCCCTGTAGCACCTCACCACCCCTGTAGCACCTCACCACCCCCTGTAGCACCTCACCACCCCCTGTCGCACCTCACCACCCCCTTTAGCACCTCACCACCCCCTGTCGCACCTCACCATCCCCTGTCGCACCTCACCACCCCTGCAGCACCTCACCACCCCCTGTCGCACCTCACCACCCCCTGTAGCACCTCACCACCCCCTGTAGCACCTCACCACCCCCTGTAGCACCTCACCCCCCCCTGTAGCACCTCGCCACCCCCTGTAGCACCTCGCCACCCCCTGTAGCACCTCGCCACCCCCTGTAGCACCTCGCCACCCCCTGTAGCACCTCGCCACCCCCTGTCGCACCACACCACCCCCTGTAGCACCTCACCACCCCCTGTCGCACCTCACCACCCCCTGTCGCACCTCACCACCCCCTGTCGCACCTCACCACCCCCTGTCGCACCTCACCACCCCCTGTAGCACCTCACCACCCCCTGTAGCACCTCACCACCCCCTGTCGCACCTCACCACCCCCTGTAGCACCTCACCACCCCCTGTCGCACCTCACCACCCCCTGTCGCACCTCACCACCCCCTGTCGCACCTCACCACCCCCTGTCGCACCTCACCACCCCCTGTAGCACCTCACCACCCCCTGTCGCACCTCAATACCCCCTGTAGCACCTCACCACCCCCTGTCGCACCTCACCACCCCCTGTCGCACCTCAATACCCCCTGTCGCACCTCACCACCCCCTGTCGCACCTCACCACCCCCTGTAGCACCTCACCACCCCCTGTAGCACCTCACCATCCCCTGTAGCACCTCACCACCCCTGTAGCACCTCACCACCCCCTGTAGCACCTCACCACCCCCTGTAGCACCTCACCACCCCCTGTAGCACCTCACCACCCCCGGTAGCACCTCACCACCCCCTGTAGCACCTCACCACCCCCTGTAGCACCTCACCACCCCTGTAGCACCTCACCACCCCCTGTAGCACCTCACCACCCCCTGTAGCACCTCACCAACCCTGTAGCACCTCGACACCCCCTGTAGCACCTCGCCACCCCTGTAACACCTCGCCACCCCCTGTAGCACCTCGCCACCCCCTGTAGCACCTCGCCACCCCCTGTAGCACCTCGCCACCCCTGTAGCACCTCGCCACCCCTGTAGCACCTCGCCACCCCTTGTAGCACCTAGCCACCCCCTGTAGCACCTCGCCACCCCCTGTAGCACCTCGCCACCCCTTGTAGCACCTAGCCACCCCCTGTAGCACCTCGCCACCCCCTGTAGCACCTCGCTGTATGTATATTATGTATGCTGGATTATATTTCATGTATGTATATTATGTATGTGCTCCATTTATGTATTATTTATTCAGCCTAGCTAGCAGCGTGTGGCAATGTTATTACCATATCCCACACGCTTAATTAATGTGCCTGGCGACGTATGGAAGCTGCTAATGTATCACTTGCCATACGTCGCCTATAGCAGTTGACCGGGAGCCTAGTCAAGAGAGAGTGCTGCTCTCCTTTGTGTACATACTCTTATCCAGTAAACCTAACCTACAAAACTATACAGGTGTTTGTGTTCTCTCCTGTATATAGAACTTATTATTCAGAACCTAACATGGCTCAGTGCGTAGTCTTACTGGATAATTACGAGTGATAGTGCAAAGTTTGTAGAAAGCCGGCTAGGGTCCCCTCCCGTCTTGGGTCAAGCCTTGGGTCAACTCCCGCGCCATCTCTCCTCGAAGAATTTCAGGAACTTTGAGCAGTGTCAGTGACAGTGATTTTCTGTGAAGTGTTTAGTGCATTGTGTGTTCGTGCCATTCATGTGTGACCTTGTTTTAAAGGATTCCCAAGGTATACGGCACGTTCTGGGCATTTGTAAGGAGTAAAGTTCAGTGCACCCGTCTCTGACCGCGTCCTGAGGGTAACTAGACTGACTGGGAGTCGCCGCGCCTCTCCCTCCACCCCCCCTCACAGCGCCGCCTCCACCCCCCCTCACAGCTGGGGCGAGACGCTTTGCCGGCCCGGACACACACTCACACGTACTAACACTCGCTGAACGCGCGGCTTCCTTATATATATAAAATATATATAAGGAAGCCGCGCGGTCAGCGAGTGTTAGTACGTGTGAGTGTGTGTCCCGGGCCGGCAAAGCGTCTCGCCCCAGCTGTGAGGGGGGGTGGAGGCGGCGCTGTGAGGGGGGGTGGAGGGAGAGGCGCGGCGACTCCCAGTCAGTCTAGTTACCCTCAGGACGCGGTCAGAGACGGGTGCACTGAACTTTACTCCTTACAAATGCCCAGAACGTGCCGTATACCTTGGGAATCCTTTAAAACAAGGTCACACATGAATGGCACGAACACACAATGCACTAAACACTTCACAGAAAATCACTGTCACTGACACTGCTCAAAGTTCCTGAAATTCTTCGAGGAGAGATGGCGCGGGAGTTGACCCAAGGCTTGACCCAAGACGGGAGGGGACCCTAGCCGGCTTTCTACAAACTTTGCACTATCACTCGTAATTATCCAGTAAGACTACGCACTGAGCCATGTTAGGTTCTGAATAATAAGTTCTATATACAGGAGAGAACACAAACACCTGTATAGTTTTGTAGGTTAGGTTTACTGGATAAGAGTATGTACACAAAGGAGAGCAGCACTCTCTCTTGACTAGGCTCCCGGTCAACTGCTATAGGCGACGTATGGCAAGTGATACATTAGCAGCTTCCATACGTCGCCAGGCACATTAATTAAGCGTGTGGGATATGGTAATAACATTGCCACACGCTGCTAGCTAGGCTGAATAAATAATACATAAATGGAGCACATACATAATATACATACATGAAATATAATCCAGCATACATAATATACATACAGCGAGGTGCTACAGGGGGTGGCGAGGTGCTACAGGGGGTGGCTAGGTGCTACAAGGGGTGGCGAGGTGCTACAGGGGGTGGCGAGGTGCTACAGGGGGTGGCTAGGTGCTACAAGGGGTGGCGAGGTGCTACAGGGGTGGCGAGGTGCTACAGGGGTGGCGAGGTGCTACAGGGGGTGGCGAGGTGCTACAGGGGGTGGCGAGGTGCTACAGGGGGTGGCGAGGTGCGACAGGGGGTGGCGAGGTGCTACAGGGGGTTTCGAGGTGCTACAGGGGGTGGTGAGGTGCTACAGGGGGTGGTGAGGTGCTACAGGGGGTGGTGAGGTGCTACAGGGGTGGTGAGGTGCTACAGGGGGTGGTGAGGTGCTACAGGGGGTGGTGAGGTGCTACCGGGGGTGGTGAGGTGCTACAGGGGGTGGTGAGGTGCTACAGGGGGTGGTGAGGTGCTACAGGGGGTGGTGAGGTGCTACAGGGGTGGTGAGGTGCTACAGGGGATGGTGAGGTGCTACAGGGGGTGGTGAGGTGCTACAGGGGGTGGTGAGGTGCGACAGGGGGTGGTGAGGTGCGACAGGGGGTATTGAGGTGCGACAGGGGGTGGTGAGGTGCGACAGGGGGTGGTGAGGTGCTACAGGGGGTATTGAGGTGCGACAGGGGGTGGTGAGGTGCTACAGGGGGTGGTGAGGTGCGACAGGGGGTGGTGAGGTGCGACAGGGGGTGGTGAGGTGCGACAGGGGGTGGTGAGGTGCGACAGGGGGTGGTGAGGTGCTACAGGGGGTGGTGAGGTGCGACAGGGGGTGGTGAGGTGCTACAGGGGGTGGTGAGGTGCTACAGGGGGTGGTGAGGTGCGACAGGGGGTGGTGAGGTGCGACAGGGGGTGGTGAGGTGCGACAGGGGGTGGTGAGGTGCGACAGGGGGTGGTGAGGTGCTACAGGGGGTGGTGTGGTGCGACAGGGGGTGGCGAGGTGCTACAGGGGGTGGCGAGGTGCTACAGGGGGTGGCGAGGTGCTACAGGGGGTGGCGAGGTGCTACAGGGGGTGGCGAGGTGCTACAGGGGGTGGTGAGGTGCTACAGGGGGTGGTGAGGTGCTACAGGGGGTGGTGAGGTGCTACAGGGGGTGGTGAGGTGCGACAGGGGGTGGTGAGGTGCTGCAGGGGTGGTGAGGTGCGACAGGGGATGGTGAGGTGCGACAGGGGGTGGTGAGGTGCTACAGGGGGTGGTGAGGTGCGACAGGGGGTGGTGAGGTGCTACAGGGGGTGGTGAGGTGCTACAGGGGTGGTGAGGTGCTACAGGGGTGGTGAGGTGCTACAGGGGGTGGTGAGGTGCTACAGGGGGTGGTGAGGTGCTACAGGGGGTGGTGAGGTGCTACAGGGGTGGTGAGGTGCTACAGGGGGTGGTGAGGTGCTACAGGGGGTGGTGAGGTGCTACAGGGGGTGGTGAGGTGCTACAGGGGGTGGTGAGGTGCTACAGGGGGTGGTGAGGTGCTACAGGGGGTGGTGAGGTGCTACAGGGGGTGGTGAGGTGCTACAGGGGTGGTGAGGTGCTACAGGGGGTGGTGAGGTGCTACAGGGGGTGGTGAGGTGCTACAGGGGGTGGTGAGGTGCTACAGGGGGTGGTGAGGTGCTACAGGGGGTGGTGAGGTGCTACAGGGGTGGTGAGGTGCTACAGGGGGTGGTGAGGTGCTACAGGGGGTGGTGAGGTGCTACAGGGGGTGGTGAGGTGCGACAGGGGGTGGTGAGGTGCAACAGGGGGTGGTGAGGTGCTACAGGGGGTGGTGAGGTGCTACAGGGGGTGGTGAGGTGCGACAGGGGGTGGTGAGGTGCGACAGGGGGTGGTGAGGTGCGACAGGGGGTGGTGAGGTGCGACAGGGGGTGGTGAGGTGCTACAGGGGGTGGTGAGGTGTGACAGGGGGTGGTGAGGTGCTACAGGGGGTGGTGAGGTGCGACAGGGGGTGGTGAGGTGCGACAGGGGGTGGTGAGGTGCGACAGGGGGTGGTGAGGTGCTACAGGGGGTGGTGAGGTGCTACAGGGGGTGGCGAGGTGCGACAGGGGGTGGCGAGGTGCTACAGGGGGTGGCGAGGTGCTACAGGGGGTGGCGAGGTGCGACAGGGGGTGGCGAGGTGCTACAGGGGGTGGCGAGGTGCTACAGGGGGTGGCGAGGTGCTACAGGGGGTGGTGAGGTGCGACAGGGGGTGGTGAGGTGCTACAGGGGGTGGTGAGGTGCTACAGGGGGTGGTGAGGTGCGACAGGGGGTGGTGAGGTGCGACAGGGGGTGGTGAGGTGCGACAGGGGGTGGTGAGGTGCTACAGGGGGTGGTGAGGTGCTACAGGGGGTGGTGAGGTGCGACAGGGGGTGGTGAGGTGCAACAGGGGGTATTGAGGTGCGACAGGGGGTAGTGAGGTGCGACAGGGGGTGGTGAGGTGCGACAGGGGGTGGTGAGGTGCTACAGGGGGTATTGAGGTGCGACAGGGGGTGGTGAGGTGCTACAGGGGGTGGTGAGGTGCTACAGGGGGTGGTGAGGTGCGACAGGGGGTGGTGAGGTGCGACAGGGGGTGGTGAGGTGCGACAGGGGGTGGTGAGGTGCGACAGGGGGTGGTGAGGTGCTACAGGGGGTGGTGAGGTGCTACAGGGGGTGGTGAGGTGCTACAGGGGGTGGTGAGGTGCTACAGGGGGTGGTGAGGTGCTACAGGGGGTGGTGAGGTGCGACAGGGGGTGGTGAGGTGCAACAGGGGGTGGTGAGGTGCTACAGGGGGTGGTGAGGTGCTACAGGGGGTGGTGAGGTGCGACAGGGGGTGGTGAGGTGCGACAGGGGGTGGTGAGGTGCGACAGGGGTGGTGAGGTGCGACAGGGGGTGGTGAGGTGCGACAGGGGGTGGTGAGGTGCTACAGGGGGTGGTGAGGGGTGACAGGGGGTGGTGAGGTGCTACAGGGGGTGGTGAGGTGCGACAGGGGGTGGTGAGGTGCGACAAGGGGTGGTGAGGTGCGACAGGGGGTGGTGAGGTGCTACAGGGGGTGGCGAGGTG
Source organism: Homarus gammarus (assembly GCA_958450375.1). Lineage (NCBI taxonomy): Eukaryota > Metazoa > Arthropoda > Malacostraca > Decapoda > Nephropidae > Homarus > Homarus gammarus. Next base: position 11,347 of record CAUDMG010000395.1, on the reverse strand, counting down.
CGACAGGGGGTGGCGAGGTGCTACAGGGGGTGGCGAGGTGCTACAGGGGGTGGCGAGGTGCGACAGGGGGTGGCGAGGTGCTACAGGGGGTGGCGAGGTGCTACAGGGGGTGGCGAGGTGCTACAGGGGGTGGTGAGGTGCGACAGGGGGTGGTGAGGTGCTACAGGGGGTGGTGAGGTGCTACAGGGGGTGGTGAGTTCGACAGGGGGTGGTGAGGTGCTACAGGGGGTGGTGAGGTGCGACAGGGGGTGGTGAGGTGCGACAGGGGGTGGTGAGGTGCTACAGGGGGTGGTGAGGTGCTACAGGGGGTGGTGAGGTGTGACAGGGGGTGGTGAGGTGCGACAGGGGGTATTGAGGTGCGACAGGGGGTATTGAGGTGCGACAGGGGGTGGTGAGGTGCGACAGGGGGTGGTGAGGTGCTACAGGGGGTATTGAGGTGCGACAGGGGGTGGTGAGGTGCTACAGGGGGTGGTGAGGTGCTACAGGGGGTGGTGAGGTGCTACAGGGGGTGGTGAGGTGCTACAGGGGGTGGTGAGGTGCTACAGGGGTGGTGAGGTGCTACAGGGGGTGGTGAGGTGCTACAGGGGTGGTGAGGTGCTACAGGGGGTGGTGAGGTGCTACAGGGGGTGGTGAGGTGCTACAGGGGGTGGTGAGGTGCGACAGGGGGTGGTGAGGTGCGACAGGGGGTGGTGAGGTGCGACAGGGGGTGGTGAGGTGCGACAGGGGGTGGTGAGGTGCTACAGGGGGTATTGAGGTGCGACAGGGGGTGGTGAGGTGCTACAGGGGGTGGTGAGGTGCTACAGGGGGTGGTGAGGTGCGACAGGGGGTGGTGAGGTGCGACGGGGGTGGTGAGGTGCGACAGGGGGTGGTGAGGTGCGACAGGGGGTGGTGAGGTGCTACAGGGGGTGGTGAGGTGCGACAGGGGGTGGTGAGGTGCTACAGGGGGTGGTGAGGTGCTACAGGGGGTGGTGAGGTGCGACAGGGGGTGGTGAGGTGCGACAGGGGGTGGTGAGGTGCGACAGGGGGTGGTGAGGTGCGACAGGGGGTGGTGAGGTGCGACAGGGGGTGGTGAGGTGCTACAGGGGGTGGTGAGGTGCGACAGGGGGTGGCGAGGTGCTACAGGGGGTGGCGAGGTGCTACAGGGGGTGGCGAGGTGCTACAGGGGGTGGCGAGGTGCTACAGGGGGTGGCGAGGTGCTACAGGGGTGGTGAGGTGCTACAGGGGGTGGTGAGGTGCTACAGGGGGTGGTGAGGTGCTACAGGGGGTGGTGAGGTGCGACAGGGGGTGGTGAGGTGCTACAGGGGTGGTGAGGTGCAACAGGGGATGGTGAGGTGCGACAGGGGGTGGTGAGGTGCTACAGGGGGTGGTGAGGTGCTACAGGGGGTGGTGAGGTGCTACAGGGGGTGGTGAGGTGCTACAGGGGGTGGTGAGGTGCGACAGGGGGTGGTGAGGTGCTACAGGGGGTGGTGAGGTGCTACAGGGGGTGGTGAGGTGCTACACGGGGTGGTGAGGTGCTACAGGGGGTGGTGAGGTGCTGCAGGGGGTGGTGAGGTGCTACAGGGGGTGGTGAGGTGCTACAGGGGGTGGTGAGGTGCGACAGGGGGTGGTGAGGTGCTACAGGGGGTGGTGAGGTGCTACAGGGGGTGGTGAGGTGCGACAGCGGTGGTGAGGTGCGACAGGGGATGTGAGGTGCTACAGGGGGTGGTGAGGTGCTACAGGGGGTGGTGAGGTGCTACAAGGGTGTGAGGTGCCACAGGGGGTGGTGAGGTGCTGCAGGGGGTGGTGAGGTGCTACAGGGGGTGGTGAGGTGCTACAGGGGGTGGTGAGGTGCGACAGGGGGTGGTGAGGTGCTACAGGGGTGGTGAGGTGCTACAGGGGGTGGTGAGGTGCTACAGGGGGTGGTGAGGTGCGACAGGGGTGGTGAGGTGCGACAGGGGGTGTGAGGTGCTACAGGGGGTGGTGAGGTGCTACAGGGGGTGGTGGGGTGCTACAAGGGTGATGAGGTGCTACAGGGGGTGGTGAGGTGCTACAGGGGGTGGTGAGGTGCTACAGGGGGTGGTGAGGTGCTACAGGGGGTGGTGAGGTGCGACAGGGGGTGGTGAGGTGCGACAGGGGGTGGTGAGGTGCGACAGGGGGTGGTGAGGTGCAACAGGGGGTGGTGAGGTGTGCTAGGGGTGGTGAGGTGCGACAGGGGGTGGTGAGGTGCGACAGGGGGTGGTGAGGTGCTACAGGGGGTGGCGAGGTGCGACAGGGGGTGGCGAGGTGCTACAGGGGGTGGCGAGGTGCTACAGGGGGTGGCGAGGTGCTACAGGGGGTGGTGAGGTGCTACAGGGGGTGGTGAGGTGCTACAGGGGGTGGTGAGGTGCGACAGGGGGTGGTGAGGTGCGACAGGGGTGGTGAGGTGCGACAGGGGGTGGTGAGGTGCTACAGGGGGTGGTGAGGTGCTACAGGGGTGGTGAGGTGCTACAGGGGTGGTGAGGTGCTACAGGGGTGGTGAGGTGCTACAGGGGGTGGTGAGGTGCTACAGGTGGTGGTGAGGTGCTACAGGGGTGGTGAGGTGCTACAGGGGGTGGTGAGGTGCTACAGGGGGTGGCGAGGTGCTACAGGGGGTGGTGAGGTGCTACAGGGGGTGGTGAGGTGCTACAGGGGGTGGTGAGGTGCTACAGGGGGTGGTGAGGTGCTACAGGGGGTGGTGAGGTGCTACAGGGGTGGTGAGGTGCTACAGGGGGTGGTGAGGTGCTACAGGGGGTGGTGAGGTGCTACAGGGGGTGGTGAGGTGCTACAGGGGGTGGTGAGGTGCTACAGGGGTGGTGAGGTGCTACAGGGGGTGGTGAGGTGCTACAGGGGGTGGTGAGGTGCTACAGGGGGTGGTGAGGTGCGACAGGGGGTGGTGAGGTGCCACAGGGGGTGGTGAGGTGCTACAGGGGGTGGTGAGGTGCTACAGGGGGTGGTGAGGTGCGACAGGGGGTGGTGAGGTGCGACAGGGGGTGGTGAGGTGCGACAGGGGGTGGTGAGGTGCGACAGGGGGTGGTGAGGTGCTACAGGGGGTGGTGAGGTGCTACAGGGGGTGGTGAGGTGCTACAGGGGGTGGTGAGGTGCGACAGGGGGTGGTGAGGTGCGACAGGGGGTGGTGAGGTGCGACAGGGGGTGGTGAGGTGCTACAGGGGGTGGCGAGGTGCTACAGGGGGTGGCGAGGTGCTACAGGGGGTGGCGAGGTGCGACAGGGGGTGGCGAGGTGCTACAGGGGGTGGCGAGGTGCTACAGGGGGTGGCGAGGTGCTACAGGGGGTGGTGAGGTGCGACAGGGGGTGGTGAGGTGCTACAGGGGGTGGTGAGGTGCTACAGGGGGTGGTGAGGTGCGACAGGGGGTGGTGAGGTGCTACAGGGGGTGGTGAGGTGCGACAGGGGGTGGTGAGGTGCGACAGGGGGTGGTGAGGTGCTACAGGGGGTGGTGAGGTGCTACAGGGGGTGGTGAGGTGCGACAGGGGGTGGTGAGGTGCAACAGGGGGTATTGAGGTGCGACAGGGGGTATTGAGGTGCGACAGGGGGTGGTGAGGTGCGACAGGGGGTGGTGAGGTGCTACAGGGGGTGGTGAGGTGCTACAGGGGGTGGTGAGGTGCTACAGGGGGTGGTGAGGTGCGACAGGGGGTGGTGAGGTGCGACAGGGGGTGGTGAGGTGCGACAGGGGGTGGTGAGGTGCGACAGGGGGTGGTGAGGTGCGACAGGGGGTGGTGAGGTGCTACAGGGGGTGGTGAGGTGCTACAGGGGTGGTGAGGTGCTACAGGGGGTGGTGAGGTGCTACAGGGGGTGGTGAGGTGCTACAGGGGGTGGTGAGGTGCGACAGGGGGTGGTGAGGTGCAACAGGGGGTGGTGAGGTGCTACAGGGGGTGGTGAGGTGCTACAGGGGGTGGTGAGGTGCGACAGGGGGTGGTGAGGTGCGACAGGGGGTGGTGAGGTGCGACAGGGGGTGGTGAGGTGCGACAGGGGGTGGTGAGGTGCGACAGGGGGTGGTGAGGTGCTACAGGGGGTGGTGAGGGGTGACAGGGGGTGGTGAGGTGCTACAGGGGGTGGTGAGGTGCGACAGGGGGTGGTGAGGTGCGACAAGGGGTGGTGAGGTGCGACAGGGGGTGGTGAGGTGCTACAGGGGGTGGCGAGGTGCGACAGGGGGTGGCGAGGTGCGACAGGGGGTGGCGAGGTGCTACAGGGGGTGGCGAGGTGCTACAGGGGGTGGCGAGGTGCTACAGGGGGTGGTGAGGTGCTACAGGGGGTGGTGAGGTGCTACAGGGGGTGGTGAGGTGCTACAGGGGGTGGTGAGGTGCTACAGGGGGTGGTGAGGTGCTACAGGGGGTGGTGAGGTGCTACAGGGGGTGGTGAGGTGCGACAGGGGTGGTGAGGTGCGACAGGGGGTGGTGAGGTGCTACAGGGGGTGGTGAGGTGCGACAGGGGGTGGTGAGGTGCTACAGGGGGTGGTGAGGTGCGACAGGGGGTGGTGAGGTGCGACAGGGGGTATTGAGGTGCGACAGGGGTATTGAGGTGCGACAGGGGGTGGTGAGGTGCGACAGGGGGTGGTGAGTTCCTACAGGGGTATTGAGGTGCGACAGGGGGCGGTGAGGTGCTACAGGGGGTGGTGAGGTGCTACAGGGGGTGGTGAGGTGCTACAGGGGGTGGTGAGGTGCGACAGGGGGTGGTGAGGTGCGACAGGGGGTGGTGAGGTGCGACAGGGGGTGGTGAGGTGCGACAGGGGGTGGTGAGGTGCGACAGGGGGTGGTGAGGTGCTACAGGGGGTGGTGAGGGGTGACAGGGGGTGGTGAGGTGCTACAGGGGGTTGTGAGGTGCTACAGGGGGTGGTGAGGTGCTACAGGAGGTGGTGTGGTGCTATAGGGGGTGGTGAGGTGCTACAGGGGTGGTGAGGTGCAACAGGGGGTGGTGAGGTGCTACAGGGGGTGGTGAGGTGCTACAGGGGGTGGCGAGGTGCTACAGGGGTGGTGAGGTTCTACAGGGGGTGGTGAGGTGCTACAGGGGGTGGTGAGGTGCGACAGGGGGTGGTGAGGTGCGACAGGGGTGGTGAGGTGCGACAGGGGGTGGTGAGGTGCGACAGGGTGTGGTGAGGTGCTACAGGGGCTGGTAAGGTGCTACAGGGGGTGGTGAGGTGCTACAGGGGGTGGTGAGGTGCTACAGGGGGTGGTGAAGTGCTACAGGGGGTGGTGAGGTGCTACAGGGGGTGGTGAGGTGCTACAGGGGGTGGTGAGGTGCTACAGGGGGTGGTGAGGTGCTACAGGGGTGGTGAGGTGCTACAGGGGGTGGTGTGGTGCTACAGGGGGTGGTGAGGTGCTACAGGGGGTGGTGAGGTGCTACAGGGGGTGGCGAGGTGCTACAGGGGGTGGCGAGGTGCTACAGGGGGTGGCGAGGTGCTACAGGGGGTGGTGAGGTGCTACAGGGGGTGGTGAGGTGCGACAGGGGTGGTGAGGTGCGACAGGGGTGGTGAGGTGCTACAGGGGTGGTGAGGTGCTACAGGGGGTGGTGAGGTGCGACAGGGGGTGGTGAGGTGCTACAGGGGGTGGTGAGGTGCGACAGGGGTGGTGAGGTGCGACAGGGGGTGGTGAGGTGCTACAGGGGGTGGTGAGGTGCTACAGGGGGTGGTGAGGTGCTACAGGGGGTGGTGAGGTGCTACAGGGGGTGGTGAGGTGCTACAGGGGTGGTGAGGTGCTACAGGGGTGGTGAGGTGCTACAGGGGGTGGTGAGGTGCGACAGGGGGTGGTGAGGTGCGACAGGGGGTGGTGAGGTGCGACAGGGGGTGGTGAGGTGCTACAGGGGTGGTGAGGTGCTACAGGGGGTGGTGAGGTGCTACAGGGGGTGGTGAGGTGCTACAGGGGGTGGTGAGGTGCTACAGGGGGTGGTGAGGTGCTACAGGGGTTGGTGAGGTGCTACAGGGGGTGGTGAGGTGCTACAGGGGTGGCGAGGTGCTACAGGGGGTGGTGAGGTGCTACAGGGGGTGGCGAGGTGCTACAGGGGGTGGTGAGGTGCTACAGGGGGTGGCGAGGTGCTACAGGGGGTGGCAAGGTGCTACAGGGGGTGGCGAGGTGCTGCAGGGGGTGGCGAGTGCGACAGGGGGTGGCGAGGTGCTACAGGGGTTGGCGAGGTGCTACAGGGGGTGGCGAGGTGCGACAGGGGGTGGCGAGGTGCGACAGGGGGTGGCGAGGTGCGACAGGGGTGGCGAGGTGCTACAGGGGGTGGCGAGGTGCTACAGGGGGTGGTGAGGTGCTACAGGGGGTGGTGAGGTGCTACAGGGGGTGGTGAGGTGCTACAGGGGGTGGTGAGGTGCTACAGGGGGTGGTGAGGTGCTACAGGGGGTGGTGAGGTGCGACAGGGGGTGGTGAGGTGCGACAGGGGTGGTGAGGTGCTACAGGGGGTGGTGAGGTGCTACAGGGGGTGGTGAGGTGCTACAGGGGGTGGTGAGGTGCTACAGGGGGTGGTGAGGTGCTACAGGGGGTGGTGAGGTGCTACAGGGGGTGGTGAGGTGCTACAGGGGGTGGTGAGGTGCTACAGGGGGTGGTGCGGTGCTACAGGGTGTGGTGAGGTGCTACAGGGGGTGGTGAGGTGCTACAGGGGGTGGTGAGGTGCTACAGGGGGTGGTGAGGTGCGACAGGGGGTGGTGAGGTGCGACAGGGGTGGTGAGGTGCTACAGGAGGTGGTGAGGTGCTACAGGGGGTGGTGAGGTGCAACAGGGGGTGGTGAGGTGCTACAGGGGGTGGTGAGGTGCTACAGGGGGTGGTGAGGTGCGACAGGGGGTGGTGAGGTGCGACAGGGGGTGGTGAGGTGCGACAGGGGGTGGTGAGGTGCGACAGGGGGTGGTGAGGTGCTACAGGGGGTGGTGAGGTGCGACAGGGGGTGGTGAGGTGCGACAGGGGGTGGTGAGGTGCTACAGGGGGTGGTGAGGTGCTACAGGGGGTGGTGAGGTGCGACAGGGGGTGGTGAGGTGCAACAGGGGGTATTGAGGTGCGACAGGGGGTATTGAGGTGCGACAGGGGGTGGTGAGGTGCGACAGGGGGTGGTGAGGTGCGACAGGGGGTGGTGAGGTGCTACAGGGGGTGGTGAGGTGCTACAGGGGGTGGTGAGGTGCGACAGGGGGTGGTGAGGTGCGACAGGGGGTGGTGAGGTGCGACAGGGGGTGGTGAGGTGCGACAGGGGGTGGTGAGGTGCTACAGGGGGTGGTGAGGTGCTACAGGGGTGGTGAGGTGCTACAGGGGGTGGTGAGGTGCTACAGGGGGTGGTGAGGTGCTACAGGGGGTGGTGAGGTGCAACAGGGGGTGGTGAGGTGCTACAGGGGGTGGTGAGGTGCTACAGGGGGTGGTGAGGTGCGACAGGGGGTGGTGAGGTGCGACAGGGGGTGGTGAGGTGCGACAGGGGGTGGTGAGGTGCGACAGGGGTGGTGAGGTGCTACAGGGGGTGGTGAGGGTATACAGGGGGTGGTGAGGTGCTACAGGGGGTGGTGAGGTGCGACAGGGGGTGGTGAGGTGCGACAAGGGGTGGTGAGGTGCGACAGGGGGTGGTGAGGTGCTACAGGGGGTGGCGAGGTGCTACAGGGGGTGGCGAGGTGCTACAGGGGGTGGCGAGGTGCTACAGGGGGTGGCGAGGTGCGACAGGGGGTGGCGAGGTGCTACAGGGGGTGGCGAGGTGCTACAGGGGGTGGCGAGGTGCTACAGGGGGTGGTGAGGTGCGACAGGGGGTGGTGAGGTGCTACAGGGGGTGGTGAGGTGCTACAGGGGGTGGTGAGGTCGACAGGGGGTGGTGAGGTGCTACAGGGGGTGGTGAGGTGCGACAGGGGGTGGTGAGGTGCGACAGGGGGTGGTGAGGTGCTACAGGGGGTGGTGAGGTGCTACAGGGGGTGGTGAGGTGCGACAGGGGGTGGTGAGGTGCGACAGGGGGTATTGAGGTGCGACAGGGGGTATTGAGGTGCGACAGGGGGTGGTGAGGTGCTACAGGGGTGGTGAGGTCCTACAGGGGTTTTGAGGTGCGACAGGGGGTGGTGAGGTGCTACAGGGGGTGGTGAGGTGCTACAGGGGGTGGTGAGGTGCGACAGGGGGTGGTGAGGTGCGACAGGGGGTGGTGAGGTGCGACAGGGGGTGGTGAGGTGCGACAGGGGGTGGTGAGGTGCGACAGGGGGTGGTGAGGTGCTACAGGGGGTGGTGAGGGGTGACAGGGGGTGGTGAGGTGCTACAGGGGTTTGTGAGGTGCTACAGGGGGTGGTGAGGTGCTACAGGAGGTGGTGTGGTGCTATAGGGGGTGGTGAGGTGCTACAGGGGGTGGTGAGGTGCAACAGGGGGTGGTGAGGTGCTACAGGGGGTGGTGAGGTGCTACAGGGGGTGGCGAGGTGCTACAGGGGTGGTGAGGTTCTACAGAGGGTGGTGAGGTGCTACAGGGGGTGGTGAGGTGCGACAGGGGGTGGTGAGGTGCGACAGGGGTGGTGAGGTGCGACAGGGGGTGGTGAGGTGCGACAGGGGGTGGTGAGGTGCTACAGGGGCTGGTAAGGTGCTACAGGGGGTGGTGAGGTGCTACAGGGGGTGGTGAGGTGCTACAGGGGGTGGTGAAGTGCTACAGGGGGTGGTGAGGTGCTACAGGGGGTGGTGAGGTGCTACAGGGGGTGGTGAGGTGCTACAGGGGGTGGTGAGGTGCGACAGGGGGTGGTGAGGTGCGACAGGAGGTGGTGAGGTGCTACAGGGGGTGGTGAGGTGCTACAGGGGGTGGTGAGGTGCGACAGGGGGTGGTGAGGTGCTACAGGGGGTGGTGAGGTGCGACAGGGGTGGTGAGGTGCGACAGGGGGTGGTGAGGTGCTACAGGAGGTGGTGAGGTGCTACAGGGGGTGGTGAGGTGCTACAGGGGGTGGTGAGGTGCTACAGGGGGTGGTGAGGTGCTACAGGGGTGGTGAGGTGCTACAGGGGGTGGTGAGGTGCTACAGGGGGTGGTGAGGTGCTACAGGGGGTGGTGAGGTGCTACAGGGGGTGGTGAGGTGCTACAGGGGGTGGTGAGGTGCTACAGGGGGTGGTGAGGTGCTACAGGGGGTGGTGAGGTGCTACAGGGGGTGGTGAGGTGCTACAGGGGGTGGTGAGGTGCGACAGGGGGTGGTGAGGTGCGACAGGGGGTGGTGAGGTGCGACAGGGGGTGGTGAGGTGCTACAGGGGCTGGTGAGGTGCTACAGGGGGTGGTGAGGTGCTACAGGGGTGGTGAGGTGCTACAGGGGGTGGTGAGGTGCGACAGGGGATGTGAGGTGCTACAGGGGGTGGTGATGTGCTACAGGGGTGGTGAGGTGCTACAGGGGTGGTGAGGTGCTACAGGGGGTGGTGAGGTGCTACAGGGGTGGTGAGGTGCTACAGGGGGTGGTGAGGTGCTACAGGGGGTGGTGAGGTGCTACAGGGCGTGGTGAGGTGCTACAGGGCGTGGTGAGGTGCTACAGGGGGTGGTGAGGTTCTACAGGGGTGGTGAGGTGCTACAGGGGTGGTGAGGTGCTACAGGGGGTGGTGAGGTGCTACAGGGGGTGGTGAGGTGCTACAGGGGTGGTGAGGTGCGACAGGGGGTGGTGAGGTGCGACAGGGGGTGGTGAGGTGCGACAGGGCGTGGTGAGGTGCTACAGGGGGTGGTGAGGTGCTACAGGGGGTGGTGAGGTGCTACAGGGGGTGGTGAGGTGCTACAGGGGGTGGTGAGGTGCGACAGGGGGTGGTGAGGTGCGACAGGGGGTATTGAGGTGCGACAGGGGGTGGTGAGGTGCGACCGGGGGTGGTGAGGTGCTACAGGGGGTGGTGAGGTGCGACAGGGGGTTGTGAGGTGCTACAGGGGGTGGTGAGGTGCTACAGGGGGTGGTGAGGTGCGACAGGGGGTGGTGAGGTGCGACAGGGTGTGGTGAGGTGCGACAGGGGGTGGTGAGGTGCTACAGGGGTTGGTGAGGTGCGACAGGGGGTGGTGAGGTGCTACAGGGGGTGGTGAGGTGCGACAGGGGTGGTGAGGTGCGACAGGGGTGGTGAGGTGCGACAGGGGGTGGTGAGGTGCGACAGGGGGTGGTGAGGTGCGACAGGGGTGGTGAGGTGCGACAGGGGGTGGCGAGGTGCTACAGGGGGTGGCGAGGTGCGACAGGGGGTGGCGAGGTGCTACAGGGGGTGGCGAGGTGCTACAGGGGGTGGCGAGGTGCTACAGGGGGTGGCGAGGTGCTACAGGGGGTGGCGAGGTGCTACAGGGGTGGCGAGGTGCTACAGGGGGTGGCGAGGTGCTACAGGGGTGGTGAGGTGCTACAGGGGGTGGCGAGGTGCTACAGGGGGTGGCGAGGTGCTACAGGGGGTGGCGAGGTGCTACAGGGGGTGGCGAGGTGCTACAGGGGGTGGCGAGGTGCTACAGGGGGTGGCGAGGTGCTACAGGGGGTGGCGAGGTGCTACAGGGGGTGGCGAGGTGCGACAGGGGGTGGCGAGGTGCGACAGGGGGTGGCGAGGTGCGACAGGGGGTGGTGAGGTGCGACAGGGGGTGGTGAGGTGCGACAGGGGGTGGTGAGGTGCGACAGGGGGTGGTGAGGTGCGACAGGGGGTGGTGAGGTGCTACAGGGGGTGGTGAGGTGCTACAGGGGGTGGTGAGGTGCTACAGGGGGTGGTGAGGTGCTACAGGGGGTGGTGAGGTGCTACAGGGGGTCGTGAGGTGCTACAGGGGATGGTGAGGTGCTACAGGGGGTCGTGAGGTGCTACAGGGCGTGGTGAGGTGCTACAGGGGGTGGTGAGGTGTTACAGGGGGTGGTGAGGTGCTACAGGGGGTGGTGAGGTGCTACAGGGTGTGGTGAGGTGCGACAGTGGGTGGTGAGGTGCGACAGGGGGTGGTGAGGTGCTACAGGGGGTGGTGAGGTGCTACAGGGGGTGGTGAGGTGCTACAGGGGGTTGTACAGGGGGTTGTGTGGTGCTACTTGGGGTGGTGAGGTGCTACAGGGGGTGGTGAGGTGCTACAGGGGGTGGTGAGGTGTTACAGGGGGTGGTGAGGTGCTACAGGGGGTGGTGAGGTCCTACAGGGGGTGGTGAGGTGCTACAGGGGGTGGTGAGGTGCTACAGGGGTGGTGAGGTGCGACAGGGGGTGGTGAGGTGCTACAGGGGGTGGTGAGGTGCTACAGGGGGTGGTGAGGTGCTACAGGGGGTGGTGAGGTGCTACAGGGGGTTGTACAGGGGGTGGTGATGTGCTACAGGGGGTGGTGAGGTGCTGCAGGGGGTGGTGAGGTGCTACAGGGGGTGGTGAGGTGCTACAGGGGGTGGTGAGGTGCTACAGGGGGTGGTAAAGTGCTACAGGGGGTGGTGAGGTCCTGCAGGGGGTGGTGAGGTGCTACAGGG